>VXBU01005724.1:0-97787 GCA_013400315.1 Bombycilla garrulus
ATATATATATTTATATATATACTTTAAATAAACATACAACATTGTTACAGGAATTAGATGTTGATGGTGGAAACCAAAATGGAGTACACATGGAGTACCCATGAGCCTTATTACAGTAATACATGACCATACCTTTGGACTAGTTTAAAATACCTTTTTTTGTTCTTTTTTTTTTTTTTTCATTTTCTTGTTAAAACCAAGAGGGATTATCTGACACACTCCATAATGAAACAACAAATCTGAACAGACAACTGCATTTTAAGCTTAACTACAGTAAAATATTTTTGTAAGGTGACCTGACGAGGGACTGGAGAGGAGAGGATGCACTCTGGTGCTGCACAGAGCACTGCTGGAATGGATTTCCAGATGAAAGCCTGCAAGGAACATTATTTTTCTACAGAATTTCCCAATGCCTTCATGAGCTGTCCCTTGCAGAAATAGCTGCCACCATGAAGCTGTTTTCCATGTGGGATGAGGAGACAAGAATTCCTAAGGGCAGCAGAAGAGCAGGGCCATCTCCATTGCTGCATTTCCACTGCTGTGCTGGGCTGTCACTAACTGCACAGTGTTCAGAGTGAGAAAAGCTTTTCCTCTGCTAAAAACAGTGAACAAACCAAGCTACGAAGCTAAAACTGCATTTTTTTTAAAAAAGGCAAATTGTTCTAATATGCTTACTTAGTTTGTTAACACTTTCAAGTTATAATTTTGGGCTTGAGTGTATTCTAATACAGAATTTTAAATTAAAAATGCCTTAACTTGCTTCACAAGTCAGTAATGCAGCTTTTCCATTACTTTATGCTGTATACCTGTAACTGAACTAAACAGCAGAAATGAAGCTAATTTCCAGATCCTGCTTTAAAAAAAAAAAAAATCAAGCTATTTTGCACCTAAAAGCACAACACCAGGGTACGTAGTAGCAAGGAAAGGAAAAACAGACCAGAAATGTATAAAGTACTACCCAACAGCACCAACATTTCACAAAAGTACAGGAAACCATTTTTATTTCATGCAATGTGTGTCTGTGTTCATGCCTGGAGTTCCTTTAGAAAGGATATTTAGTGGATTCCAAAAGAATACAGTGTAGCACAGGTCCTGGCTGCAATCGGTGGTTGAAAAAATCGTGGTGTTATGGCAGTACCACTTCCAGCTCCATTGCACAGAAAGATCCCCCCTCCTCCTCCCCATCTCAAGAATTTGCAGCTCGGTTAATAGAAAATTAATTTTCAGCCACAGAGTGTTTGGGATTGGCTTTGCATTACCAATGAGCACAGTAACAGCAAAGCTGTGGTTGAAGTTGGCCCTCTCAGCCACTACATAGGAAAAATAAACTTATTTGCTGGCTGGGAGGGGGAAGCTGGGGAAGGAGGAAGAGAGGAGCCAAAGCTAATGAAGGAATAATGGAGAATAATACATGAACATGTCTTTGTTTCCCCAAAAGGCTTACAATCCTGCAGAGTACTGAAACTAAAATACTCCTCTTCTACAGCCCTTTTTCAGAACCCACCAATGCAATAATTTCCATTTTGTCCTCATGGCCTCAGCCCCACTCTGAGCAGCTGAGGGCAGCACCAGCTTTAGGAGCTCTGCAGCACCACACACCAGGGGACAGTGGCAATTGTCCCTTCATCTTAGAAAACTGGTGAAGCACAACTGGCCTTAATCCTCTGGTTTAAAACACCCGTTATGTGGGGGCCACTTAGCAGTTACATGGATACAACCTGCTTTCCTCTACAAACAGTGCAAGTCACACAGATCTTCACATCACTGCAACAAATATGACAGTACTTAGGGGGATATCATTAAAAAAAACAAAAAAAAATTTGAGGTTGGTTTGGTTTGGTTTCTTTCTGTTTTTCAAAGCTCACACATGACATCTGTGCCCACACTAAGAGATATACATGCTGCTAAGGGCAAAATCACTTTGTGGGGTCTTGAAGGTATCTCACAAACAGCAACAGAAACCAAGGAAACACCTATTTTGGCTTAGGGAAGAGAAATCCAAACATACCAAGCAACAGGAACATCCTGCCTCTCATGTCCCAAACTCAGCTGTGCCCTAGCAAGTGCAGAAGGATCAGTCCAGCTATTCATCCACACATTTTGTGTTTCTTACGAAGAGCTGCTAAAGTAAAAGTCCAGTTGTCTAACCAGCACCTATAATGAGTTTAGATTGTTTTTTACATAAAGTTTACCATAATTATTTCCTTGTTTAGAAATGGTTTACTATGGGATAAAATCAGGAACTTTATACTGACTTATTTCTACTCAGATGTATTTGTTGGGTCTAATTGCATTCACCTGACTTCCTGTATATCTGAAAGCCTATGGCACGGAACTGCTGAGGGAAAATTTGGCTCAAGTAGGATCTGAACTGCCCTCTACAGATTCCTCTTGCTGTCACACCTCCACTTAAATGCAACAGAGCCCACAGCTCTCATATCTGTCATCTTAAATGTTGTGAATGCCTGGTGGGAGCAGAATCAGGAACTGCTGAATAGGAAAGAAACGAGAGGCAGTAATTGCAAAGTTTTGGTTAAGAAGAGTTTTCTGAAGTATAGTATTTCTTTGGTTTAGTATTTTTTGTTTGAAGAACATTTTCAGAAGTGTCCTATTAAAACAATCCATGTTTGGTTTAGGTAGAAAGGAGGCTTTTAAAATACAGCCTTAAACTCTTTTGCCTGAGCTCTCAGTACTGCAGAGCACTTCTGTCTGCACAGCACTTTCTTTGTTGCACTGCATCCAGCTGAGCTGTGGGTAACCTAAAAAACAGGTGGGGGAGTGGAGACAGCAGTGAGTGGGAGTGGCTGCACCTTCCCAAAAACAGAGCAACCAAAGTTGCCTGAGCCTTTCCTTGAGCACTCTGCTGCTCTCCAGTCCTTGCACTTCCCAAGCAGCCACTGAATGCTTCCCATTTAAAACAAGATGTCTGCCACTCACCACACCCATGTCAGTTCTCTCATCTTGCCTTTGACTATTTCTGAGTGTTCCTTCCTCTGCCTTCCTGTCTTCTGTCTTTTCTCCATGTTTGAGCACTGGTTTCCTGTTACTGCTTCCTCCACCCTGTGTTCCATAATTCCAAAAAGAAGAGTCAATAAGAAGCATTATGGAAATTAAAAGAATTGCCCACTGTCATCATGGTAACACCTTACACCTTTTGTTTGTTTGATTTTGAAACAGAGGGGTGGAGAAGAGAACACGTTCCATGCTTTTTTTCCTCTTCCTTTCCAAAGAAGTAGTGAATGGATTGGATTTCTGATCTCACGGTTAACAAAAGAAACAGATCAAGGTATCAAAGTTTTGACTGTTTGCTGATAGTGAACTGAGAAAAGGATGAGGAGTGTTTACATGTTCTAACATCAGATAGACTAAGAAAACCTCCTAGTAGTTAGATGGAAATTATTTTGGCAAGGGAACCTATTGTGGCTTTTATCCTTATTAGACACCTAAAACTATTCTATTTTTATTTCTAAAAGGAGATATGCAGAGTTCAAGTCTGAAGTCAAAGTTAAGTGCAGAGCAGAAGCCAGGGCCAACAAAATAAATGGGCTTGGTGCAATCACCCAGCAATGAGTGGTATGAAGAATGACAGCAGGCTTTGGCAAGCACATGCATCTATTCACATGAGCAGGAATCAAATGCTGATAAAAAATTGTAGAAAAACAGAGCAGTTTTCAAGGAAGCATAAAAATCTGACCAGAACAAAAATGCACACAAATGCAATTTGCAGTCTTACTTCCCCTTCTGTAGAGTCTACAGGATGCTCCACTTTGTCCAAAACTCTGGGAAGATGACACCTCTCTACAGCTTATGTCAATAGAATTTTTTAAAATACACTTTGAGGATTAAGGCTGGTCACATCTCTGACAGTGATAACAAATAGGGAACGTGTCACCTTGCCTAATGAAATGCTGCATCTGAAGCCAAGATCCCCTGCTTGTGGCACTCACAGCTTGGCCAGCTCATCCAGCCCGGGCTCTGGGTGGGATCCTGGGGCAGGGGAGGAGCTGCACAGCACAGTTCAGGGGCTCTGGGCAGCTCAGACAGCAGGGCTGAGAGAACTGGATCATGTTTTTAAAATAAGCCCCTCCTGAATGCCATCAAAGTCCTGCTCTTGGTACTGAAGTCCTTTATTCTGGTCTTGTTTTAGGTGGAGGAGATGTCTCACCTGGACTGCTTTCTGATGGCACAATTCCAGGTTAGCATGAACCTGACTGGCAGAAAGCTCAGTTATGCTGAAATGAATCTTGCTAACACTGAAACTCGGATACAGAGCCAAGCCAGAAGTTGCTCTGAATGTGTGCTTTTCGTCAGCTGTCACCAAGTGATAAAATAGCCTTAATTTTCTGAAATCCTATCCCTTAGTTTCACAGCATTTTTTGCTTTCCCTAGAAAAATAAGAAAGTCACATATGCTGACTGCCTTCTTGAGATTAGGAAAAAAAAATAAAAAATATTTCAAGTCTAAATGATTCTACATATTTGGCTAATTTGCTGTCAGTTCCTGCACTATGGCAACCTTCAGTTCTAAATGTGTTTTTTATATTTCCTTGCTCCTAGGAGCTGGATTTTCCTTATTCTCTTTTTTCTAAGTATGCTCATTAGCTTTCAAGGGCATATTTATTTTATTAAGTGAAATATTATTTTATTTTTACTCAGTTCTCTAATAAATTTCTTTTATTACCAAAAATATTGCTGACTAAATATCCCAAAGATTTATGTTTGCTGCTAACAAAAAAGACAAGCTAAAATCAAGTAAAAACCCATCCACTATGAGTGATTAAATGGTACAAAGAACTTGTATAATTGATGCAGCACTCCCTGGTGCTGTATAACCCCAGAAGAGGTTTTCTCCAGCTTCAGGCAAAGCTCTCCTGCTCTCAGTTCTCCCTGATGCTCCCAGATGAAGGGCTGTCACTGGTCCCTCCACATTCCAGCTTCTTCCCTGACCTATCCAATGGAGTTCTGTCATGCTCTCGGTTTGTGGAGCACGCAGCCTCAGAACAGGCAGCCTGTTCCCACCTGCGCCTGCTCCAAGCACGGGTGGCAACACTTAGCAATTTACTGCAGCAGCATTTAGTGTAAACAGCAAACGAGGCACAGTAGCGAGCACCATCACAGACAAAAAGACCAAAACACCGCAGAGCTCCCGGCCTGCACCGTGGTGACAGCCAGCTCTTCACTTCAGCACAGAATCACAGCTGCATTGTGCTCCAAACTGAGGCTCTGCTCACTCTCCTCCTCAGCATCTGTGAGCATTCCCAGCTGGCTGCCCCATTTCACCTGGCAAACCACGGAGCAGTTTCACCAGGGAAAACACCGGCTACCCACGTGGGCTGTGAGAGGAGGAAAATGCTGGCAGTTTGGTTTTTAAAGAGCTCCTCAGCCCCAGCTCCCATCCCAGCCCTTTACAGCAGCAGTGAGGTTTGGAAGAGAGGGAGGAAGCAGCGAGCCCTGGAGGCTGCAGCTCTCAGCCCGGTCCCTCCCGCCCCGTTTTGCTCATCCTCCAGCTCTGGTGTGGCCCTTGGGATTCCTCAGGGGGAAAAGCACCAGTGGACAAATTATCAGTGGAGAGGCACAGCATTGATGAAGGAGGTAGGGGGAGGGAGGAGAAGAGAGGAGGATCAGGGACAGGGATTGAGGAACAAACCCTCTGGATGCACATACCTCCTTCACTGGGTGAAGGCCTACAGAAAGCTCACAGAGCCTAGGATTTTGTGGGGAAAACTCAGAAACAGAGACATATGGACTTTCATCTGGCAGTCTGAGTAGGACAGACTATGAGTGAGCTCTTAACAGTCATCCATCTTGACCCAACAAAAGGCAACTTTAAAATTTAGGCAGGGCGAATCTTACTTCAAGTCCAAAAGTCCTGCCCAGATGTTTAATAAGGGATAGAATCACAGCCATACAAGAGCACATTGCAAACCATTTCTCTGGTAAAGAGAAGATAAGAACACCAGAGAGTAATTTTCACATACAACAAACAGACAGGAAACCAGGTTATGAGATACATCAGGTCTAATCACAACCCTCATATGCAATTCCCCTAAACTCAAAAACATTACTGCCAAAATCTCCCTGCACACTAATGACCAAATCCCCAGAGTTTTTGCTCCTGTAGAATACCAGCTGCACGACTGTCAAGACTTTGCTAAGAACCATCATGCTGAGAAACCTGATAACTGTTTAGCTCATCAACTTCTTTAAAATAAATATTTCATAGTTTGATATATAAAATATATTACCTAAGACAGTTGGGTAACTAGTTTTGTATAGCACAGAACAGGGAGAGCACAAGAATTTGGCTCTGTAACTTTTCTCCTTCTGTTCTACCTGCAAGCCCTCCCATTCTCTCTGTAACCAACATGCACACAAGATGATTACAAGAGGAGATGAGGTTTATTTCTTTTTCATCTGGCATGAGAAAATGCAAGAGATGAAAAATACCAAAGCCTCTTGACTGACCTAAACAAGTTCCACTGTCAAAGTAATGCTGGCTCACCCACAGAGAGAGCTTTCTGCTCACAGCAGAATGCCACAATGAGAGCAGTGCTGATAATTAGGGACTTTTGATCCCTCTATATTGCATGAAAATTAACTGTAATGCTTCCCTATGACATGATTTAGACAAACAGCTGACAAAACCTTCCTCATTTGTACCCAAAACACAGCTTTGTTCAGGATTTTATTATCACTGAAATGTTTGTCCAACTTAGAATCTCAGTTATGTTGCAGGATAGAATAAAAGCTCGAGGTGACAGCAGGTCCATTCAAAGAAGCAGATGATTGGACAATTTTTACAATCAGAAGAGAAATCTGAATAGAGACATCTCCCAGCTAGTCCTAACTCTATTAAAAAGTTCAAATGTATAAAATATAATGCTCGGAAAGTTCTCTCTGAATCTCCCCTATGATGCTGAGAAAATAAAATCAATTCATATTGCTCTGAAATTCTATTTTTGCCACTGCTGACCTCCCAAACTTTATCGACAAGAAGACTACAAGATCCTCACCCTGGTCCTCATTTCCAGCAGAGAGGCTCACAGCCCAGTCAAGTAACACAGCAATAATCTCTCTTCCACTGAGAATACTTTTATTCACAAGGCAAAAATTGGAATTAGACTTTTAGGTAGTGGGCAAGGCACTCGCAAAGTGAGCAAATCTATTTTTGCTCATAGAACTAATTTAATGTTTAAGTGCAACAAAAACACTAAATTAGCCATGAAGATCATGCATATCCAACGGCTTTCACCAGACATGACTGTGACCCAGGCCTCCAAATACACAAATATTTCAGTCATAAGGAATCAACTATATTATTTTCTGCTTCATCAGATATAATGTTTCCTTTTGACCAGCCATAGAAATATAATTTCCATCGTAATAACTAAACATGTATTAAAATACTATATATTTTAGAGTTAATATATGGTCTCTCTCTCAGTAATAAAATATGAAATACTCTTTTTTCTCTATGCTATTTAGACCTCAAAACTTAAAGGAAAAACATTCATGCTGAAAATAGATCAATGTGCAGCACTAGGTCAGAAATAGCATCTCCCGATCAAAACCCCAATAACTCGCTGTGGAACTGTGCATTGATCAACAATTCACTTTTTCCTTTCATCCACATGTTTTGTTTTGTTTTCAGCATCTGGCAGTGAGTGGAATACAAACCCAGATTATCTGACACAGAAGCAAGCCTTGCAGCCTCAGTGTGTTTGTGACAGTCCATCCTCCTGGCAGACTCCAGGTCCTGTCTTGCAGAGACAGATTGCTCAGTCTTGGCTCATTTCTTACACATGCAGGGCACAGCAGAACGTCGCTTTGCAATCCTGGGTGTCTCATGCCTGGTACTTCATGCAGTTTCCTCTTTGCAAGTCTCCATGTCTCTCTCAGTGAGGCATATGCACACACTTCCAAACAAATAAGCTGTGTTTCCAAAAAGATGTTAAATGTGAGATATAGGAAACTACAATGTTGTTGGAAGAAATGGCTAACACGGCCAAAAGAATCTCCCATTAAAAGCAAGACATTCTGAATATTCACCTGACTGTTTTAACTTATTAAATATCAGCTGTTCACATTAACATTTGAGTATTTATTTTGTCGTAAACATCTTACTCCCTATGTATGAGCAGGAAAGCAGAGCACATGGATAAAAGGCTGAAGCTGAACTGTACATTGCTGTGGACTGTCCATGCCAGGGCTGTGGAGATTCTGGCAGAATGGAAGGACACCTACCTGCAGTCGTCCCCTCCAGCACTGACCACGTATCTGTCTCCACTGGTGAACCGAATATTTGTTAAGTGGGCAGAGTGACCTAAAAACCGTTTGTGTTTTGCCTGGAAAAAAATCCAAACAACATCAGAATGAGAGAGCCTGAACGTTCTGTACCCTCCTAAGTCAAAGAAGGCGTGCGTGTCTTTATCTTTTTTTTATCTGCCTTTTTTATTGCATCACATATTTATAAGATTCGAAAGTTATATAGGTTATCAAATGTCAAAGATCTCCTGAAGGAGAACTGCTCTTGAGCTGCAATGCAGATTAAATTGTCAGCCAATAAGAGAGCATTTGCAAATTGGAAAGAATGCTCAAGCTAATGCAATATTAGTAAATACATCTTGTCACATCACTAATTCCAAATTTTGTGTAAAATTCCTCACACTGAAAAAAAAATTTTTCATTGCAATTGTGTGAGCAGTATACCCTGTGCAGTCTCAAATCTTGAAAATTAACAGTGAAAACAAATTAAAAAAGAAATATCATTAAAATTATAAAAACCAGTGAAACAATTTAACAGTGTTAGTGAAAAATCTGTAAACTCTTCACCCATGAAGATGCACAGATGGGACTAAAATCACCAGCTATCTTCCTCATCTGTCAAATGGATCAGAGATGAGGAAAATACTGAGGCTTTAAGATTTTCTAATGAAAAATGTTAAAGCAGACTGGCAGACAATACCAAGACCTACAAGAGGTTATAGCAAGAGATCTTGCACAAAATGGAAGGGACTCTGATGTGGAGCATGCCTAAGACACTGCAGAGCTAAGGAGGATTAAAAAGTGACAAATTTAGAGAAGAAAATACTTCCATCATACATCTTCTAGAGAAACAAGATCCTAATATCAAGAGTCCTTGTTGTTGTAACCATGCAAAAACAAGTCCTTACAAATTTTTCAGGACACGGGAAGTCGAACAGTTTGACCATGCCAAAATCATCTCCTGTCACGAGGTTGATTCCCGAGTGGGACACACAAGCACAGTTCACATCAGCTTTTTCAGCGTGCCTGGACCAGATTCCAATCACTTCATCCCCTAGAACACTGGAACAGAAGACCAAGAAATCCTTCTGAAAACCACTGCAAAACCAAGAGTCAGGAAATAGAAAAGCAGATCTCATATTCTAACCGGTTCTATAAAAATGTAACATTTACATTTTATTCTCACACATGCAAACCTTATGTAGCTTTAATTCTGTAATTAATTTTTGAGTCATTCCATAACCCCTGAAATTGATTCAGTGATATAATTCCCAAAATATTTTGGCCCAGGGCAATGTGAGAGAGGCAGAGGTGAAATCAATAGTACTACTACTGTCCAGCGAGGCATTTGCAAAAAAAAAAAGGAAAAAAAAAAAAAGAACAATTAGAAATAGAACACGGTAGCATAAGCCTTAGTTGGATAAGCTTCAGCTTTTGGAAAATAAAAAAAAAATTTTCTCTACTGCATAGAACTATGTTATGTTGATTCTGTAGTGTTCTCATATCAATCGAAAGAAAAGTTTTTCTGAGTCCAATTAAGATTCTTCATTATAATCAGAAATGTCCTGAAAACATAATTATTTTAAGAGTCCAGAAAACTTCCTGCAAAACCTTGTAAAAGAGTTTTTACTCAGCTCTGCTTCCAAGGTATAAGCATACTTCCAGGAATGCACAGAAAAAAGAAATTCATCATTTGTTAATAAGCGAGTGATTTGGGAATTNTTTTCTCTACTGCATAGAACTATGTTATGTTGATTCTGTAGTGTTCTCATATCAATCGAAAGAAAAGTTTTTCTGAGTCCAATTAAGATTCTTCATTATAATCAGAAATGTCCTGAAAACATAATTATTTTAAGAGTCCAGAAAACTTCCTGCAAAACCTTGTAAAAGAGTTTTTACTCAGCTCTGCTTCCAAGGTATAAGCATACTTCCAGGAATGCACAGAAAAAAGAAATTCATCATTTGTTAATAAGCGAGTGATTTGGGAATTTTTTGTGACTCTTTCCCCCTAATTCAGGGCACAGTACACTACATGCAAAAAGAAATTATTTACATCAGACATACTGAATTGGCTCAGGATACACCAGTTTCTTGGTTTTGTCTGAAAAAGGTGACAAAGATTGATAACCCAGACAAAAAAGTGGAAATCTATCAAAATGAGCCTTGCAGAGCCCTCTGAAAGCTTTTAGTTTTAATTGTGTATTGCAGCTAATAGTCAGTATTCTTATTGTTTAAAGTGGTTCAAATGTGGAAAAATTTCAAGTATTTACTCTCAATTTTTGTCTGATTGTGATAATTAGAGGACAATAATTAAAAGCAGGCAACAGAGACTGAAAAAAGGTACAGAAAATCAGATTTTCATAGAATAGAAAACGAATTACTTAACTTCAAAAGAAAAATAAAATATGGCATTATATCGTACCTTAAAAAATATAACTTTAAGGTATTTAGAAGTACTTTTGCATGCCTTCTAATATGCAAATATTAATAGCAACTTATACAGCCACCATTAGTGTGGTACTGTAAATAAACTTGTATTGCCTTTTCATGTTTTAATCTGTTTTAATTGGCCCTGTACTCTCACCACTATTTTGAAAAAAAAAGTGCACTATTCCAGATAATTTCACTGCAGAGTGCAGTGAAACAAAATAGTGAGGCTGCTGGAGTTGTACCAAAGGACCTGGAGACACCCAGTGAGTAAAGGACTGGTGAGAGATTGAGAGATGGGTTTTTGTCAGATTCCTCAGGGGCCAAAGAGCCCCTGAGCACTGAGGGAACCTCTGGCTGTGCTGCATTTTGGGGAGCTGCTGCCACAGCAGATGGCTGTGCTAAAAGGAAATACCTGACTGAAGAGATAAAAATAAAAAAAAATAAAAAATAAAAATAAATAGTAGATGCTTCTCCTGGGAGCTCCAGGTTCTATCATCATTTGAATCCTTTACCTTGTCCAAGTAGCCCATGTTATTCTGTCGATCACAGCCTGGTCCACAAGCTGCTTTCCTGAAGGCACTTCATACACTTGCCTCTTGTAAGAGCCCGTAGAGACCTTTGAGGGGACCACAGAGAATTTACAACACATTAACTTGTTTCAAAAGATTAAGGTATCATTCCAGAGGGCTTTGAAAAGCATTTTGTGACAGTTGCTTTTTATTCCATAAAGTAACAGCTATTAAGAAAACTTAGTGAGTTGAAAATTCTCAAAAATCTACACAAGCATAAAGCAACAGTGAGAAAGGATTAGAAATCTTAACATTTAAATGTGTAATTAGTAAAAAATAACTGAAACAACTCACATTCTACAGTTAGTGTGTGAGTATATACAAAGAAGGCAAAATAAATTCATGTCTAAAACTGACACAAATGTGTTCCTCTTGGGCTGTAACTATTGATTTGATAATGAGAGAAGCTTATTTCTCCTCTCAGATGCAAATAAAATACAGAAAGCATACTATATTTACATTATTTTTATTTTAAGGAATGTCTTAAGCCCTCTTCTAGTTGGAAGTTGCAACACCAGGATTTTGGTGCTGCTCCACAAAGTCTAGCATTAAAAAGACACGTAATGCCATCGTGCTGGTCAGAGAGATGAAGAATTTATAGGTCCCCAGGCCCTGCAGGATGACAGACTGTACTCCTTCCTCTTTAAAGACAGCCCATCAGCATCAGAGTTAAAAAGGCAGGGAGACACATCACAGGAGGTTTGAAATCTGTCTCTCATTTCTTTGCTTGTTCCTGTATTTGATGTCCAGGAAAAAGATTCAAAACTAAAGGCACCCACTCACCACTACAACAAAGTGTAATGACATAACATAAACCAGTGCTTAATTACAGAAGTTAGAGGCTGTCAAAGGAGAATACTTGCAGAGTATCTGTCATGCCTGTGTTTCCCATTCAGTACCTTGAACAATTAGAGACTGGTACCTGGAGATAAGAGCTATCAGCAGAGAAGTCCATCTGGATCACAAAGCTTGGGATATCTTTGCAATAGCTGATTCGATTCAGTGTGGGACCCAAAGTCAGATCATAAAAATCCACTGCATTCTCACTGGAACCAACTGCTAGGTAACGAGAATCTGGGCTAAACCTGAACAGATAAAAGGGTTTCATGAGCACAGGCTGGCACTTACAGCAGACTAGAACATTTGAGAAGTACAGAAATTTGCATTTCAAGTATCTCCTATCCAGAACTGCAGGGAGGCAGAGTATTTAGTCTGCTAAACGCAATAACTTTCAAAATTAAATTTTCAGGGAATGCATATCCAGCAGAAAATGGCAATGATTTTGGTAGAGATTACACATAAAAGTGAACTGGGAACATCTCTTGAATAACTCTGTTCATTATCTGATTTCATGACCATGTCATGGTCTGTAACTTGTGACACCCCCCGATGACACTCAGACTCCCTGATGCTATACTTACAAGGGGAAAAACTGGAAAAATGAAGTGCTGTAAGTGAAGAAAAACCAGAACTTTTAGATCAGATGAACTGAATAAAAAGATGTAAATCAAACCTTTTGTTTGCCCAATGTATCTTTGCACACTGGTTTCTTTCTTCCAATCTTCCTTTCTTGTCTTGAAACTCAGTAGCTTCCTGAGCTGAACAAATCCCTCACAGCCACTTCTGTGTTATTGGGGAAGTTTCTTTATTTCTGTTCTCTCTGAAACACACCTTGGGACAGCTTTCCAGCTCCAGCAATCCTCTAACTGCTAGCAGAGCTCTCCTGCAAGGTCTCTCTTTGCTTATATTTCTCTCTCATCACACTTTCCTCTCCAAAACTTTCCTTAGCTGACTAATTTATCTCACAGGAGAAACAGTCTGTCAGGAAACAAGCAGAATTTTATTTCCAACTCCTTTCTAACAAACACAACAAACAGCAAACTGGCATTCCCACTATCCCTCACAAGCCAGTCCTCATCTCCAAGTTTGTGACCTCATTTTGCCCCAGTGAGTCCCTTCCCTCGTGTCTCGCGCACCTCATGCTCGGTGTTGCTGGCGCAGCTGCTGAGGGCACTGGATGCCACCCAGGGGCCCTGCTGCCACCAAGGTGTCCAACAGCCCCAGTGTCCCCAGCACCAGCTGCTCTGCTATCTCCTATCCTCATGTGCCCCCTCTTTCTTCATTTTATTCCTGGTATCGGTGTAACCGCACAAACTTCACTCCTTGATTCCAGCTCTCTGGAATGTTGCAGTGCTCCTCAGAACACAGAATTTTATTTTGAAAAAAACAAAACGTTAGAGATTTCCAGCACACTGCAAGAGACCACAAATTGTATTTTCTGACCTGATATCTTGGATCGCTGATCTTCTGTCCCTTTTCTTCCCCCAAATTTTTAGAGAGGTCACAAGCAGGATAATAAATTCTCCATTTTTCATGCCAATAGCTACCATATCACCTTCTGGGCTGTAACAAACAGTCCGAGCTGCATGTCCTAAGCTGACTTTGTTCAGCATCTTCTGTGAAGAAATAAAGACCCAGAATAGTAACTGTTACTATTTGTCCATATTTTAAAAGTATCTTATGCTGATAGTTTAACATGCTAACAGCATCAGACAGATTTTCAAAGTTTCAAGTTTTCAAGTTTCAAATCTGCAACACCATCACAAGTCTATTTTTTTTTTCCTAAACAAAGTATTCTCTAACACCTACCTTTTCAGCAATATCCCAGAGTCTTACTGTGCCATCTTCTGCAGCAGAAAGGAAAAAATCTCTGGATGGATGTGTTGCTAGGCCCCAGATGGGTCCATCCATATGACCATTAATTAGAATGTTACATGCAGCATTTTTCTCTCCAACTTCAATTATTTCAGCATTTCTTGTCCCAACGAGAATTTTCCCCTTGAACAATAGTGAAAGAATTATCTCTGATAAATACATTAACCTCTCATGATGAACAGTAATTCAAATATCATCTAGAGCTATAGCTCTGTCAAGAAAGTTTGCTTAATTCAAGTTGTTAAATAATCAAAGAAAACTTATTTTTAAACTCCTCTGATTTATTAAAGTACAATGCTCTGTAGATATCATATCATGACGCTGGCTGAGTTATTGCTTGTCATTCGGTATTTGATATCTGAAGTGTGAAAAGAAAACAGAAAAGAGATCCTTAATTGGTCTTTAAAAAAAAAAATCTGAAATACTATCCTAAGAAAGACTGAGATCTCACAAGGCAGATGTTTTTCTGCCACAATATCAGTTGTAGACACCTTCTAGCTTAGCCTTTAACTTTGAATACTAGATATAAGAGAAAGCAGAACTAGTTTATCTGATATGTAGAGATCAACCCACAAATGAAAGGCTTTATTTTACAGACAGCTTTATTTTACAGCTTTGTTTACCTTGCCCCTACAAACAGAGCGAACACAGTCTGTCATTTGTCCTGTCTCCAGTCTGAAGGCACGACATCGTTTCAGCTCCTGGTCCCACAGCTTGACTGCTCCTCCTTCCTTGGAGCTGTGGAGACATCAGGAAGAACCATGAGTATAGCAGCTGGCACAAAAAGGACAATTATTTCATGTACTGTGCTGCAAATGAGGCATTTTAGTGTGTTTTACATTTTTAAAGATTGAATTTGACTGAACAGTTGATGTTGACATGCTGAACCTAGAAGCCCATCTCTGCTTTACAGAGCAAGGTGAAAGATGGGTGGAAACTACAGNCTGACATGCTGAGCCTCGCAGCCCAGCAACACAAACTGATTCCAACTCCTCCCAGCTCTGCTTTACAGAGCAAAGTGAAAGATGGGTGGAAACTACAGGAGATTTTCACTTTTGTGAAAATGTCACTATTTTCACAGCTGTAAAACAAATGACACAGATACAGCAGAAAAGCCACACCACTAACAGGTAGTAATAATGCAAACACTAAGTATTTCCCTCCCTTGCCAAAAAACCCTGGTATTTCAGTACAGAACACATTGAAATAAAAATGTTTCTAAAAAGAAGAGAATGTTCACTGAAACAGTGTTAAATCTGGCATTCCTAGGTGAGCTGGGACATGTCTTATCTGTCTCCAATCTCCCCTAACAGAAACAAAAATTCAGTGTTCCACAACATCGAGCTGCTTGTGTTACAGCTTTGATAACTGAATAATCTTACAAAGAACTTCAGAATGTTTAATCACAATTACTGATTTGTACTAGTATTATTATTAAAAGAACTATAATGAATTATAAAGTGATACTCCTTGCAATAGCAGATTCTTTGCTTCCCACTAGCACAGTTTTGACTTATGATTGATCATTATACTCAGCAAGAAGATTTTACCAAAACAGGCTGGTGAACTGCGACTGAGGCAGAAAAAAGCATGCAGTCTTCCTAAATGAAAATTTGTTTTGCATACTGTCAATACTTCATTTCCCCACAGGAGATGAATTCTGGGTTCTAATTGTTATTAATTACTATTTGTTCTAGGTAAACTATTAATTATTAAGAGCCTCTGAAGCCAAGTGGTGGAGAGAACATCCTCCAAATAAAATCACAAAAACATTTATAAAGAGTAGAAGGAAATATTTCAAGCACAGAAGTAAGTTTTCAGTTGGGACTGAAAAGATAAGTGGCCTGTGTCCTGCAAAATGGGGCGCTATCATGTCATCAGATGGACTCCATAACAGCTGAAGTGTCTTCTTATCACTAGGAAGGCACCCAAATAATTTAAATGCTTGAGGAGATATCTTTCTGGCAAGCCCAGAAACAAAGCACCTTGCTGTACCTTAGATTTGAGAGAAGACAGCTTGCCTTGGCCATCATAACAAAGCAGATCTTCCCTTTGAAAGAAGCTGTGCATCATAGTAGAAAATTATCATTCATGTATTCAATCACAACTGTGCAAATCCCTTGGGTTAACAATCTCAATACACCTTCAGTCACCCACAAGGACTAGGTAACTTTTTAGTGCTTAAAGCTGAATGGGTGTTGGAGCTAGATTATCTATAAGGTCCCTTCTTCCAACCCTAACCATTCTATGATTCTGAATTTCAGACTAAATGCTTTTTCTTATAATAAATGGGAAAAATAGCTGGTTGGAGCTCATATGGGGTTACCTGCACTTTGGAGGTGGTGGCTGCTCTTTTTCTTCACACCTATCAGAGATCTGAAAGGGACTTCTGAAACAGAGTCCCTTAAGCAAGGAGCTGGGCTGGAATAAAGACTCCTTTACTGATACAGTAAAAACTATAAAATCCCATTTTCTGTTGCCAGTTTTGGTTTATATATGATAAAATAGTTTACATTCCATTCTTGAAGAAGATTCTACTTAGCTGGTTTATTGTCTTAACTTGTCTACAAACCATTCTATAGTTGGTATAATTCACAAAAACAGAGATTGGGCTATTTTTACCTACATTTCCTCTGCAATCAAAGTTACAGGCCTTTACAGGCCCCTGCAGGCCTCCGCTAGGCCAAGGCTGGGTTGTCCAAACTCCATGAGAACATCCCCTCAAGAAGAAATTCTTCTAGAGACTACTCTTCTACCTTTAATGTCCCAACTAGTGTCGATGGGATGAATCCAAACCGTTTTTAAAGCGTACGTGTGCATGCAGAAAACAAAGACAGTAGAAGACTCACGGCCGTTCTTTGCCTCCTGTAACAATCAAACCATCCCTCAGGGTGGTATACATTGTGAAAACAGGTCCGTTGTGAGCTTTGGCCACAATTCGTATCAACACGTGATCTTTCCAAACACAAACATCTCCACTGATCGTACCTGTAAATGTCAAGTTATTCTGAAAAGGGGAAAAATATACTCATCATCTGATTCTGAGTAAGGCAGGAAGAAAAATATTCAGAAATTAACACCATTTGCATTTAGAGGCTAAATTGCTTTCATTTGCTGCTGCAGAAGAGGAAACTGTGGAAGAGGCAATAAGGACCTCTAGGGACAAAACAATGAGCTACCACATTACTTCTTTAGGTCTGAAAGATGCTCTCTTGTACCTTGAAGAAAATCACTGCATTTCTTTTTGTAAGAAAAAATGCAATGACTTAAGCTTTGGTCATGTGGTTATCTATTCTTTCAGCCTATCAGGTGTGCAACATATGGCAAAAAAAGTAGAATATCCCAGTAAGTACTGACATTCTACACAAGCAGGCAATTTACACCCCCTTGCTATATATTATGCTTGCAGTAATTTTTGTGGTTAGGTGAAGAGACTCACCTGATTACAGTAATCTTTCATTCAGGCAGAAAACAGTTTGACTTAGCTTAGAATTAAAAGCTGCCTGTTCTTTATTTCTGCTTCCTGCTCTTGAAATAAAAATAAATTTAATTACCTCTGAAATTAAAAGGCTATTTATCAGGATTCCAACAGGAACTGGTTATTGAGCAAAACTGGTTCAGTAACTTAGATGAATCCTCAAAGTCAGCATCATGTAGTTTATCATGTTTCAAGAGTATCAGTACACACATTACACATGTGGCACAAACAATTTCCTTGACTGAAGTGGGTTGATGCTCTACATCTTTTTTTTTTAGAGGTGCATGTGTGTGGCTCTAATAGAGTAAAAGAGGACTGGAAATGAAGTTGAGAGCAGGCCCTCAGATCATCCTCACAGCATAACTGTTGGGCTGTTTCCAGCTTCTGTCTAGGGAGAGTTGAACCAGCTCCTTCTGAGACAAAATCAAGAAGAGCACTCCCAGAACTGCTCTCTACAGAAGCACAGAGAACACATCATGGCTTTATTTAGTTTGCACAGCTTTTCACAAAACCCCTGAAAGCTCTGCATCCTCAAACCTCATACCAAACTTCAGGCCATGCAGCATACAGTCTGATTCTCTCTCTAAGAACCTGTCTTTTTGTAAGGAAGTTTAGAGAGGTTTCCCAAACCCCTGACAAATACCTGGGGTGGGCATCAGTAACAGTTATCACTTGGAAGATATCTTGGTTTTTTGTAAGACCATCTAAATCAGGCAGACACCACTGTGTAAAAGAGCAGTGTAAAAAAAAAAGAGGAAATCACAGCCCAGTTATAGCTTCAGAAATCAATATCAGTGTAAATTCAGTCTGGACCAGGCACGCAGATGGTCAAACAGGACAGAAATGGAGGCAAATCAAAGCAAAGGACCACTTCACAAAAGGTATCTGTGGCTTTCTGCTCAGCTGAAAATATGAGTACAGCTCATGCAGGGCAACTCCAGACCCAGCAGTGCTGTGGAACTTAGCAAGAAGGCCTGCACATGTCCAAAAACCCCCAAAGGAAAAAAACCCCTAATGCAGTTGTCTAACAGTGTCCAACATTAACAACAGGACAACACTGCTCTCTGATCACCCCTGAGCAGCAGCACATGCAGGTTACAAAACAATCACCTCCAGGTGGGCATAAAATCAGCCTCATCTCTACTGTTTGGTTCCTGCAGTCTAGACTCAGTTTTGTTTTACCTGGATTAAATAACAAGCAGTGTGTTATCAGGTCAAAGCATCTGTGTTTGTTTCTCCAGAAAACACACAAGCCCACAGTCTTGTCCTTTCTGTTCTAAAGAAAGCTGGTACTGGTTTTAACCAGGTAAGTATTAGGAATGCTTAACTGAATCTAATAAAACAACTGATGTACTCATTAGCAGGTCATAAAAGTCCCACTGAACTGAATAAAGGCAGAAGGGTAAGAAAAGTTTGTTTTTATGCATTTTCAGGCGGGTTTGCTGAAGTACATACCGCTCCAAAAGCTACAGAAAGCATGGTCTGCATGCGGGCATCTTCTATGGAGCTCAGCAGCCCTTTTTTACTGAGGAGAGCTCTTCCAGCCAGCGTCCAGAACCTTACGTGTTTCACTCCCACAGAAACAAACTGTGTATCTGAATCTGGCCTGAATTCTGCTACAAATATACGCTGGTTATGACCAGCCCGGCTGGCGATTTTGGCACCTGGCAGAAAGAGAATGGACATTGTGAATCTGCTGAGAAAAATAGACATTGATGGGTAAAAAATGTTAACGTCATTTTGAGCCACATGAAGATTCCTCAGGATCCTTAGCTGCCATTCTGAATGTGGATCAACTCTAAAATGAGCACAGCCATGTTCTGACCATCTTTTATCCTACCTAAGATTGTGTAACCACACATCTGACATTGCATCCATCCCCACAATCTGTCAGACAAGCTGTGAAAGGTCACTTTTTATTAACTTAACAGCTGATCTTTAAAATTGTGAGAGTTACTCGTTGATCAACAGCAATTCCCAAAGAAAGAAGAATTAAACCTCTAAGACTAGAGAATCAGATCCATTATCTGGGCATGGCTTTGCCAGGCAGAAAGGATACGAGGAAAGGAGCTCAAACCACTTTAGCCTAAATCAGGAATGCAGATCAAAGCTGATCTGAAAACATGGAGAATAGCTTAAGGCACCAATTAAATAAGAAGCATACAGGAGTTGTCCTGGCACCCCATTCCTGCAATTTCCAACTTTTGGGAATAATTTTAAGAGTATGACAACCTAGTCAGTAATCAGACTATTGAGAAGAACAAAATAATAATAATAATAATAATGATGCCAGCAATTTAAAAAAAAAGAAAGGACATCAGTGAACTATCTTGATTTTTAAAGAATAGTTTCAATGGAGATATATTTAGCACTCACTAGAATGGGTATACACATCTATTTTAGACCTTGTTGTACAGAGCATGGTGCACAGCATTTATTCTAAGAATTTTTGATCGGCTGATGCTTTAATGTTATAACTCTTGACTTAAGCCAACACATCTCTAACAACGCAAACACCTTCTAGAAAACCAGTCTCTTTCCTACCTTCCTGCCACTTCCAAATGGTGATGGTGTGCTCGGGATCCAGCCCTACGGACAGCAGCAGTTTGCCAGTGGCACTGAAACTGACTGAGCAAACGCCCTTGGAATGGTAGCACCGCAGCACCGACAGCGTCTGCTTGTTCATTGCATCCCACACGTGAATAGAAGGAGCTGTAGCTACACAAATGCAAAAGCGTGCCATTAGGATTCATCTGGAAATGGGTAATAATTTGCTTATTGAAGCAGTTAATTCTCTTTAGTAAGACAAAATTGCTGTGATCAGATGGGGGGAAAAAAACAAAGGAAAGAAAGGAGATTTTGGCCTCCCTTTGGAAACCATTTGTGATGAACAGGATCATTAGATAGGATGAATAAGGTGCCTCATTACATTAGCAGAGATTTTAACTTGTCGCTTAATTTGTTAGGGGACTTTTGAAGCACAACAGAAGTTCTAAAAGCAAGCCATCTTCTCTTTTTCTTAGTAAAATTTAAAGCAGCATGGAAACTCAGAAACCTTCATAAATAAAGCTGTTCATCAAGAATGTCATTTCTGCATAGAGCTTTTGGACAACTGATAGCTACAGAGAAATCAGTTTACAGTGCTGGGCCAAAATCTCCTTTCTACAGAATGGCCACCTGTCTGACATGCTTGCTCTCTCTGCATTGTTTAGACTGCAAGCTCTCTGCAGTAAAAACTGTCTTTCCATACTACTAGTGTATGTGATTATCTCTGCCATGATGACAGCTGCTTTTTGCCCAAATGCAATGACTTTTCAGATGATCTTGCAATCCATATATCATTTACAATCTCTGAGCAGCATCTAAGGCATTTCCAGGACAGAAAGATTCTCAAACTTCTTCACTTCTGATCTCTCATAAATTTGACTGCAGAGTCTGAAGGTTACTGGTTCTTGTCCTAGACCCAGATTCACATAAACTAAATTCTCTTTTGGATTCATGTTTCGTGTTTCTAATCAGCTAAATCTAGGCCCTCAAAGGCATGCATGTGATGGGAAACAGTGGGCACAGGGACTTAGGCAAAATTTCAGCCACAACTCAGCTTTTGAGCATAGTTCCACAGCTGTTCCAAAACAGTCTTTAGAACATACTTCCTCATTTCTTTTATTTCCCATTGGAATTTCCTCTCATGGCATCTTTACCTTTTCAGAGGTACTACAGCGTAGTATGGCCATGCCATTAAAACACAAAGAGCGGGAGTTGACAACAACCAGCACTTCCCAAAAATTGCCTGCAAACTCCTTGCAGCTGAGGGAAGGAAAGCTTTCTTATGGCTCTGAACTGTTTCTCACTCTTCAACACTCCCCTTGGAAAACTCTGCATTACCCCTGAATTGTGCACCTGCACTATAACCTTGGCCAAAAGTTTTATTTTGGGTGGCAGACAGAAACTCTCACCTCGTTTTCCTGCATAAGAACTGACAAAATCTTTCAGAGCAAGATCTGCAAGACAGAGGACTCTGAGGTCCTTCTGTGTGATCGAGTCCTTCTGAAAGTCTCTGTCCTGTCTGAGTCCTGCCTGTGTACTCAACACTTTCACAAGACAGATGTTCTAAGGTGTCTTCTCCCTCTGGGAGCAGTTAGATAAAGCTACCATGGGCTGGCAGGACAGAAAAAATCTTTAGTAAGGTGGACCAAATCTACTGCCAGTCATTAGGAAACTTTATTTGCCATTCCAGCCTAGTAAAAACAGTCAAGAACCCCTGCATCACTGTAGACAACTGAAAACTGGAACTCAAAAAGCAAAAGCTGTTGGTAAGAAGGATGCCAAATAGCCATCAATAATTTTTAGGTAAAACTATTCAACTTTCTAATGAAAGCAGGCAGCAGCTTGGATTCCAGACTAATGGTTCCAGAAAGAAGAAAAAAGTTAAGAGCGCTTGTTTCAGGCAGTGGCACCAGAATTTAGTGACACACAAGCTCAAACTGAAGTTGTAGTAGGAAGAAGGCAGGTGAGACAGTGAAAGTGTCCAGGTACCATACGCAGGATTAAAGATGTTCTTTCATATAAATATCCATATTATCATTCCTTTTTAAAATACAGGTTAAAAGTGTGGGAAAAGGTACCTAAATTCTTCCTCCCATCCTCAGAGCAAGCACCATTTGCCACATTTAAGAGAAGTCAACACACATTAAAGATGTCAATGTACATTTGTTCTTACAGAACAAGCTTTAGATCCACATGAATATTACTACACTTTCTAATACACGTGACCACACATGTATGCATCTCTGAAGATTCTTCACAAGACAATTATGGCTGTTCAACAATGAACTCATTCGCACATGATGGTGATGAGTTTTTACCATTACAGTTGAAAAAAAACCATATGAATAAAAAATATCTCAGTCAAGACTGTCAAAATGTCAAAGACCCAAAATGATAGAAGAAAAAATTAAACTGACATCATAAAAAGCATTTTGGATCAGTGGTAATAACTGCATGAAAATTGTACATAAATGTGAAAGGTGATTCGTTTTTTCACTCAGTCACCTAGGCCTCCTCAATAGAATTTGCTTTAGAAATGCATATTTAAAAATTACACTCAATTGAAGGTCTAAACCAAATGTTGTCAGCCCCAACATGTCTACAAAACTGGCAAGCATACACAGGAATGCTACAGCAGCAGTATGAATTAGAACTCACTAATCACTAAGCAGTAAGAAGGGAATATGCTCCAACAAGAGTAGTTTTTAAGTGTGTTCTAACATTTTTTATTTTTCTGTAATTACAGTATGCTGAGCTGTTTTAACTTATATCCGTAATAAGACTGATACACTGGGTTTAATACTCTAAAAATGAAATTAACATCACTTATGGTTCTAAAAAGCTACTAGATAGACTAACTACACCTGAAGATGTTAAAATTTTGTTTCCCTTACCTGACATATCTGCTGAGTCTCCTGTAATGGAAAAGCAGCAGAAAAATAATTAGATCAGAAATAAGATAAGTGCTAAAGAAAATATATGCCACATTCAGTGCAATTTCTTAATACACACCTTGATGTCATCTTTTTGCATTGCAGCAGCACCAATGCTGCTGTTAGAGATAAATAATTACTGATAAAAGGAGATCACCTCAGAAGTAAATCACAGAATTAATATATTGAATGAATGAATCTATTTTGATTTCCATTTTGAGCTACAACACAAAAATTTGGTTTTGGTGTATGTTAGGTCTCTCTCAGCCAAAGTAAATAAAAAACATTTTTTTGCATGTCCTTGATATTTTAATAAATTAAGTTAAAATGCTAAGAAGTAGCATTTAAGTACCTGAAGATATAATAAATCTTTTGAAGATTCAAATCTTCACAGGTGACACTATTTGTGCCAACCATATTAGTAGGAAAAGTAGCAGCTGTTAAGTATGTTCTTTATAGAGTATATACACTCTCAACATCACTTTGAAATAAAAAAAATAAATGCTGTTTTAAGATATTTCACTTCCAGCATATTTTTAACTCTCTTCTTAAAAGTATATTTGATTTTTAAATCTGTCACTGATTTGTATGCCTTAATTCACATTACAAAATTGTTTAAATTGTTTTACTGCTAGTTGATGTAGAAACAACTATGAAAATAAAAATAGGATTAAGTCCTGTGTTTTGTCTTGGGTAAGATGAACACCGTAGAAGAAAAATGTTCACATTCCTCCCCTACAGAAAGGCAAACAGGGCCAGATTAAGAAATATAATGAAAAAGCAAATCCTCAAAGACAATACAAGGATTGTAATTCCTGCAAATGTTCTTCGCAATCAAGCCACAGACAAAAATCTGCTGATGATTTTTCCCATTTAAATAATTTCCATTAAAAATTGTTTAAAATGATGAGGCAATAAACTCACCAAAAAGGAAGCTATTTTAGCTAAGCAGTTAGTATTATCAGTGAATCAATTTTAATGAGACATGCACCTAAAAATCCAAAGGACACAGGAAAGCAGGTAATAAACTCTGCAGAACTGATTCGATTTATATGAAACATCTAAAATGAACCTAAAGGTTTGTTTGAAAAAAAATCTATTTTGGCTGAAATCAAATAAGGGTGTTTTTTGGTTTTTTTTTGTATTCTATGCAAAGAAGAAAATAATGTGGGTTTGAATCTGCTGAGAACCAATGGAAGATATAAAAACTACAACCAGGTTGTAGGGCTACAAAAATCACTATTCTACAAAATCTAGGAAGAGCAATTTCTACCAGCTATGCTAATGCAAAATGGGCTCTTTTTTCTTTTTTATTCTTTTTTTTTAAACCTGGTTAGTTCATTGTTGTTAATGTCACTATGAAAAATATATATATATATGTTTTCCCTCTAAATCTCAATTTATCTCTAGGGAACACCATTTTGGTTCTGCATGGAATATTACAACTATATCATATCCAACCTCCAAGTAGGTATTATAAATCTACCTGATGAGGTAAAGCCTACATTAGATTGATATGTAGTTTAGGAAATAAAGGTTAGGTCTATTCAGCTTCTTTGGATGGGCTGTGACTCTTTGGAAGGTCCAACACAATCTGATAGCTCAATACAACCAGACTTTAACTTAATGGGGCTTAAGATTTCTGAAAAAAGAATTTTGATAGTACTCCAAAGAGAAGGTAAGTTTAATCGTTCATGCCTCAATATCTTTGTCAACTTTATTCAATTACACTCGAAGAAACATATAAAGAGGACAGGTAACTGAGTAACACTCATGCAAACGGAGGTAGCATAATCAAATATTTTTGTGATTAATCATGAATTTACAAGGCCCTGATTGCATGCTGTTATGTTAATTCTTTTTACAAAAATACAAACATACCTACTTGGCCAGTTGCCACTATGTTGGTAAACTTGGGGTGCTGATTCACAGTGAGGCACAAAATATCATCATTGTGTTCCTGGTAAAATGACTGAGAGCCTAAAAATAAGAAAAAGAAAAATCAAACCCTACTTCAACTTTAATTAAAATATTTATACCCACATAAACATGGCTAATGTTTGAAAATTTTAAAATATTTGCCAGAAAATAGCATTATGGTCATGGTGCAATTGAAGCATAAAACCAGAGAACAAACTCTCAATTTTTTATCTCGACTTGAACACACAGCACTCAGTAACTCCAAGCTATTCCCTCAAGTTTTCCACATCAAGTTGCTTAACTATCTCAAAAACAAACGGCATTGTGCACTTTTTTAAAGGTCTAAGTTATGCAAACTCACTGGGTTATTGGGAAGGAATGTATGTGATATAGAGGACTGAAAAGTAAACCAAATTAAAAAATCAACTTATTCTTAGAAAAAAAGAATACAATTACCCCATTGTTCAGGTCTTTTAATTTCTGTGATCATTTCAACATGCAGATTTGAGAAAGCTGATACCAAAAAACCAAATCTTTACTTCCTTTAAAGCTCAGTCACCAGGAACATTTCAGTACACTTGCTTGCTTATGCAACTATTATGAATATTCTTCACAGACTGAAATTTTAGCAACAAATAATAATTTTCCACATACTTTTACAATACTTAAAGCATATCAATTATTTATAAACTGTAACTCCATGTGTGTAAAGAAACATTTTCCCTCCAGGGGATTTTCTCCTACCTGTTGCCACGTTATACAAGATCCCAATAGATGCAGTGTGGTAAATTACATCAGCACCATCATTCAAATAGTGCACGTTGTTTCTGCAGTCCTTGCCTCGATACCCAAACACCAGCTCCAAAATCAGGTCCTAGAAAAGACAGTCACGTCAACAGACACACAAAATAAAGCAGTTTTGAGCTCTAAAATCTTCTGTAGGATTTTCATTTTTAAATTGTGTCCTTCTGTAGTAAAGGAGTTTAATGACATCCCAAACCAGCAGCAGCTGAGCTCGTGCCTCCCCTGTCAGTCCACACAGCTGCTCAACCTTGTCACACACGTGCACATAAATAAATAAAGTAGCGTGAAGAATAAAGTTCCTATAACACAGAAGACACTAAGAAACAAAGAATGATAAACACTGGTCCACAATTTAATTCCAGCCAGCAACTAGAAACCTAGATTACAGCCTAAAACTTCTAGAGTGCTGATCTCAAAAAGATGCTTATTATGCTACACCACATATTTTGCAGAATCTACAAGATTTGGGTTGGTAAAGAACTGCATTTTCCAAGCTTAGATGAAATTTTCACTTCAAAGTAATCAAAAATTGATATATTTATTTGCAATTGCCATGTAATAAAAAAACAGGTGCCAAAGCTAAACTCACCATTAATAGAATTTTTTAAAATTATTTTTGAAACTCTTATCAGTGATGAATTTAAAATGAGGTTTTAAAAAAAATTCTAAGAAGATTGGGATTAAAAGAATGCTTAATTTTTTTGTAACAATACACCCTTTAACAATCCAGTTATCTAAACAAGACATCCTGCCTTCTACAGCCACTTCTAAGGTTACTCAGATCACTAAGAATTGAGTTATACTCCATTTCATTAGCAAGAAAAAGAAATACATTTCTTTTTATTTTTTATTTATAAGAAAATGCTCTCCCACTCTTTCTGCTATTTACCTACTATTCACTATTTCCACCTTTGATATATTTAGGATAAAACAACCATTTAACGCGTTTCTGGCAAAACAAAATCCTAAAAGAAGAAGAGAAGAGCAACATTTTTCTTACCTCTATAGGTCTCTTTTTTTTCCCCACATTGTTTGTCTGAAGCTTCTCCGGCTGTGGCAAGGCCCTACTAACTGGTGGTCTGAAATAAAGAACTGTGAATAAGAGAAGGCTGTCCGTCACCCATTCCATACTAACAGTACCTTGCAGCCTGCTAATGCACAGGGAAATCCTACAGCCCTGTCCTGCTCAGCTGATATTCCTGCTCATCTTTAGAAGAAATGCCTCTGCCAAGGGAGAAAGAACCTAAAAATGCTTTGTTTAACGTGCTAGCTTCTCTAGCTCTTCAACAATGCGTGCGGTGAATTCAAAAGCTTGTTTTTTAAATGACTGACCACTTTTAAAATATTCTTAGCTTTTCCCAGCTATGCTTTCAAGGTACTTTCATCTTCTCTGTAGCAATTTTACTGAATAGAGGCTTATCTGATTAATCTAATAATGCCTCTTCCCACATGCCTCCAGCAGACCCCAAACTTCTACTTTTTTAACAGTTTCTAAAGAGTTCCAGATGCACCTGCCCATTCCCTCTCTCATCAGCTGAAATGAGATACTGATCAAAGCTGACGTGGAACTAAACCAAGACCATGCAAATGCAAGAGTAACTCATAACTTATGCTCCACTGTTCTGAATAGCTCAGATTTAATTAAGAAATCTCAATTAGATATAAATATCTGTAACATCTTTCACATTACATCCAGCTGTACCTATACAAAGAAACACATAAACAAATAAGCTTTATTTATTAAATACATGCAACTGTTCCTAGTAATTTGCAGGAGCATCGATTATTGATTCTATAGACACAGCATTTGTGGCTGTGACAACTTTAAACTTGTGGTCCTTAAAACTTGACCTCTAAGAGGAAAAATTAGTTTAAAAATAAATTCTATGTATAGATTCAGTGACATCCAGATGATTTCATGCAGTAGGCAGTGTAATAAACTAATATCACACATGAAGCAACAGGCCTCTTCCATATTCCTTTTTAATATGAAGTACTTATAATTTCATCTCTGCTCTTGAGTGATGACTGATTTGAAATAATGACTGTCTTTTCTCAGAACAATATGATTTGTTTGTACACTGTGTATTTTGAAGGACAGTTGGCAAGCATTTTTTTCAGTTATTCAAATAAAATAGCATTTTCTTAGATTTATTTATTCATTTTCCCTGCCTAATTATTGTACAAAACAGCTCACTTCAGAATGTTTCGAAAGACTTCTATTTTTAATTTCTGATTTGACATGGAAAACTCTGCAATAGTCTCATAACTGTTCCTGTGTAAATTACCAAAACACAGCATAAAAAGCCCTTCTTCCACTTGTCAGCTTCATATTTGACACAGAGCACTCAAACCTCATCTCTTTCCTCCTCTCCTACGCTGGCCCTAATTCATTTATGTCCCTGAAACACAGGGGAAATATTAGTGGGAGGGGAAAAAAAGCCAGCAAAATTAAATATAGCAGAAGAATATATTTGAAGTTTGATGAAAGCAGTAAAAACTGAAAGGACATGGTTCTGACAGAGGTTTACATTTCTGGAACTGAATATTTCTCTGCTGCTTGGTTCTAGAATGTGGAATTTTATAACCTTCACTATCTGTAAATCCCTTGTGATAGAATGAGAAAAGTAAAACAATCTCACATTTTACAACTGCTTAAGAAGACCAACTCTAAGGCTCTACAGATACAAATACAGGTTGACATTATTATTAAGTAATCATTAGAGTACATTTCCATTTGTACATTACCACACAACAGAATAAAGTGGATGTACATTGGTCAGGAAAACTTGACAACTTTTACTCAGCTGCAGTATCCCACAGGTCACCTAAACAATTTATCAAAGTGTCTGTCCAGGATAAACAAATTCTGTATTGATCCAGAGCAGTGGAACTGGAATGCAAATGACAAGCACGTCTGTATAGGCTCTCCAATTAAGTTTCAAGATAACAACTTGAGCATTTAAAAACAGGAATGCTGAAGGATATGAGAATAAATTTTCCAAGTCCTTTTTCAAAGGTGTGAAAGCTGAAAATATTTTTCATTTGCCACGTAACGTGCAGCAAAGTGACTAATGGCATGTTCAACAGTGGTCATGTACCTGTTTGCACAACTCACTGCATGCTCAAAAACTGTGTGGAAAAATGGGAAGGAGAGCATGAATGACATGTTGAGGTGAATTCACACATGGATGGAGTCAGTTTTAGCATGGGGAAGGAGAGTTCCAGCCATCTATCATAAGGGAAATAAATATCTCAATATTGGCACTCTATTTTCAAAATTCAAAAAGATTTGGTATATGTATTTTAATATTTCTTGTTATGAAACCATAAAAATCGACTACCAGCATTTTGAAGTAGTCTCTGAAACAAAGAAAATACCTCGTTCACAGTTTTAGACATAGATTAAATATTACTACCCATTTTTGAATGATGTATTTCATTGCATATTTTCCTCATTGCTAAGTATCTAAAGTTACTAACAGAACAAGGAGTGATTTTCTATTTTATAGCATATGTAAATTATCACCAATTCTTTGAGTTCTGTAGTAACTTATAGAGTGTGATTTACAGTATTTATTTCTTTTCTAAAAATACAAGTATTATTTTGGGCACAATTTCATGGAGCAAATTGCAGTTGTTGGGGCAAAAGAAGAAGTCCCTTCCTGTGTGGGGCACCGAGGTTGCATTTCATATTTAGAGTGACTTGCAGAGAACTCAGCAATTGATTTTGCACTACTCTTCAGCATGAAGTGTCTTCCTCCCCAAAAGGTGCTGGCAAGCATGAAGTATAGAATGAATGTTAAAAGTGAGGAGGACTTCTTTCCATTTCTTCTTGGCAAGTTCTTCAAAGTCATTTGTAAAACTTTACAGAGGTCTGGTTTCCATTAGAAGATAAGGAAGGCTGGTAGTTTCTAAATACTGCTTCTTGACAAAAATGACCTGTAATTATTTTCATGTGTCCTCTGAGCTGTAAGTGCCAGTTTTTACTCACTAATGCAGATACAGGGAATCTAATGCTTAAATAATTTAGTAACATATACACCTCGATATGCAGGTGAGGCTGCCAAATCATCACATGTAAAACACCTCTCCACAAGAGGGCTGGAAAGAGAACTAATCTTTGTATTTTAATAAACGTTACTGAAAAATACTACTTGTGAAACACAGGAAAGTATAATATTTCATGGAGCTGGAGTTCTCATTGGTAGGTAAAACAGTATCTAGCTTACTGTATGAAACAGAACTACAGTGAATATATATATAAATTTCAGATTTTTCATACAGCAATATTCTGAAGAGTGATAGGTGCATGGTATGGCACCCAACATGACAGATGGCTTTTTGAGGGAAATGGGAGGTGGTAGTAGAAGATGGACTAGATAGGAAAATAAAAGCATTACCTGGAACCTCTTTTCAGCAGCAGATGGGAAAGAGAAAAGGATTACTTATACAAATTTGGCTAAAAGTTAGGTGCCAGTGAATTATTCGTAGAGATAATTATTGCTGACTTCCTGGTTTGTATAGTTGTTTTTACAAGGGGATTATTTACTTTATAGCCTATATAAATCTATTATTTGTATAGAAAATTCCCATTCACTTAAATAGGAATTATGAACATGTGTTGGCATGAGAATATAATTCTTTGGAATAAGTCTACTGTAAATAGAGGAAAAAAAGCAGAAGCAGAACCAAAAATCTCTGAACTGTACCAAGTGTTTAGAGTCAGCAAACACAACATCTGAATAACTCGAAGAAAGGTTGTGCAGATTTAACATTCATTTATACTAAAATATACTGAAATTAAATGATCTCAGCTAATCAGAATGTGTGGGGTACTGACCACCACTGATATGTACTGTATTTTCATGACTACTTAATTCAGTTTATGTTGATTGAAGATACTTTGCCCTGGATAGGTTTCCTCAGCCATGTGTGAGGGAATACTCCTATACTTTGTCTAGCCAAAAACCATTATTAGTAATTAAAGTAAATGGGCACGTAAAGATTATTTCCTAATATTTGCAGTATGTATGGGCACTTTACATTACTTTGATTAGCTGGAACATTTCCACTGGTTTGATAAGCTCTTCTTTTATGAACCACTAAGCAACTTAACTGTGGCAAGGTGAACACTAGTTAGTTTTTTTTCTTTTAAAAGCTAAGCAAAATTATTTAGGGGATAACTTAGGAAAAAAATTCCTGAAAATTAAGAACACAATGTTAACAAGTCACAGGCTGATTTTTTCCCATACTGAAAGCAATGGGTTTTACTGAATGTCTTCTAATCTGTTTTAACTTTATTTTGCAGTGCAAGACTGACAGATTATTTATTCATATAGGAAACAGCTAAACCTTTCCCACAATAAAATCCAAATGCAGCTTGAAGAGCTTTTGCAGCCATTAGCATGCAATTCTTCAAGGAGTACAAAATTCAAGTACCTCCAGATATTTTTCACAGTAAAGCAAGGACTACTTGGATTCTGTTGATAAAACCAGTCTACACAGATCATAAACCACATGCAAATCTTCCAGCTCTCATAACTGGGCCATGCAATCATTTCTCTAGACATTTCCTTGTTACTTGCAAAGTGAATAGGTTTTTTTCTTTGCTTTCAGAATTGAGATTATATGGTAAACCTTGATACTTTGGTAACTGGCTTACTTTGGTAGGCCACTTCTTCAAAGACATGGGTTTTAGCTCACCTCTGAGAGGAAAAAATCATTACCTCAAACTGGTAAAGGGAGACCATTCTTTTCCATCATATTGCTCCAGTCTACAGCTTGCAATGTAAGTAACTAATAACTAAATTTATGATTGGAAAGAATGAAGTCTGAAATTTCAGGGTTTTCAGTCCCAAGGTTAATGTACATTCCAACGAGCAAAAAGGTTGGCTTCAAAAAGCCCAGTTTTCTCAAGCAGGATTTTTTAAAGTTAATGTTAAATTTAAACTTTCCTGTAACCTAATTAATTCTGCAAATATGGTAAACAAAGAGAAGAAGCTGCTAGTGCAAAGTCCCTTGCAATAGTTTTTCATTTTGACTCCTGGCTTCTCCTCTGTCCCAAATCACACAAGTTGGCAAAATGAAAGGAGAAGATTAAGGTGATGTTTTACAAGAAGAGCTCTGGAATTTGTATTATTTACATTCATATCACAAGTTAATAGACTGGCAAATAGAAAAGGGTAATTGCATTCTGTTCATTTATCCAAAACATATATGGAAGATGTCTGTAATAAAATATCGGAATTTCTCCTTCAGGGGCAATTACAAAGTGATAGTTGTGAGTTTTGGATTAAAATGTTTCATTTCAGCAGTTTCCTTCCTCTCTCACTCCCTTTGAAGCACAATTTAGATTTACTGTCTGTATTGAATTTAAAAAAAAAATCACTTCTCCATCTGTAAAGGATGTAAATAGCTTGTAAATACTTTTTTAGGTTGCTTCCCAGTTTGAATACATAAGGATCTAAAACAGGTTATCTATTTTTGCGTGCCTATATGTCCCTATACACACAACAAAAAATCCTCAAGAAAAAATAACTAACTAAAAAAATAATCTAAATAAATAAATAAATGGAATTTGAAGCAGTTTTGCCACCACACCACTGTGAAATATATCTGTGAGTGTATGCAGAACAACAAAAGAATTTTCATAAGCTGCTGGGATCTTTTCATGCACGAGATCTCAGCACATGGAGTAAGTAATGGTTTCATCCGCTTGCAAATCTTTAAAACTTGTGGTGAAGAATTTTAACTGAAATTCCTGGTTGTTTAATTTTGAGACCTCTTGGTACAGCCATTTGTCTGTAAGGTACATTAACCACAGCACTGCCCCTTTCACAGGCACAAACAGCCAACTTCAGGGAGAATGAGAACAAGAATGGAGCATCATGTTCCAGAGGAATCTCCCAACCTTCAGTGCTGTGCAGTTCAGGGAGTAGCTGAGTCAGAAGCATTTTCAAAATCAACCATGACAGACTTTTTTTCTGAGTAATTTACCTAGCACAAAAACATACTAGGAAATAACTCTTACTGAAGGATGGAAACAGTTTTCATATGTATTTTGTGCTGCTCAGTATCCATAATGCTATTACACAACCAAATTACACACAGTACACATCTTTTCACAAAAAATATTATCTATAAACATCACTATTCAGAAATTATTCTGGACTTCATGTACATGAACTTACCTTACTACCCCCTGCCTTCATAGGAAGCAAAAGTAAAGAGTAATAAAAATAAAATAAAAATTAGTATCTATGACAGTAGACTAAAATATTTCTAAAACATTTACCAATCTTACACAATATTAACATCAGAACAGATGTTAAAATACATAAAGTAACCACAGTCTGACTTTATTCTCTACAAAAAAAAGTTCTTTGAAGTTCTAGGGCCCCAAACTTTTCAACAATACAGGTAATGGAATTCTTTCATGATATTTTGTGCTTTCTGAATCACAATTTAATTATCTCACTACAGAATTAATTATCTTAGTAACTTACTTGAAACTGAAAAACGCAATTGACTCGCTTCCAGAAACAGTTATTGAAAGAAAAGAGGTTTACAATTGGTTAGTAATTTCATTAAAAAGAGAAGAAAAATCTTTAATCAAAGCTTTCATACCATGCACATTATTTCTTTTTTATTTCCACATCAAATACATCGAATTAAAAAAGAGAAAGACTATTTCTCATAAATGCAAGACATGGAACCACAGCTTTATACACAGGCATTCCACTCTCTCCTGCAGCAGCACAACTTAAACCCAAAACGTGGTATGAAACTGCCACAGAAGTCACAGTGCATTTCTCAACAAGGGTATCACAGACCTGTCCAGCTTCACTGTAGAACGAGGTGTGAGCATTGCCACAGAGCTCCTCACATTCCTGCAAAACCTTCTCCTCTCCAATTCCACCATATCCCTGCACTGTTATACTCTGCTGTTTTCCTCGCTTCCCTCTCTTCAGTATCACCATCCCCCCATTGCTGTGGTAGGAATCCCTCCTTGTTTTTCCTCACATATACTGTCCACATCTGCTTTGTGGACAGCAAGCAACTTTCAGGGTCCCATGCTCTGCTGCAGATTCTACAACTCATAATATTCTAGAGGTAATGAATTGTTTTTTTGTTATTTTGCATCCACTTTATCTTCTCGGTTATTTAGTCTGCTCCCCATCCCATTCTCTTCTAAAGCACACAGTACTGAACCAAGTTATAGAACTAACACTGCAAAGCAACCAGCTTCATTTTCCAGGATTCATTAACAAAAATTGCAGAATCACAGTGGACAGAATTTTTCAAAGAAAGGTAAAAGTTATGTGGAGCCTGAAGCAATGAAAGGAGAAGTTAGAGCTGAATTCATCAGAGCAGTTTGTTGGTAGAACAAAAAAACAGAGAGCTGTCCCTCACTAAAACAATCATACAGGCTCATGTACCAACTTCCAGTCAGTATTTAAGTTTCAAAAAATTGTATTATTAAACACCAGCAAATAATCAGTCATCTCAAGGAACTCCCCAAACATAAAACTATTCTTAAAGAGTAGTCTTTTGTGCTCCCTGAAAATAAATACAGCCTAGTCCTTTGGGCCACCTTCCTTTTTTTCTTCAAAGAAATATTTGGATTATTTTTATACATATACTTTCAAATTAAGAATTGCATATTCCAATATAATTTTTTTCTACTATTATCTTTTCAGGTTGATTTATTAGCTAGAATTGTAATTTAGTAATTACCTTTCATCTAAGGTTGGCTCCTTTTGTTGCAGATGAGGCTTAATTCCAAACATTGGTCTAATGTTTGTTGATAAGGCTTTGATGGTGTAATTAATTTCATTTTCCCTTGTCACATCACTGTCATAACCTAACAAAACCAAAGGGAAGAGTATCAAACTAAAATAAAGTACAAGAACAACAATTTAATCTTAATTTGTGCAGAACTCTACAATGTACTAGATTACAAAAGCTATCATAGCATAGATTATTAGTAACACAAATACAACAACAGAAAGAAAGTAGCTGGGAATCATGAACATTGTTAATAAAAGACATTCAAAGAGAAAGAATTCCCTACAATCTCTTAGCAGAAAAAAAACTATTAAAGAGTCAAGGGGCTTTAAAATCTACCCCATTTCTGCTTGGTTGGCCTTAACTCCAATCACTAACCAAGCTGCTCTTAAGGCCTGTAGGATTCAGTGCCTGATTGTTCTCAGTTCCAGGATCCATCCATCACCATGGAATCCATCGGACTGCACAAGGTTCCTTTCCCACACAATGCTTAGGGACAGTAAAGCACATCAAGATGATGTTGACTACAGTACAATAAACTTGCTGAAAAAGCTAAGTTGTGACAGGGTCGTTGCTTACTCTCTGTTATTTTGTTTTTTCAAAGACAGAGAGATTGCTAATGCCAACAATGTGATGGTCAGTAGTTCTTAACTCTTAACTGGGGTTAATAGGACCTGATTAAGAGAAATGTTTGTGGATAAAGATGCCAATGTCTTTTCTTGTAAATCTTCACAGACCTCACTCTCTTTCAGAGTATTTTTGAACACACAGCTTAAGAGGGTTTTGTGTAAAGCAGCAGAGCCTAGAGAAGATTACAGGACTAAGATGTTCTAACAGCTCCCAAGCAGCTGATGAACAGAAACTCTGAAGATTGCAATTTTTGACTAAGAAAGTTAAAGCTACCAAGTCCTCCTATAGGCAATTAAATTACTTTGTGGATGCATTCTTTGGTACTTCTAAGAAGAAAGACTGATTAAAAATTATTTTTAAATGAATGCTTAATATGTCTCTAATATTTACTGTATTTCTTTGGTCACTTAGCACATTTTAGTGAAGTTAACTTATTACACAGAACTATTTAAAAAGTAGTAGTGATAGTTTAAAAAAGCTTGAACATCGAGGAATTGACAAGGAGGAAGAAAAGACCACATTTGGGAGAAAACAACTCTGGAGGCTGATAAACCCTTGGAATTATAACATTAAAAAGAAAATATAATTATGGAAAAACCAGCAGAAGTTAATGCTACAAAATAGAATTACCACTTTATAACTACTGATACTGTGACCTTGAAACAGATACATAAACATCAGTCTGCTCCAGTCTCCTATGCCTCTGTGTTATGGAAGCAGATGCTACAACATCAAGATAATGATGATCTCGCATTACACAGATTTCAATATCATTTTTTTTAAAATTAGTGACCAAATTAAACTGTGATGATTCTATTTTAAATATAGATTTTGGGCAGCTATGTTTATTGACACAATATTTTTAATTTAGAGGATATCAAGAGTCTCTGTATGTACTCTGACTCAAAGCCGATTTCATTATCATTTTCTTCACAGCAGTTTATCAGTCCTTGCCCCAAAAACAAATTTTATTTAACATTTTTGAAGAGTATTTGCTTCTTAGGACAGAAACAATCCAGAAATTCTTTCTGAACTTGCAGTTTTCCATTAACAAAACGCTCTGGGAACAGCACCATCCACCTAGTTGTACAAATTACTACTGACCTCCATCTTCTTCAGAATCTAGATCAGACTCCTCGCTGTCACACTGCCTGCTGTCCCGATGTCCCTCCATCTCATAAGTCCACAGCATTAAGGAGGTGTCTGCTCCGCCAACAGTGACCAGCAAACTGTCATCGTAGGTCCAGCGGACGTTGGTCACGTGGGTGCTGTGAGCAACGTACCTCTTAAACTTTCCAAACTTTCCCTAAGGCGGGGAAAAAGGCAAAAGTCAGATGTAGCCAGTTTGCCAGACAAAACTGAAATGAGTTGCCAGTGCACAGTGGCATCATCTTTACTTCTTTACAGTTTATGCTTCAGCTGTTTTGTGTTTCATATGATTGTGACACATGATTTACCAAGTGCCCCTCCTATAGCAAGTTCATGAAATGTTAAGCTTATCTTCATATCAAGCACAAAAGGGTTAGTTTATAAACAGATTCCAGCAATAAACACTGGATCACTTTTCCTAAGAGACACAATAATCTAGCTGAGTTGGACTAAAATTCACACAGAATATTTTGAGTCAGTACTTGTGCACTGTTACCATCCTTATCATGGCAGCGTTTCAAAACTGAAGACACATTTACCACCAAATACACAGGAAAACCAGAGGCACCTCGAGAGCAGTAAAAATACAACGTGCTCCTGGAATGGTTTCTCTCTAATGTGTGATTAAATAATATAAAAGGTTGTCAGCTTAGAAAAAAAAATTACTAGTATGGGATAGAATGAAGGTCCTTAAAATCATGAATGAAATCTAGGTGAGAAAGACATGTTCATTGTCTTCCAAAGCATTCTCCTTCTTAAAGCCCTTTGTACCCATTTGCCACAGACAGCAGCAGGACATGGCTCTACAGTCTGACCTGGAATGATCATTCTTACTCATTGCCAGTTTAAAGCACTGAAAACTACAGTGTGATACTGAATGCTTTCTTTCATCAAAATGAGAAAAATATAAAAGCATCATTTTCTTCTGAGTGATGAATTTTAACAGTTTTGAAAAGGCGGATTTATTAATAAGTATTTTCCACAAACAGTTGACAATTACTTACTTTAGCAGGGTATCGAAACAGTTTCACAAATCCAAAATCATCTCCTGTGGCTAACACTTTACTATCACTAGTGAGGCATGAAGCAGTTACATCTGTGACTTCACCAATGATTGGCCAGATCCCTTCACAGCAAGAGCCCAAAACACTTGTCCATGATGCCCAGCCAATCTTTTCTACCTACAACAAAAAAAAAAACCAAAAACATTTGAGACAGAGCATATACTTCTTAGACATTTTCTTTCATATCCATCTTCAAGAAAAAGTCCTTGCACTGAAAGATACATCACATCTAAAAGATAATATTTTAAAATATTAATCACTTATTTTTTTTTACCCTTCAGAATTTCATTTGAGACCTGTAATTTTTACATACATGAACTTTCAATTCCAAAACTAAAGAAGTATTCTGAATTTTTTTTACTTTAGCTGTCCTTTCAAGCTAAAGAAAACAAATTATATTTTCCAACACTGCCTTTCAATGCCATGGAAAATGTCATTTGGAAATTATCCATTTTTGCTCTCTGCCCTATGACAATGCCCTGTATCTGAGAAAACAAAACAACATTATAGCTACAATATACTATTCTTGCCAATATGTATGATGTATTACATTGTTATATAAAGACAAACGTGAGGTTTTCCACAGCAAGGTGAGGGTTAAGTAATCAGCAATAGATTCTCAAAGGTGTTTAGAAAGACCAGAAAAGACACAGAAATCTAGCGGTATTTTCATGACTAAATCAGCCAAATGTCTGTTTCTTAATAGAAGAAAAAAATGTGAAATCCCCTACATATTTATTATTTTGGAAGTTTAAAATTACAGCTTCATATATCATTCTCTCTTACACAGTATAGATGGGTATATCATAACTAATTTGCAAACAAGCTAAGAAGGCAGTGCAGTCCCTCACCTCCAAACTCGGAATAGTCTGTTTTTTCCCCCGAGGAGCTTCAAAAAACAGCTGCTCTTTAGCACCAGTGTTGACTTGCAAAAGTTTTCCTACAAAACATATGACATACACACTCCATGTTAACATAGAAGATTCCATTTTTCACAAGGAAAAAAAAAGAAAGTTCAGTTTTAATTTTTTTATTGCTAACAGCAATGCATCAATTACTTGTTTCTATTGGAAAAAAATGTATATGTCAATACCAGATGTGGAAGTCTGGTCTTCTAAAGAGATCCAAGTTTTTGACCCCTTGAATTCACAACCCTTTCTCCTCTCTTTGAAAACTGAACTCATGCATCACTTTTCTCTCCTTATTATGGGTGTCCCATCAGTTGGTAGACAAGACGTGTTGGGTGTAACTCAAAGCTTGGTTGTGATCACTGGCTATTGATGCACGTGCTCTTGGGATGGAGAAGCACATTCTCTGCCTGGCCACTGGCCAATCCCAAGCAGGTGACTTCTTCACACCTTTGTACTTCTTCATTTCTGAGGGAAATTCTCACCAATGTCTCTGCCCTCTCCCTTTTCAAAGTTCTCAAAGGAAGCTAACTTACAACACCCTTCCAAAACTGAAGAATCAAATCTGCCAGTGATATCACGAATCCACACTATTCATGTACTTTATTAGTCATTGGATTAGATTAATTAGATCACTGCAAGGTAATCAATCTTCCAGTACATTTGTACAATGAATGCTGCTTACCTCTGATGTCCCAGTCCATGTGCGTGATGTAGCTGGAGGCTCCCTTGCAGATTCCTACTCTTTTACTGCTCATTACATTATAAATATCCACAAAGTTGTCACAGGATGCCACAGCTAAGTACTTTCCAGCCCCTAAAACACATCAGTAGGAACACAAACCATTTTAAATAAATTTAGTGCTCTGCATATTAAATACAAGTAAATTCTGGAATTCAGCTGTATGCAACTTTGAATTCTTTGACATCAGCTTGCTAATTTATACACATTCCCTGATAAACTGATTTTTATATCACATAATCAGCTTGAAACACAGAAGTATGATATAGTTACATTTTCAAACAATAAAAATGCTGAAATTTTAAACATTTATGGCATTCAGAGAATGGTGAGGCTTAGGGAGCCAGAAAGTAGTGTCGTATAAGAATTGGTATCAGTAATTTGCATCAAATTTCTCCAACAGATGAATATTTTACCTGGAGTAGACTATGCATTTTGTGTTCCTAAAACATGAGCTTTAATGTTGGATAAAAACCTAGCCTCACTGGGAGTGCTAAGGGGGGAAAAATAAGAAAAAAAATAAAATAAAACTTGCCAGAAGTTTCTGGCACATCAGTTTCAAGTATTCCAATTAGCTAACAGTATTGATGTGCCAAACTTATGCAGCTCAAAGTGGAACCCTAGGGAGCTGCTGGATATTCATGATTTCAAACTGACTGTAGTTGTATTCAGGAGGTTACTATAAGCAAACCTGTTCCAATAATCTTGTCTTAAACAAGCAACACAGGACTTCACACCATGGTCTTTCAAAATGTTAGTATTAGTTTTGCTCACCTATTTTTACATCTAATACTACAAATCTTTACTACTTTTATCTCTGAATGTGATAAGCCTTGAAGAATCTTGATATAAAAATTTTCATTTAAAAAAAAGTCACTTACCAGGAGAAAATCTGATTTCTGAAATAACATCTTTCCTATGCTGGAAAGAGACCAAATCCTCCAGGGTATCTGCATTAACTATCAAAAAACTTCCATCATTGAGACCAACAGCTAATGCTTTTCCATCAGGAGAAAAACAGCAACATCTGCCTCCTATGAGAAATGAAGAAATTGTGTTCAGATACATTTACAGTGCATTATCCTTCTTTCAGATCTGTTTTTCCATTACTAAAGGAAAGCTATTCTTATACTATAAAACTTCCAAGGAAGTTTTCCAGATGCTGCCAAAATAATTTCCAAGCTGTGATAGCACACAAACAGGTACACAGGTCCAGAATCTTAGAATCTGCATTATAATTGACATCTGATCTACATTAGTAATACAGATTAATCACTATTGTCTGTGTATTTTTAACTTCATCTCTTCCTTGTATCTGGTGCTGCCTTTTGGTTACCATTCGCCCTGGTAAGAACACAGCTGGATTCACAGAATTCAGTCATTTGCTATCACAAAAAATAAGACACTAAGTCATAGAATCCTTCCAATAAACATGCCAAGTGTTGCTTGAAAAAGAGTTTCATTTCCAATTTAAATTTATATATGGTCAACTTTTATAAATTTATTTTCATGCCAGAATTTTCTGTTAACATGAACAATTTCTCCTACTATTTGTTCCTCTGATTAACTTGTAGGCAGCTTGAATCCTATGCTTAGATGGTTTCACCACAAGGCTTTGCATTCATTATCCTGAACTTCCTTTCTCCATTAAATTTCATTCATCTGAACACAGATGAGAAATGCACACCAAATATATCCTGATTTTTGTCCTGTAATTTACATGAATACTGCAATATATCTTAGGAAAAATACCTCACTATAACATGTAAGTGTCACCCTCCATTCAACAACATCCTGAGCTTTCTGCTCTTTAGGTTACTCTTGACCTACACATCCATTTTTCTTACAGTCACTGGATCTTGCCTTTTATCATTAACAAATATTATTCCAATTCCATTACTCAGTCTGCAGAAGTATCCATCTTTTTCTGTACAGTACACAGGAACTTTTTAAGATTGCCAAAGCATCTCAAAATGTGTCTCATCAGCAAATAGTCATCACAGACATTTTTTGCCAAAAGTTCTCTTAAAAATATTAAGAAATATCAGCTTTAAGACTTGAGTAGAGTTCACCAACTAGAAACTTTCTTGTTTAATCCCAGCTTGTGTGAGCTTGTAACTCTTCTACATTTACTTTGTCAATCTAAATCATCTTCAATTAAGTTTCCCATTATGTTTCAATCAACCTGCATTGCTGAATGCCAAACAGATAAAGCCTACTGTATCCCTTTATCTAGCAAAGCATACACAGCATTAGAAGCTTATCAGGGCCAGTCTCACCTAATCCTAAAAAAGTCACCTTATTTGACGTCACTTAAAACAGATTTTCCATCTCTCGAAACAGAATTTAATTATGCCCTAAACAATAAATAAAAATTTTATACTTCTCTTCACCTTCCAGATCCTTCAAACATTCACAAAGAAGAAAATGTCAACATTTCTTCCAAGATTTCTTCCAAAAATTTCCAGATCCAAAGCCTCAAAAAAGCCTTGCAATATTATAAGCAGCGTAGCAGTTATGTAATTGACTAAACTCTTGTTGTTAATTCACTGACTTAAATAAGTTACAATTGCAAATGATCTTCAGAACAGTACTACACAGGATTTTCTTGTACAGATTCATTAGCTTAAGGGCTATATAACTCGTGAACACAGCATTAATAAAATAATTTGAGCAAAGAAAGGAATTTATTCTGCTTTCAAGTCCTACTTTCAAAAGACTCATAATGCTTGTAAATGTCAATCGCATCAGTAAATATTTTTCATACTAAGCATCTTACCCTTTTTCAATTTGCGAACAGCTAACATACAATGGCTAGGAGATAAATCCCATATTCTTAAGGTTTTGTCATCACTTACAGTGGCACAAATAGGTAAATGAGGATGAGTAGCTAGACCCCAAACTTCCCCCTCCATGTGACCCTGAAAAAACACAAATTAGATTTCTTCTTATTTTAAATTGAAATATGAAATAATACATGTAAAAAAGTAAAAAAAAAAGGATAGAGAGAACGTGCATTATTTAGAGGATAATAAACATCTGAATAAAAACATGGAACATCTGAAAAATTTCACTCTGCTACTTGTGCAAAATTATAGTAATTTCTGGTTCTGAACAATCTGATCTATTTGAAGATGTCCTTGTTTACTGCAGGGGGTTTGGACAAGATGACCTTTAAAGGTCCCTTCCAATCCAAACTATTTTGTGAACTAGGTTCTTTCTTTACCTTAGGTTCTAATATTTTCTTTTAACAAATACAGTTCTTTATCTATTTCACTGGCCACTCAGGAAGGAGAGAATCCAGAGATTTTTACTTAACTATGAAAGAAAATATCATGTTGATACAATGTAAAAGTCTGTTTAGTAGTCAAGCTTAAAAAAATGCAGTTGTTTGATATGGTAAAATTTTGTACACAATTACAAGTAAAATCTGAAAACAAACACTAAGGAGACAGCTTTTAAAAATAAGAGTAATTAGTACTCAGGAGAAGTTAATAAGGAATTTGGAGGAGGACCCACTATTTCACACACTTTTCTTATTTTTCCAAAACAGATCTATGATCTTGGTCTGTTTGGAAGGATGAACTCATTGAACAAACTAGTAATGAAATTAATGAAATTCTATGTTCTATCTTGCTCATTAAGGAGTCATAATGGTCTAGTCTAACTAAAAGTGATAGTAACTCCCTAACTTCATGAGTAGTTAAAGTGCTTCTTATTGCACAACTCCTCACTTGCAAAACAAAATCATGTTTGTGGTGTGACATATTTGACAGATATTTAACACACACCTGAACCAGCAGTGTTATTGGTCCACTTTTATCCACCTCCAATATTTCACCATTCTTTGTGCCCACCAGAATATGACCATGTCCTAATGATATGGCACGAATAGAAGGATTATCTTCTAAGAGCAGACCTAGAACGTTAAAATGTTAGAAGAGAGGATTCTCAAGTATGCCTTAAAGAGGGTTTTTCACACTTATGTACATTACAATCTCACTGTAGAAAAATCTGCTTAGTAATAAACAGTGAAAACATTTCTGCACAAAACAACACGTCTGGATTCATTTGCAATATAGCGAGAAGTTTAATCAGCCTGACTCTGTGCAAGTGAAGGATCAACTATCACACTACCAATGATGGTACCTCCAATTCTAGGTTTTTGTTGACAAGCTATGAGAATGAGACACACTGGAGTACAATGTTTTCATCAATGAGTATTTATATTCATCATGTCTGAAAATCAAATCATGTACTTTAGAACACAGCAAACACAATTTTAAGGGAAGGGGATGGAAGAGAAAAAGCTATCCAGAATGAAAATACAGGGAACTGTAAATTAGCATTAAGATCAAGGATAAGCAGTAGAAACAGGAAAAATAGGAATGAAAATGATCTTTAATTATTTCAAAAGACATATGCATTTGCAGAAAATTAACTACTAACACCTTACAAAACCAACCCCAATTGTGAATTCCTTCTTTTCTCTGCAACAAAAAAGATCAGCTAAGAGACTTCATGAGCACAAATATAATGGGTTTTTTGCTTGCCACTTTAATAAAAACAAAAAAACCCAAGAAAATCCCTGGATGACAAGAAACTTTGAGCTAGATTAATTAATTTAGGCTAATAGTAAACGAAATATTATGACCTGCACCCACCAAATGTGCAAACAGTCTGTACAACACACAACTCCTGTCCCAATAGAAAAATTACTTATTTAGAATCAAAAAAGCTTAAAAAAACCTGATTTTAGTCTTCATTATGTCAAATGTGGCTATCCTGGCTATCCTTTTACTGGGGAAAGCAATTTCACAAAGAAAATAGAACAAAACATAGAATAAAGTCTGTGTTACCTTTGGATCCAGGAGCCAGAGCAGCCCTTTTGATGGCATAGGTTTTGAGACAACGTTCAAAGGTATCATCCCACAGAGCTACTACCCCATCCTTTCCTCCTGTGACAAATCCCTGGGGGAAAAGGAATAAAAATCATTAGTTATGATTGATTATCATCTTTCATTAATTTTTCAGTGATTTCTGCCAATGCTGAGAATGGACTATATACAACACTATAATGCACAAGCTAGAGATGTTAGAGATGAAAAGAACAGGAGCAACAAAATGAGTGATTTCTCCTCCTGAAGAAGGCAGTACAGTTCTGTACAGTGCATGTACACAGGCTGGATTTAAAAATTCTAACCTGTATGTATGCTTCTACCATTCTAGAAAAATAAGATAATCAACATACTAGACTGGTTTTTTTCCTTGATATTTAACCTCCATATCCAAGATGGCATCTCTTCTCATTACTTGAAACCTGATTTAGTACTGCAAAAATTTGATTAGTGCTTATATTTTTCAAATATATGCACATTTGTGCCATTCTGTCTTTAAAAATGACATCCAGGTACTTAGAGAAGCAACAGGTATGGTTAATATTGATATCATTATTCTTTTCCTTCAGAGCACTCAGTTCTTGGATATGAATAACCTGTGTTGTCCAACACTTCTTTTCTGAAATGCAAATGTTGGGAGGTGGAGCGGCTTGGTCTAACTTAGCAAAACACCAACATATACATAACTTTAAAGACACAAATAATCTAACTGGAACACTCATCCATATTTAAGCACACGCTTAAAGGCATTTCTGGGCTAAAAAGAAGCCAAGAATCTGGAGGAAGTACTTAATGATCTACAGATTGAATTTGTCTATAGGTAGACAGTAATTACAGCACAAAATAGTACAAGTATGATCTTCCTCCTCTCTCACAAGCCCACACACTCATTTGAACTTACTGATGCTTAAATCACTTGGTTATTTCTTTAGTAACAGGTTATGAAAATTACTGAATAAGATGTCACTGACCACAGGGGTTTGAGAACCAGCATGTTGCATAACAAGAATAGGAGACTGCATAAACACTGTTTTGCACTTATGCATAAAACACTATTTTGGATCTGGACCACAGAAGGCTTTTCTGTAATGAAAATAAGGACATGGATTCCTGAGGCTGGGAAAGGTTTAGCTTTACCATAGACTTTTTTATAAAAGACAGACACAAAAAAAAAGCAATGAGCAGTTTATTTACTTTTTCCAATGCGTGCATGCTGAACACAGGACCATCATGTGCTTTGACAGTTTTTATGAGAAACACATCTCTCCAAATACACACATCCCCCGTGGAGGTTCCAGAGAAGGCCATCTCTTCTGTCCAGCCATACACTGCACACATCATTGTGTCAGTTCTTCCCAATGCACCTATGCAGCCCTTTCTCCCAATCAGTCCTCCTCCTGGTTCAGACCAAAAACAAGTCATTAGACATCTGCTTGGAGCTACAGTACAAGAACTATATAACCACACCCAGAGCAACAATTTCTTTTCCTTTAGACCCCCCCGCAAAAAACGAGTTTGAGAAGAAATCTCACAAAATAAATACTATTATTTGTCAACTTTCACTACAATAAAAACCAAAACCAACCAACCAACCAAAAAACAAACCAAACCCAAGCAAACAAACCACAAAACCCAAAAGACCCAACCTTACTTTTAACTTACTACTTGAATCTGGATTTGAATAAGTACATATACCCACAAAGACGTATAGACATATATATACACACACATACAGACAAAACGTATTTGTAAACTTGCATCTAAACAAAAAAAAAAACAAAAAAACATCTACCATATACAGTTCATAGAAACTACTAATGATTTGTCTGGAAAGAAAAAAAGTTTAGATTTTCACATCCCACTCTTTTCATGATGTTCAGTGAGAGGATTTCTAACTTTGAGGTTTACTTATGGTAAGTAAGTATGGTAAGTTTACTTATGGTAAGCCTATGGATAATAGAAATGTTACATATATATAAACTTTATAATTCTTTTATATCTAAAATAATTTGGCAGCTATAGCATACAGTAACTGCTGGCTAGAAAGATTTATAAAATCACAATGATTTAAAACAAACAGGGAAACTCCATGTGGTATAGCACAGAAGTCCCTCAGGATCTGACACTTGGTATTGTTCTTGTACTGAGATGTCAGGTCCTGGAACCCCTCTGCCCTCACAAGGCAGCGATGACAAGCTAGTCCAGAGCATGTGCTTTGTGTCACTTCTCAACTGCAGATTTCAGAAAAGCTGAAATCTTTTCAGCTCTGCTGAAGATTTCAGAATTTCTGGCCTTTGTTCAGGTGCACTGACACGCAGCTCCTCACACTAACCCTTCTGAGTGTGTTTCCTGGGGGGCGGCTGCCTCGCCATCGGGCCATTGAAGTTTCATTTCTGTGCCAGACAGCAAAGCAGCATTTTAAACAATTTCCTTTCTTTCTTCAATGTCACCATCTCCAAGCTTTTATCATAGTTAAGATTTCTTTGTAAAGAATTTATAGTAGATCTTTTAGTAAATACTCCGAGACACCTTGTTCTTTCTATAGATAGCAAGCTCACTTGTGAAAATTAATAATTTACATAGACTTCAACTCCTTGCTCTCAGGCAATCTTGATTAATTTCTCTTGGAGCTAGAATTGAGAAAAACAATGTCATTTTTTTCATCACAGGTTTTCCCCTACACAATTTATCAGGAATCATGTGAGTTAAAGTAAATAAATTTTGCATGAATAACTAGAATATTCTTAGCAGATAAGCTAGTCTCATGTAGCACATATGTCCTTATATATGATTTGAGGTGTGAAACAATGACATTCACACCAGTATCAGGGAATGGGTTTTTCATGTTCAGAATTTCTCAAGCAGAAATAACCTTGGTTTTCAATTCTCAAGATCATCAGAGTTATCTAGATAAAGAGCTCTCAACTGGCAGATGTGTCCTCTTCAAGTACTTTGAATTTTGTATGTGAGTTTTTTATAACCTTAATATTATTTATACTTGTACCTTTTTACAGCATATGTGCTGTAAAGGTTCCTCTTCCATAAATACTTCTATGACTTTATAGCAGCACTGTAAAATTTTCAGATATGCTATATTATTGCTAGATATAAAAACAGACAGTAGAAAATGCAGAGTTTTTTATACTTCTGTAGCTCTAGCTCCATGGCAGATTGATCTCAAAAAGAATTTCCACTACTGCCATAATGCCAATTAACATGATTACTGCTAGGGCAACACTAACTAAGAGATACACAGAGAAAACCTTTGTCCTTCATGCATGAAACACACAGTAAGAGATGCAAGAGTTATACTGTCAGTAACAGAACTTGCTCTAATTCTGAAAAGTGTTCTTACCTGCTCTCCGCCAGAATTTCATGTGTTTAATTCCAACTGTAATCAATTTATCAGGCATGTAAGGATTAATCTTAACAACAAAAATCTTATCTTTGCTTCCCCTGAAATGCAAAGCAAAATAAATTAAATAAAAGCATAACTTAATATTTTTGAATAGGTTTGGGAGGGGTTTTTTTTTGTTGTTTCATTTTTGTGTATACCTACTCTATCTTGCTAACATTTACTTTCAGATGATTACTAACAGTTTATTATGAGGAAGTAGAAAGCTAAAGAAGCAACATACTGAGTCCGGTTCTATTTTCATTACCCTTCAGTTTCCAAAGCAGGTGAGTAATTATGTTACTTCCAAGAGGCGCTAGGAGGCATTTTCTTTGCAAAAAAAATACATATTTATATTAAGTTTGGGTACATGGCATTTAGATATTTTACAGCTCATGATGAAATTTAAGAGAGTAAAGGTACAAATCTTATTTTAAACTCACTTATTTTGACAACAAACTGCCATTGTCATTCACCATTCATCTGATTTTTCTGTCATTGTTAGAACAAAATTTATGCTGCTATTACATCTTTGATGGAAATTACAGTTGGTTCTAAAAACATTAAAACCTCTTGTGTTGTAGATTTCTTACTATGCTTCTATAAAACTAGTGATTTACTTCAGTCCTACAGTTGAAAACCAGCTTTTAATTTTGTTTGCTATCTATGCAAAGCAATGCTTACAGACTGTTTTTCTTTACTTAAAATGCAGAAAAGTCCCCAGTCCCTTATTTTTGCTCCTTGTTCAAAAGTGACAATAATCTTTTATTTTCCGTCCTTTTAGACCACTAGATGAACTAGTGGCTGAAAGCATGAAACAGTTTCTTTCCAAATTCACAGTCATCTTCAAAGTACAGATGCTGCTCCCTAAAAATCTAATCAATTCCTTTGTGTGGTTGGAAGTAACAAAAAAAATTAGGTGAAAGGCAGACAAATGTCTTCAAAGAAGCCAAGCTAAATGGGCTTTTGACAAGTAACTGGAAAGGGAGCACCCTTCTTTATCTATACCATCTATTCAGAATTTTCATTCTTCAGCAGATAAGAAATTCAACATGTGTTCAAAAATAAAATGAGAGTAAATGACATTAGAGCAATAATGGCTTAATGGATGAAAAGGAAGCTGACACTTTTTAAATTGTACTGTAGAGAGTAATTACTCTTTTTTAAATCTATCTAGAACAATGTTTATAGTATAAGCACTGGATCCAGACAGAATGGGGCAAAACCCACTCTCAACTACTGCTCTATTTGAAGTGATAGATCCTTAGAAAAAAAAAAAGTCAAATGTTTAAATAACATTACTCAAAATTAAAAACAGGGCTCCATCCAGTAGATCAAAATTAATCAATAAACATATATTACATAATCTGTGCAGACACCAATAAACTTCTGAAATATTTAATATTTGGATGTTACTTAGTCCAATTTCCTGTTCAGAGCAGAGCTGACTTCAAAGTTAGATAAAGCTGGTCAGGACTCAGAAAGGAAAAGGGAAGAACCCAGAAGAAAAAAGAACTCTGCAAAACAACTGCAAATTACTATCCCAGGACAGGTGTGACCTCTGACGAAAAATATCTGAACATACCATATATCATCATCTTTAAGAGGGCAAACAGAAGTGCATAGAGCTTTAAAGAAAATATTTCAGAACACAGCAATGTCTTCTATGCCATCTTTTTTCACCAGCTGAGTAGTCACTGTAATAGTTCTTGTTTATCAGACCTTCATTTACTTCTTCCACAGAAAGTTTTTAACATGACATAAATGTTATTGCCTGCATCACTTACATGATAGAAACTGCTAATTTATTAGAAAACTCTTATTCTTTATTGAATACTTATTTGCCTTACTATTTCCTTGATAGTAAATCTAGGTACAGATTTTAAAACACAGTTAAATTCCTACCTTACTGCTGAAAGCTTTTCTCCTTTCTTCCAATCCCAGAGTACAATTGTGTGATTGTCATCTATTCCAACAGAAGCCAATCGTTTCCCATCCGCTAGAATAATAAATTTATTTTTAAGAGAGTAGATAGATAACTATGTTGCAATAATAAGAAACCATATTAAAAATATAACTCCACAAATATTATAAGAATGTACAAACAAGTAAATAAGCATAGGATGCTTTTAGAAGCGTGTTTTTTCATCCATTTGCTTTTAAATTTGGATTAAGTGTATGACTAAATTATCCTGTCTCAAATTTGAACTTGGATGCCCTCTGTTCCTATTAAATCCCTTTTTCAGTTAGCTGCTGATGTAGTTGCACAAAAACATTCCCACAGGTTGTTCTTGTGAAAATTTTATGTTCACTCTGAAAATCTCTTTTCATTTCTGAACAGGAAACACTGAAGCCATACCACAAAATTTGTGAAATGCCCTTAAATTTAGTAGTACTGTGAAGTCTTGGAAAAGTTTTGACACATATTCCACATTAACCCTCAATAAATAAGCTGTTTGTGCTCACTCAACATCAATGACTTTCTGACATGCATCCACTTTTGGAATTGCTATATATCCATGCCAGAATTTGAGAAATTAGATTCATATCTTGAAAAAGCAGAAACAAAAGTAAGAAGCATCGAAGACCACAAGCCATTCATCTTTGTAATCACAAATCTTCTCTGGGAGTTCAGAGATCTTGTCCCGTAAGTCCAAATAATTAAAGAATGAATAGAAGCTAGAGGAGCAGAGGAAATTTAATATAGGTACTGGAATTCAATGTAGGGGGTATAAAAATCACAAGGGATTTAATTGATAGTCTTTTGTTAGTTTAGTGTTCTGGCATTTCTGACCAGAACTCCCTGACTGGACTTCCTGAATTTATCAGTGTGCCACCTACATGGCTTTCAGGATTTCATTTAAAGAACTTGCACACCTGATAAATTTGCTCAAAAATCTTCTTACATAGCTGCAAAGCAGACACAAAAACCCAGATCTGTGCACCTGCATTGTACAACCAAAAGAAATTCTGAAGTGCTCTTCTCAGCTCAGCTGTTTAACAGGACAGTTGCTGTTCTTGCATTTCCTATGTGCAAGACTCCAAAGGAGGTCTTTCTAATGAATGTTCATTTTAAGACAGCATCTTAAATTGACATTGAGCATTGGAGAACATTTTTAACACAAATTTTTCAGTGTAAAGGAACCCCCAGTTTCTCAGCAGAACTGATTATCTTGTATTTTCACACAGAAAAGGAAAAGTGTAAATAAATAAATAAATAAATACTTATTACCTGAAAAATCAACAGCACAAACACCATACTGGTGATAGCCCTTTAATACTGAGAGAGGCTTTATTGTTTCTGTATCCCAAATGTGTATTGAGGAATCTCGACCAACCTGAAAGCATACATATGCATAGCCATTTTTTTTTTTATTTCTCAGTTATTTTACAAAGTTGTTTAAAAAGTATTAAGAATATTTCAAAATTATTTGAAAAAAATTTACGGTGATAGGATTTTCCTAGTATTACTGATGTCTGGCTAGCAGAACATTATTCCTTTTGCTGTTTCCTAAATATCATTTCCCAGCTGACTTAGGTACATTAATCACAATTAACTAAAGTCCTCCTGGGAGGAGGAGGGAGGGGAGGAAAGCTCTTCATTGATTGCATTGTAGCATATTTATTCCATCAATTTTTCATCAATCATTCCCTGACTAAAAATAAAAGGTTATTTTTATTGCTAGTATGTCAGCTTCTCCACATTTCAGAAATCAAGGTGACTTCTGCTGCTTTCTGATGTCATTACAAGGCAGATTCTAACACACTGATACCTGAGGAGTAATTTCCACTGGAATGCACTAATGTAGGTAACAAACCTGGTAAGAAACAGAATATAGCTTATTCTTTCCAACTATATATAAAGATATTAGTTAGCACTTCAAAGATTAGTGTCTATTCCAAGGGTTTTGCATCTCAGTACACAAATAAAGGGGTTTCAAAACCAGAACAAAACTTTCTTGCATTTAAGGCTCAGAAAAACTAGGATCTATTCCTGGTTTTGTCACAAACTTAACATGTAAAGCTTTGCAGAACATCCACTGTCAGGAAGATCTGAAGCAGGCTGGCATGAGGAATTTGATTACTGCATTCCCCAGTCTCTTCATGTAATACAGCATACAGCAGTATGTAATGTGCATATATAAAACAGTATATAATGAATTGTATCTTTCTGCTGATAGCGTAAGTTATTGTAAATTCAGGGACATTTTTATTCAAAGACTTTACTACTCCAAAATTAAATCAACGCAATTCTTGTATTTAGGGCTAATTTCTTAATTGACCTACAGAGTTATGTTAATCTCAACGTTTTTACAGAAATCAAGAGCATAATAAACAGAAGTTTATTTCTATTAAAAAATTCAGTTCACGTTTTCCAACTTACTATACAATAACAATGATAAAAATCCAGAAACATCAGCTCAAAGTCCTAGAGTATAAATATTTACCAGAAGATTTGTTTGTCTGAAAACATGAGTGAAAATAATTTACCTGAAATAGCTGTCTGGCAAAAGATAAAATTAACTATTGTAAAATGAACTCAAGCAACATACAACCCTTTATTGTATGCACAAACAGGGCATAGTTTTTGTATAGGTGATAATGAAAAACATAATGCATTAAAATGGAATGCCAGACTGTAACAACAACTGCTCAATTCATACTATGAAATACTAAATGAATGCAATGCTACTTCACAAACAAGATATTAAAAAGTTATATTTTATCTGCACATTTCCTCCACCTGTTTTCAAGAAGCTGCAACATCATGCTGAATAAAAAATATTAATCTATTCTTAGTTTTAAATGAGGTTCAGAAAAAAACATGGACTATACAGTCTTACCATAATCTAAATAACTGTAAAACCCACGATTCCATCTGCAACAGAAACGCAGTCCATCACCAGAATAAATATAGACCGGCTGTTTTTCCCCCCCGAGACCTTTCTAAACTCAGCAGTAACAACTTCAGATTGCTGTGGCAGATAAGCAGGAATCCTACCTGGCCTGTTGCCACGAAGTCCTTCAAGGGATGAATAGCAAGGCAAAGGATGTCATCGTCGTGGCCCAGATAAAAGCGCTGGGTGTTCTGCTGCCGGTTGTACACCACCCCCACCGCCGCCACGTGGTACACGATCTCGCCCGTCTGCGTGTAAAACAGGTTGCTTCGGCAGTCATAACCTCTGTAACTGATCAAACAAAAAAAATATTTACTCACCAAAGTCAGAAACATACATGCTGAATGGATTTTGCGCAGGTAAAACTCGCTTTACTTACCAGTTACTGTTTTGGTGGTTTAAAATTATGAGTATACCTTCCCATTCTTAAAGGAACGCCAATCTATCGATCTAATTTACTACTCAGACATCAGTACTACAAGCACTAGTTTAAAAGTGGCACGTAATTGTTACTTTCCACAGCTAGTTTAGAAGAGAAAATAATAGCTAGTAATTTTTTCAGACCGCATGGAGAAGTTGGGCATGCAACGCGAAGTTAAGTCAAGTGGAAAATGTCCAAAGTATTAGTTTTGGCTATTTCCTACTGCTCAAAAATCAGGCAGCAAAACATGATAGCTTCTGGAAACTTAACAGAAAACAGATGCATAATGTTTTTCTAGAACAGTTTCTTTTTTTTAAGGAATATCTGTCTGCCCTCTTAATGACACAGGAACTGGAATGAGTAGGCCAATTCCAGATGAGGTCTGTATGCACTATCTCAGTACACTCATTTCTTCCCAGGTGTGACTAAGATCATGAAGTTATATACATCTTTCTATGAACACAGCACAACCATATGCACTGGGGAAGTAATGAATCTTTAAGGCAGCTGACCAACTTCAGTTTTATGAATATTCCAAAATCCATGGATGTATGCTCATAGACACTAGATCTATGCATTACTGGAAAACAGCAGGAATGTACTTGGAGCAGATTTGAATACAATGTATTTCTGTTGGCTCACCTACGTTACACACAATGGTACTTGTGTCATTGCATGTGATTAGACAAAAGTTACTAAACTCACCACACAAATTTTTTAAACAGACCAGCAGATAATCCAGGTCCACTGCTCCTCAGAAGAAAAATATTGTATTTCATGAACTTGCATCTCAAACTTTTGGAAGATGATGAAATTCCTCCCTGCCCAGTTCTCTAACCTGTGCAGATGGCAGCACAGCCATTGGGTCTGCCAGCCTCTCCTCCAGCTTTGTCCTGTCTGCCACACTGCGACGTCCAAAGCTGGGTCTCATCAGACCACAAAAAAAGTGAACTTCTTGCACCAGCAAAAGTTGTGATAACACAGAAATAAAGTTTTTGAATAAGGCTCCCTTCAACTCACTGTTTATAGTGGTACTCACAGGCAGATTCTTAACTTCAGATTTGGTCCTAGACCAGCAACTTTTCAGTGTCTCCTGAGTTACTGCCCCTTCACAGTCTCTAGCAGAATCTCTCTTCACATTTGATCTGAGGCTCAGCTATGTCTACTCCCTGCTCTTCTCAGAGTGATCAACAATTTAGGCTCCCAATACAAGTGCAGGCTCCTCAGTCCTGCTTTGCTCTCCCTTCACCCGCATCCTTCACTAACAGCCTTCCCCTGCAGCAGCACGTGCAGATGTTTTGAAGCTGATTCCTGCCTAACCCAAAGTGCTGTCTTCTTGCAGCCCTCTTAGATGCACAGCCACTAGGTTTCTAAGGAACAGAACACACAATGACCTAGAGTAACTTTGAAGAAAGAAAACAAAAATAACCCATCACTGTTTTCAGCCCATGACAACACTCGGTGAGGGGCAGGGATTATAAAGGCAGGCACAGTGCCAGAGAAGATACCTGAACCTCTTGCTGCTCAGTCATAATTTTCCTGTGCTTCACTCTGCACTGTGCTCTGCTAAACATACTGGATTTTCTTTGCAAACAAAGAGTAATTAAAAACAAAACAAAAAAAAAAAAAAGGCCAAATATTGACCATAAAGGAGAATTTTAAAAAAAGCATGCTGAAAGAAATACCAGACATTGAGCAATTTCTTGCAAGCTTTTCACTCATAAAAGTAAAAGGTGTGAAGACAGCAAAAGGGTTTCAAGTCCTCCTACACTCAACCCAGAAACTCATAGTTTTCCCAGCTCATAACAATTGCCTATATACCCTAAATTAAATCTAGTCAAAGTGAGTACATCAATGCCATGTATCTCAGGACTACTCAAAATATCCAAAATTTACCTAGGATGCAGGAAAGTAGTTCTTATTTCTCATAACTTCTTGTGATAGAAGTAAATTTTAGTTAATTTCCTTCAGTTATTACAAAAATTAATACAATTGTTTACAATTAAAATGCAATGTATTTTACCAAAATATCAAGCAGTGCCAACAAAGACTCTTTGTCACTAAATTAAACACATTTGGTGTTCCCACGTGCCAGTTTACTAACTCCTTGGCAATACAGGTACTTTTCACCAGAGGGAAAGTAATGTGCCTAGGTTAAAAAGCAATGAAAAGAAGCACAATTCAGTCTAGAAGATCATTCCCTAAGAATAATCTACACAGTTCCAAAATAATTACATCTCCATTTTGTTACACTAATTTAGAACTGAGATTACTAGCTAATCTCTGAAAAAGCATTAAGAGAAGTAATTTATTCACATGTGGAAAACAAAAACAAACCAAAGGAATTTACAAGGAATCTTGATTAGCAACTGTAAATTAAAAATTAATGCAAGCAAGTTCTGTATTGTAGTTAGTGGATAATATATAACACAATAAAAATAAGACTGTCTTCCGCCATAGTTAATTATGCAGGATTGATTCAAGTTTTTGTGACAGTAACTATAAGAAGATGCAGCTTCCTCAGTGCTACATAGGGAAAAAAAATTGCCATTACCAAAGTCATGAATAGGAGGGGCTGCACTCAATTTGAGATTCAGATGTGTAAACATAGGTGTTCACGTGTTTGTTAGATACACTGGCTCCTACATTTTAATCAACAGTGCTGTAGTCAATACAGTCAGTTGAACCTGCAGGGCTGCTCAGCTGGCCAGCCATCAGCATTTCATTTTACCTGAGCCAAATCACTCCTCATGCTCCACTGACTGGATCTCCAGTGTGATGGAAGTTTAGATACACACATAAAACCATCTCCTTTTGGGCACAGCACTTTGAATTCTGAAACCTGAAGCTGAATTACACATCTATACCCAACGAACAAGCAACTTCACAAGTACTGTCCTCTCTGGGAAAAGAGTCAATGTCCAGAGCTTGTCTAATGCTGTAAGAGTTTCAAAATTTGCATGTTACCCTTCAAAGCATACGAGGGAAGTTTCCACATGTAGTCCAACCCCCCCCTCAAAAATCTCTAGAAGAACCATGATTGAGAACAGAGTCTTTAGTACAAAGGTAGAGATTTGTTTTTTTAAATATTCTACATAGCAGTAGTTTTCTTAAGAGGTCGCATTCATAGGCCATTCCCTTCAGAAACTATTTGTAGGTACTGGTAGGAATCCATGCAAGGTGTTAGAAGGCTCTTCTTACAGAGCACTCCCATGGCATCTTGAAACTGGTACCAAATTTCATCTTATGGTTAGTTCAATGAATATCCTGAAACTCAAACTAGATTGTGCTCAAACACATTAAATATTGAAAAATCATTCTATGATTCTATGAATATTCAAAAATATAAAAAAAGTCGTTCTTGTGAAATCAACAGCATAGTTCTGAGAGAATACAGGGCATGAGTGTTACATTGTGCACCCTTATTTCCTGACAGCAAAAAGAGAGCATAAGCATTGGATCAAAGAAAAAGGTTCTTCTGAATAGTTCATGTTTCTGAACCACCAGCCTGCCAAAGACATGGCAGAATTAAAATACGGGAATAGTCAAAAAGAGGCCAAATTTGTACATCAAATTTGTGTGTTTCTGGTCATGACAGCATCAGATCTCTTAGAGAAAGACACACTTGAACCTCTCAACAGAAGATCTTTGCTCATCCATGTTAGCCAGAAGCTGACTTACATACTCAGAATTTTATTCCCTTTCAAAACAGGAAGTAAGAGGTTTAAGAGATTTCTTACAGGTCATCAAAAGATTTTTAAAAGTTCATCTTTCAAGGCAGCTGACAAATTCAAAACAAAAGATCAACAAGCTCAAAAACAAAGAAAAGAACAAGAGCTTCCGATTCCCCTAATTAAAAAAAAGCACCCCTTCTTACACTTTCAAGGAACATCCAAGACATTTCCATTGCAGCTAAAGAAAGATGAAGCAAAGCAGACTTCCTGAATCAGAGAATATGCCTATTACTCACTTGGATGTGGGTCACTTTAAAGTTAACAGCCTGGACATTGAGAAAAATCTGTTGTTCAGCATGGATTCTTCATTAGTTTCCTTGATGCCCACTGGGTAACCAGACAGAACTCAACAGGACATTCTACTTCTGGTCATTCCTGGATATTCTGGTCAAGCTTCACTTCTGTTGTGAAGGAAATAACAATAATACCAAAGATCCAGGGCCCTTGCTTGTGCTACATCTTCTTCAGGATCATTTGGTTTTATTCTTAGACCAAATTTTAAAGACTACATACAGCAGCTACCCACCTTAATGCATTTTCTATACATACATATAAATCTTCATCTGAGAATTCTGGAGCACCAAAAAGAGAAATAAAAAATCCCAACTCTGCACCAAGCTTCCCAGTTGTCATTATTTCCAAAGCTACTACTCAGACTACATGCCTTCTGCAGACAAAATTGCTGATTTGAATATTAACTATTCTTAGTCAATTAATTTATTAAGCATTCCATGTGGAGCCCTGCTAAAATTGTTTAAGTGCTGTTATAAAGACAGACAGTATCAGTAACTTCTCCCTGCAGTTAGTTATATCTGAAAAGAAGCTGTATTCGTGCAAAGAGGTTTCTTTTGAAAGGAAAACTTGACTTGCAATGTCGTACTTGAATAAAGGTTTTGGGTTTGCTTTGTATCAAGAGAACTTATATTTCTGATCATTATTCTAAGGCAGCAACATCTAGTACCAGTTTGCTTTAAAACACCACATCTTTTTTCTGATAAAAATTCTTCATTTATGAGAAATTATGGGAAACTAGTGATCCTAAAAGGGAAATTGTAAGATTTCAAGGATTCATACAAAAGTCATTTTGCTACTCAAATTGGCACCAAAAGGAGAATAAACTCCTTTTTAACAAACTTACAAGACCTGTTACGAATTACATTTAATTCCTAAACTAAGAGAGGAACATGTAGGTTGTTTCAGGGTAGGTACAAACAGTTTATACTTTTTTTTTTTTTTTTAAATAAATCACTTACAGAAACACCACTTTGTCCAGAACCCAGTAATATTCAACTACACAAAGTTTCTGTCCTAGCTATCAAAATCATACATCAAAGAGAACTATTGCTTTCCAGATACTGAAAAGTATGGGTGAGATTACTGAATAATTTATTTAATCGCCTGTATTCAAGCAATAATACCAGCTAAAGCTTGAGTGCAAATTCACATCAGAATTCATGTGTAGAATTAGTACGCTGGCATCAAAGCTTTCTATTTATTTAATGTAAATTTATTTCTACAGATATAAATAAAAATAGCAAATCATAAAGCAGCAGACATAAGTCTTTAATCAGATTATTAAATTATAAACACCAGTCTACAAAATCAAAACAGTCTGCTTGTACTGTGATTTTCCCTAAACCAGGACAATTTTATAAAATCCTACTTTGCATACCCATGAACAAAATGTAGTCTTATACTGTTCCCTGGAGCTCGCTCACGTCTCTTAGAAGCTGCACTTTTTCTTTTTTCTTTGCATTGCTCTTTAAGTTGAGGTAGATCTTCTTTGTAAACCTTTAAGAAAAAGCATACTTAAAAATTAAAAGACTCATCAGAAAAACATGCTTCTAAGAATTCAGCTGCTGTTATCATGAAAAATGTTATTCTCATTAAAATTGTTATTCTGACATAACTGAAAAAACCCTCCAGTATGTGTAGCTGGTGACTATATAGTGCAATTTGGTTTTAGATTGCATTCTAGGATTACATGTAATATTTTTTCTCTCTGTTAATATTAATATTTATTATTATCTTAATTGTGATTATTAATTAACCATTTTATTTTAATAACCTAATCTTTTGAATGCATCGGGTAACAAAAATTTTAAAGCTTTTGGTCAGTTCCCCAGTTTTGAGATTTCCACAGTCTCCATAAATGACCAACTTAAACCCTAGGAAGTTTCCAACTGCCATTAAAAGTAAAATCTTTACCTGTCGACGATAGGTGATCTGTGTTTCTTGTTCAATTTCAGAGTCCAGCTCTGGAACATCAGACTGATCTGAATCTGATTCATCACTATTAGAATCAACCAGACTCTCTGGCACCAAGAAAACAGAAATTAAAGATTAAGCAACATAAATTATAAGCCAGAAAGTTTAAAGTAACTGCTTAAAGTTTCTGACTTGATAATCAGTGCTTATGTTAACTACAATGTAAACTGCTACCAGTTGAGAGGAACAATTCTGCTGCTACATAAGAAATAAGCCATAAATATGATAATTTTGGGTGTTGGAGTGAGTCAGTTTTTATTAACTATTAACTAAAATTATTTCTTTAGCTTTAATGTTAGGAGGAAAGGAAGAAAGAAGATAATGAAATAATCAGTATAAAGTAGAAACTAAGACTTGCACAAAATTAACAAAGGGTCCAAAGAGAAACTTATATTAAAGTGAGCCACGGATGCACGTGAAATACTTCAAGTAGGTTAGGAGGGAGGGAAAAATTACAGATGGGAAGAAAGAGGCAAAATTTTTTGTGACTGCAGAGAAAATGGGTAAAGCATGTAAAGTTTGACATGTAGGAAGGGCCTGTTACTGTTTCCTTCTGCGTTTGTCACTGACACGTTCAGCACTGCATCTTTATTTATTCACCTGTTTGCTGGATCCACACTGATACATATTCATCTGATCTGAGCAATTAAATGGCCAAACAGCCTATTTTATTGTAACTCTATGTTCTCATTTCTCCAAAGGATTCTCTAAATTCCTTTAGGGATTTCCAAGGGAGGCACTCAGCTAACTGTTTTGATTTTAGGAAACTCATGAGAATAATTGTTTAATTAGTCAGCAGTCAAAATATGATCTTCATTTTTTCCAAACATTAACATCTATATTCTGCTTTAAAAAATAAAATAATTAAATAGTCAATTATAATACTTAAATTATCACCTAAATACTTCAAACTTTTGAACAAATTAATATAAAACAGTATTTTTCCAGTGATACCTGAGCATCCAGTTGTTGCCATTTTAGTAAAGAGTGATATATACAGAATTCAGAAATTTGTATCTATGATTTGAAGTTTTGACATTTTCCTTCACAAAGGAAGCACAGCAGTGAAGGGGTTTTCACACCCTTGCTAGCCTGAATGCACTGGTGTGATGGTTTGACTGCTGGCCAAATGCCAGTTTATTTTCACATTTTAATGCACAGATCATTTTCATCTTCACCACAGATCAATTGGTGCCAAACCAGGACAGCAGGGTCGTGGCAAGTATCAGACAACTCTCGGTGCTTCAGGCACCTGCAGAGTTTAAAGAACAGCTGCAGAAATTGTGCAGACTGACAATTTTGAATATTTATTTCAGTACCAGCATCAAAGAATTTTACTTCTCTTTTTGCCTCCCTGCCTTCCACCCTTTTGCTGGTGTTTTTTTTGGTCAGTTGCTTACCTTGGGGTGCTATATGGAGAGTGTCCTTCAGCTTGCGGTCGGGGACAAACTTCCACTGAAAGACAGAATGATCAGCTCCACCAATGGAGACAACCCACTGGTGATCGTGGGACCATCTGACGTTTGTCACGTGAGCAGAATGACCTAGATATTTTTTAAACTTTGCTCCTAGAACAAGAATAAAAACCTCTCTCAATATATGTGAAATAAATGTTTCGGAAGCACCTCAGAAAATTCATGTTAAGGAATCCATAGAAAAAGTAGCCTTCAATAAAGATATTCTAATTACTGCTGGTATTTAATCAATAGCAACACCTTTTGGCAATTTTCACAAATTTTAATCTGTGTATAAGACATATTTTTAAGTTTAGGTTCCAAAATATAATAATCTAATCAAGTTAAATGCAAGAACAGAAGTCACATGATAATGCTGTTTAAATCGTCACAATTTAAAAATATGCATATAATTGAATTCAAAAGGCACTACCTTTTCTTAGACATGGGTATCGAAAGAGCTTTACTATTCCATAATCATCAGCTGTAACCATAACTTGACCAATAAAATTTGCATCCACAGAATTTATATCATTAATATCTGAATATTTGGGCCAGATTCCATTAACTTCCACACCAGAAACACAGGTCCATGATGCCCACTGTATGCCTTTCAATTCCTCCTTGTTCGTTACTTCTTTTCCACCTAAGCAAAAATAAAGAGCCATTTTTCAATATTCTCTCATGCAATTTTAAAGAATGTAACATTTGAAAAACTTCTCTAAAAATCGAATCCAAGCGCAACAGAATTAAAAACTGACTTCTGAAACTGTCCTGATCTATTATGACCAACAGTATCAGTAAGAAGACTTCTCAAGACTATTTAACAGAAGATTATTGGTACTCTATAGTTTTTATTATTTCTCGGTGTCTGCTTGAGGCTGTGTTATTTTTTCAATGTTTATCACAAATAGATGTAATCATTCTAAGATAAAGATGCGTTGGAAAGCAGAGTAAACATATAAGGATAAAAATATTTCAGAAACTTTGCCAGGAAAATGCTGTACTTATTCAGATTTGACAAATATTCTTATAAACTTACAAAAAACTTTCTCTATACCCTCATGCTTTGAACCAGGATTTACATTTGGGGTTTTTTTACATAATCACTATACATTATTTCTGTTATAAGTAACAAATAACACAAAGGCAGCCCTGAATCTTACCTGGCATTCTGTAAAAAAGTCTTTTCCCATTGCCATCATTGGTCTGTAAGTATTTGCTGTCTGAAGACCAATCCATATGCGTGATGAAGCTCAAGGATCCAATACATTCCCCAACTTTCTTGTATCGCTGAACAACACCATATATATCCACAGAGCTGTCATTGGAACCAACAGCTAGGAAATTCCCATCTGGGGAATATTTGAGTTCATGAATAGCTTCTTTCCTGTCTTTGATATGAACAACCTCAGTCATATCTCTGCGGTACGAAAGAAAGCATGTCATAAGTAGAGAAGAGCCTCATCTCACTGTCAAGTTCCCAGGCTAAAAAACGAACAAGACTGTGAAATTATATGTTGAACTTAACTATCCTGTGTGCAAACACAACACTGCTGTTTTTAGAGTTGGTTAGGGCCTCATGGAGAAAAAAAAAAGAAGGAAACAGTGACACAAGAAGGTGCTTCATTGGGCTGAGGGACAGTGAACAAAAGGAGCTGTTCAAAATGAGTGCACAAGAAAATCTTATCAGGTAGATTATGAGATCTTTATTCACCCAGGGAAGGAAACTTCATTGACATGAGACACAGATCTCATTTTCTCTTTAAAACTGTGGGATCACAGCAGCACAAGGCAGTACTGGTTTTGTATGCATGATATGCTGACAGCAGAATTCCAACACATAGCTACAATTTGGGAAGTAATGAAAATTTATTTCTTAGTAATTCAAGGATAATTCATAAATCTAAAACCTAAACTAAAACATTTCCTAGAACACTGCCACTCTCTGCAAATAGACCAATACACTTTTTCAAATGGTTTGCTACAGAGCAACCTAAACACGTGTAGCACACATTTAAAAACATCTGAGCACCCTCTGCAACTTAAAACAAAAACTCAAATGACCACAATTATGGCCAGAAGAGAATCAAAATATGAATGAGGCATCCATTTTTAAGTTTTGTGCCCTACCTGACTCGAAGCACAGTGAAGGAGCCATCCTTCATCCCGAGAGCAAGGTGGATTCCATCAGTACTGACCGCGGCACAGCGAATGGGCTCCTCCATGTTGCACCGCGCAATCAGGGCGTGGTCTATTAAACTCCAGATTCTAAAATAAAGTCATTATTGCAAATTTAAAATTGATGTGCAGCTCTGTCAGAGGCAAGACGAAGCCCTCAGTTTCTGCACCATGCTGGACGTGGCAGTGTCCCTGTTTTAAAATCGTTTTCCACAAGGGAAATCTAAGATACAAGTGGGAATTTTGCATACAGCAAGAAGTATTCTTATATTTTAAAGGCAGGAATAACTCTGAAGAGAAAATGTGGGGACAGATTAATTTTGATTTTTCTGAATATAAAAAAATTATAGCATGTGACAATACATACTTTTGGACCACTCCTGTGAAAATTTTGCTAATCATTTTAGCCAGAAACATTAAATAACAAATTAAAGGCTTTGATCAGTATAAACAATTTTTCCTACTAAAAAGTCATTATTGATATCTCCTTATAACTAGTAATATTAAAATATTTAAGTTTTTATAACAAGGTGGATTACAGCCATTATTTACAATCATATCTGGAATTTGAGAGTAGTATTTCAATATTAATAATTGAATTATTGATTTGCTTAGCTGTATTACACTTAAGATATTTAACAAAAATACCAACGCATTTAACTTATAAGAAAGAAAAGGTTTTGACCAAAAAAAAAATATAGAGATTAACATGTAAGAGGGAGTAATTTGGTGGGCTTTCTGAGCGTTTAAATTCTGTTTACAATTCATGGACTAGCTTTGATGAAATTCACACATTAAAAGTTAATTTGCAGCATTTAGAAAATAAATATACTAAGAGTAAAATGTGTAAGTTGTTATCACAGGGTTTTTTTCATCACAAGATGTGCGTGCTTAACAGGACTCCTGAAAATGAAAGATTTAAAGGATACTTGTCTCTGAGTGCTCAATGTTAACCTAAACAAAACGCTTTCAAATTTCACATATGGGGGGTTTTGTGAAATACATATTTCCACTTATATATATATACTTTCACAGTATTTTATTACTGGAGAGCACTCATTTCACGCATAACTTAACTGCAGAAGTACATCAATGCCACATTTTACTAACTCTGAAATTACATTTCAATCAGGTTAACTATGAAATGAGTTGATTGTATAAAACTGTATGCAGTTTAACAAAGAAACAAAATGTAACCTGACTGATCGATCATCGCTTCCAGTCATGGCCAGGGGTTTTGTAGGATGGACAGCCAAGGCCCACAGCTCTCCTTCACAGTGCCCCTGCATTATCAGGAAAGGCTTATTACGCTCATGCACCACAATTTCAAAAATTTCACTATCTTGTGTCCCAACGAGAATATGGTCTCCTCTCCAGCAAACACTTCTTACAGAGAGACCTGTAGAAGAGATTGTTACTCAGAGATAGATCCTCAGAACTTGTAAAATGAAGGTAAAGTAAAAAACACAAAGGATATGGATACTTCTTGACATTTTCTTGCTTCTATGCTTTCTCTTATTCCTGGATTTAATTATTTTACTCTTTTTATCTAGCTCACAGATAGTGGCATACCTGCCCTTGGAACATAAACTTTTTCATGACTACTTGGAGGATGTATACAGAGCATAGCAAGAGGTAAGACCACAGAGTAGCAGAAAATGCAATTAAGAAAATGAGCAAGAGGACAGGTCGTAAAGGCAATCCTCAGAAGTACAAGGAAAAAAAAAGTGATGGGAAAAGAATCAGGAAACTCATTTTATGCAAGATAAAATTTTCAAAACTCTGCTTGCTCTGTCATGGGCATTTGATAAGGCAAAAGTTTATGGTAAGAGTCTGCTACATCAGAAGTAAAGGAGGCAAACTGGAGGTGAGAACAAGTCTGAAAGAATGAAACAGGGAATGAAACAGCTTTCAGCTACATGCATCAGAACTGAGAAGCAGCAGCTGAGTAAATTTAAATTTAAAACAGAGCCACTCTACTGCAGGGCATTTTTGAAATTAAATGTCTTCCATCTTGTTGCAATACTTCACAGTCTTGGTGGGAATGCCATGTCAAATTGCACCATGCAAAGACTTCACTTGTAATTAGTTGTGTATGGACCCTGAGTATCTCATCTTTATCAGACATTCTACCACATTTTCAAATTCTTGGCATGATACTGGAAAATAACGAAAGTGACTGGGGGCAAAGAAAACAAAATGCCAACAAAAGCAAGATTGTAAGTGACATTAGTGCTTCAGTACATGTCTGTGCTCTTATCCTAAATCCTTACAGCAACAATATCTGAAAGACTCTATGTAAAATTTTAGCATGACCTGAACAGTAAATTAAGTCATAGTTACAAGTAAGCAGTGTTCTAAAGTCCACAAAATTGTAGGTAACATCCAAATAGTTGTAATGAAAATTTGGGTGACTAGCAAATGAAATTGTTGCATTCCATTGCTTTACACTGTGGATCTCACTGCCTCAAGTTCTCTTAAAGCATTACTGTTCCTTGTTAGAACTTCTGTGCTCTAGAAACAAAGGGCATAAAAAATTAAATCTGTGTCTACATCCTCATCCTAAGTACTGTTTGTAAAAGTACCTGTGACCTTCACACTGGTGGGCATGATCTATTCTGTTTCTAGAAAATAGTTCATAATAATGTAGATAAAATGTTTTGGGTTTTAAAGTCTTGTTCAAAACACTGATAAATTTCCTATCTTATTGGTATATTGAAAGCAACAAAGTTCTCTTTACCTTTATATCCCTGGTCTGTTTCCCTGAGATCAATCACAGTAATTGGTTTAAAATTTAAGTCCCACAAGCGAACGCAACCATCCCTGCCACCAGTGGCAAACCCCTCTTCACATGCATTCATGCTGAAAATTCCTGCCTAAAGAGAGAAGAAAGTTACTTTTAACAGCAAACACAGATTAGAGAAAACCAGTGTGCAACTAATACAAGCTTCAAATATGAGAAAGAAATGGAAACAAACTCAAAACAAGCAGAATTAACAACCAGTGATAAACAGTAAGTGCATTGCTGCAAGAATGCTTTCTTCTGATGATCATCATCATAGTGATGCTGCTTCTTATCCCTAGAAAGAGCTGAGTTTCATATCCTCTTGCCTCAGGACCTGGTCCAATTCTAATAAATGTCAGCATGAAGATTTCCCATGATCTCTTTTAGGTTTGCTTTAGGGCCTTTGTTGCTAGTACTCAACTGCTATAAAACAACACAAAAAACATCTGGGATTTTTTTATTTCTTAAATAAGAAATAAAATAATGTTAACTTGATTTAACATTCAAGTTTAGAAATAAAACTTAAGAAAAACAAGGATCATGCTACACCATTGAAAAATCAGTATAGATTCTTATTTTAAAGGCAAACATCAAGAAACAAAACCCAACCCATTTTTTTCAACTCACTTGTAACATGTTTTCTTCAGGGTAACAAAGAGGCAAGGATGATATATGTAGTATTAAAATAAAGATACGAAAGCCGCTTAGCCACTGCATTTGATTTAACATGATACATATCTAAATGGCATACACACTATTGAGTTTTTTAATTACCTATAAAACTCACTACCCTTATGTTCAGAAATAACTCACACATTTTAGTAAGCAAAGTTACTGAAAGAGCAACTTTAGCTGATAAGCCTATGAGAAGCTAAAAAAATTGCTCTGTATTTATTTAAAGAATGTAATATTGAGCTGTGACCAAAGTAAAAAAGAGTATTAGAAAAAATGGAAGAGAAAGTCTGTGTCTAACTCCTGTCCAAAGGAAAGTAGAACAGCCAATAATGTACACATATCTTCTATAATACTGGTCTGAAATTTCTGTTTTATAAAGAAATAAAGTTCTGACAGTTCTTTAGAAAGAGTCCAGATTTTACAGTAATGAAGCACATTAACTGCAAAGATGAAAGCAATTTGCAAAGGAGAGATTGGCTTTTGGGGAAAAACGCTGTACACTCACAGAAAAAATTAGGAACAATGCAACTTGTGAGAATTCTGGGGTACTCATGACTATTATATCCTACCAGTAAGCTTTTTCTTCTCAAGCTACAACAACAAAAAAAATATATATAATATGAATTGGTCATAATGAAATATGGATTGTGTTTGCTTCTCAAGCATCAGGTAACAAGGATGTAATTTTTCTTTAAGGAAAAAGAAACCTCTCAGCTTTCACAAAAAAAGAGAAGTCTTCTAGAATGTCAAATGACAATCAGAACTGCAAGACTAGGGTAACAGAACACAAACTCTTTGGCATGTCATGCCCATTCTCAAGAAAGAGACTTCTATGACAAGCCTCAAGTTCAGGAGCAGTACGTGTCTAAACAGAAATGTAATGGATTTTTAAAGTCATAAGCAGATTAGAATGCTAACACTCATTATCTCTAACATCTAGGAAAATCTTGTTTCTTTAGAAGCCTAGACATTTTTGAAAATACAGCACAAACTATATTTGTTTTTCGCCATGTGTGCCTGTCTGTTTCACTGCATTAACTTTTAATATTGTGAGAAGTCTAATGAGGAACAGCTGAGGGAGCTGGGGGTGTTTAGCCTGGAGAAAAGGAGGCTCAGGGGAGACCTCATCACTCTCTACAATTTGACTGACAGGAGGCTGTGGCCAGGTGGGGGTCAGCCTCTTCTGCCAGGTAACAAGTGACAGGATGAGAGGAAATGGCCTCAAGCTGCACCAGAGAAAGTTTAGATTGGACACCAGTAACAATTTCTCCACTGGAAAGGCTGACGGGAACAGAAACAGGAAAGTCCTAGAGGGATAATCCCTAGAAGTGTTCAACAACAGGTGGATGTGGCACTTGTGGATAGGGCTTAGTGGTGAACACAGCAATGCCAGGTTAACAGTTGGACTCTAATCTTGGAGGCCTTCTCCAACCTTATGATTCTAGGTGCCCTGAAATAAATAAAAGTCTAGAGAATTTTAGCTCATTTTGCAGCATATGCTGAATTCCATCCAAGTTTAAGTCTTTTAAAGCTCTTTTTTGGAATGCAATCTTGATAATAGAATTATTTTCTTTCCTCTGATTAACTCTTTCCAAAATCCATTATTTAATTAGTCAGTATTGAAAAAATAATCAGACATTTGGCGATGTGGGAACTGGGGGAATGCTCTGAAGATAAGATCAAGTGGATCCAGCATTAATCTGCTTTCCATTCCACAGAATATCCTTATCTTGAAAAGGACATACTGGTTGCCAAGGAGATTTGGCAGATGTGCTTGCTCAATCTCTTGAAATGCAATAGGACACTCTCATTTTAGTCTTTGTGTCACTGGAATAAGAGAATGAGATGAAAACTATAAAAATGTCCCTCATTAATGGGGACTGTAAGTATCTAATGGAAAAAGCTGAGCTTTGCTACATTTCGTATAATTGTTAGGCTCCCACTTAAAGGAGAAAAAACACATTCTTTACTGGCCAGTAAATGCTCCACTAAATCCTTCCTTTTAAAAACTGACAAGATTGTTAATGCAAATCAACTCTGGAGTCTTCATGCTTCTTTCATCCTTCAGCCTGAAATTATCACTAACATAATTTGATTCTTGATGGTTAAAAACCCTCTTGCAGTAATGAGAGGCAAACAATTGCACTTTGTTGGATCCAATTGAATGTGAGCCACAAAGACTGTGCTTCTGAATGAAAATAAAAGGTGTAAATCAAAGACTTCCATCTTAAAACTCATGAAGCTTAGCATACAGACTGCACTCCTCTTCATTCCACTTCCTAATGAACACGAAAATTCTGGAATACCTCAAATCTATCAACATTTTCTCAGAATGCTGAATATTTCCTGTTCTTCCAACATAACCAGCTGGTATCACATCTGTGTTCCCTCAAATTTAAAAAAAAAAAAAAAAGCTGAATGAGAGCAAATAAAAAAAATAAATGCCCAGATCTACTAGAAATTATAGTTGAAAGCTGAAGAAGTACATAAAGAATTTGACAAAGATAATCCCTCTTGCATGAATACTTAGCCACTACTTGAATCCAAGAAGTTTCCAATACTGGAGCAGTTTATGGTTTTCTACAGCTGCTGGACATATCTTGCCCCCAGTGGACAAAAATCACGTGTCAGTTCACTAAATGCAATTATTTGTATAAAAATCCACCACTCTGACTCTGACTATGCCATTCCTAAAGCACATGATGACTTCAGATAGTTATAATTAGGACCAAGCTTGGAAGATCATGTGGAAATTTCAGATGCAACTGACCACTACTGAGCAACATGGGGAACAGAGACACTGTACCAACACAAAAACAACTCCAGTGTCTCCTTTCTATTCCCACACACACTACAGGACACAGAAATGTAAAGCACGTAAAGCAACACACACGTTGGGCCCTTACTCTGACACATTCTCTCGATACATACTTCTCAGAAAGGAAATGGATTGCAATGGATTCCTCTATTATAGATGATAGAAACTGCTGGGAAATGTGATCTTCCTGTCTAACAAATCATCCAGAAAACAGTTTAAAAATGTGCATACTACTGTAAAAGTTTGAAGTTGTTGTCTATAGACCTCTCATTAGCTAAAAGAAGTGGACAGCTACCTTTGAAACCAACGAGTGGTCTAAGCAGCAGGAGAAAATACTGCATGACTTAATGTGTTGGTACATGATACCAGCTTAAAACCATTCATTTAAGTTCATTATATTGTTTCCATCTATATTTAATCAGTATCCAGCCAACTGACAGAGGCGTGCAATAGTTTTGACAGAGTGCCTGTTATTTAACCTCGAGCGTGTTATTTAACCTCAGTTTCTGACATCAATCCACACAACTTTAATGTGTACCTCTGAAAGACTATCTCAAAATTAATTATTCATCTGCTGAGAAAGCTTCTTATGTATATTTACTATGCAAGGCAAAAGCATTGCACACAAGAATCTCTAAAACTCCAGTCTTTTAACTAAGCATACAATTTCATTTTAATGGCCAAGTAACATCTTGTGTATATCTTAATAGTCATGGACTACCTTCAGTTTAGAACATACAAGGTGATAAGTGGAAGTGATAAGTGATTATGGAATCATAATCTGTTCTTTGCACTGGTACACAAATCAGACATCTATTAAAAGACTATTTTTTTTATTAGTCAAGGTATTTATTAACTTTCCAGAGCCAGATCCATCACCTACAAATAACCTCATGGAGTATAACCCTTGCCAGTGAATCTGCACATGCTTTCATGTAATTGTTTTCTCTCTCCCCTTTAAACTTTTCATTATTAGGATTATTATTTAGGAGGCAAATCTAGAATTGGAGTTTCCCATTGTTTTGCATTGTTCCCTGCACATGATCTCAGTGCCTTTACTCCTAAACCCCGTTCATTTCCATCTTCTCCTACTTTTCATTCCTACTTCTATTTTAAGTGCACTCACTAATCCTCTTCCAACTAATTCTCCAGCCACCTCAATTTATGTGCTTGCAACTCTGTTTCTACTCAAACCCAGACAGAAATCTGCAGGAAATTCTACTTTCCTCTCTCTTAGTATTGCTATGACAGAAAACAGATCTGTCAGAATTGAGAGTTCTTATTTTGCTTGTTAGTGTTCAAGTTGCTATCCTTGGTTGCTCATGGGAGACCATGGTTTATTTTTCACATTGAATTATTCTTAAAACAAAAAATGTCTTTGCAGCTAGGGCAACCACAACAAAGAGAACCAACCTTTGAAAAGAACAGGTTTTCTATATTAATGCAGACAGTGTCTTAATAATAACCTAATAAACCTGGGGCTGAACAATTTCTCCACATCACTAATGTGGTTTACAAACTGTTTTCCAGTATCTCAGATATCTGCTGTTTATGTTGCAAGAAAAGAATAGTATTTATGGAAACAGTGAGATGCCTCCCTTCAATAAGATGGGATGACAATCCCAACATTAGCACACTAAAGATAAATTTATATCAATTTCCAGTCACGTGCACACTGTCCCTTCAACAATATACACACACCATAAATCTTGTTACTTACACTTGCATTTTCTTCAGACAAGGACTTAATTTATAATTTATAAAATTAAGTACATCCTTTATTAAATTAAGTAGCTATAAAATATCATTATAATATTTTAGCATGGCCGAAGAGATTCCAAGTTTCCATATGTTGGGCTTAGAGCAGTCTGTTAATATTATCCTTCAAGGTAAGGTTTTATATTGAAAAAGAAGGTTTCATTTTGTTGGAAGGAAGTTTTCACATTTTATTGCGTTTTGTTTCCCCTGAAATTGGTGAGATTTGTAGTGACTCTCATCTCTTGTAATAATGAATTTCAAAGACATGAACTAGTGTCCCTACTTAATTTTCAGTAGTGCAAAAGTACAATTCCATCAAGCCTAGATGACGGAGCCAAAAATAGAAAGCTAGATGAGACCTGCTGCAAGGTCACCTGAGCTCTGCCCATTGATGTTACTGCAGATAAGGATGGGACTGCACTTCAAATTTGATCTTATGGCCAACCAAGGACTGACACAGCACATAAAGGAATGGAGCAACCAGCTCTCATCATCTTATGTTTATCAGTTGTGTCCTTTCCCACTTAAACAGCTGAAAAGCACTGCATTAATCTGAGAAATAAACTGTTGCCAATCTAAATAGTCCTAGTAACAAGTAGCCAACATGCAGAACAGCTGTCTGCTACAGCACCAGCAGGATGGGAGAATATTTTGGCATCAGTTTTCCACAGGAGACTAAGTGCACTCTTTCCTCTGGGAGTCAAGGTCTGCATATGCAATATCCAATCATCTCAGGAAAACACAGAAAGGAACAGAATGCTACTGAACACTCATCATGAAGACTGAAACCAGAACTGAAGTTATAGAGCAAGAACCAGGGATAACTCCACACCGTAAATACCCCATCATAGCTCACAATTTATAATTTGGGCCTTCTTGAATACATTCAATATTTCTGCAGCTGCATACAGGACAGTATGCTTATATGTGTTTATCTGTAATTTTTATATCTACACATCTAGATGCTAAGTACATATACCATGTATATAAAGAAATCTCAAGTGCAAAATATGGTCAGGGATAACGTTTCACACACAAATGTTCTTCATAACTTTACCTTTGCTCGTAACCAGAGACAGTGTCATTACACAACTGTCTGAATAAGCACTCCAATCACTTTTCAATTATTAGTTCATTCAACAAGCTGCAATCATACTAAATGTGTATTTCTAAATCTTTGGTAAACCAAGAGTCTCCTTACTACAATTGACTGCAACCTCTCCCACACACATGACATTCATCACTTCCTCCCTCCATCCTACATGACTAAATCAAAGAGAGACTCTTATACCTGAGTTACAAATGTCAGCCCAGCCAGTCCAACAGGCCACTTAAAACAAACACATTCTTACAGGCAAGAATCATTAACTGTCATTGGTTTTAATCTAGAATTTTGAAGCTGCCATATCAGAACTCCTATGTTTGTTTTTTCACACCATGTTAAATTGCTAATGTGGGAACTTCAAATATTATCAAGAAGGTACAATGCTTTTCAAAACAAAAATTAACATTCAACCAGCAAATCATATAGCTTCATAAAGTGACCTTAGCAGTTGCATGCTTCATAGGTGAAACCAACCAGAAACTGGTTGGCTTTGTTTTTAAGTGATACTTGGACAATTAGAAGTCAAATCCTGATTATTACCAAATGAGAAGTAATGAGGATTTTCACACTTTAGTATACACAAATCAGATTGCAACCCAAAAAGTAGTTTTTATTCTGCCTGCTTTAATCACAAACCCACATGCTTTGAAATAACATGAAAAATGTAATTAAAACTTACATAGCAAAATTATAATCACTTTATTTTCATATTAAACATTTCAGTTAAAAGAAAATATTACCAAGCACTTCGGAAAATTTTATTAAACTTTCACTGAGATGTCTTCACTTTTCAAAGCTGTATACTGTTCTAAAAAATTATTCAAACAAGAAACCAGGAGTATCATTGCAACCATTTGGGAACACAGACAAGGTGACCTTGCTGCTCTTTCTGCCTTTGCAGAAATCTACTTCATTTAATGTTAATTTAGAGAGGAGCACTTACAGCATGTGCTCCCTGGATGGTCCGTACGAGGTTGATTCCTTTCCACACGTAGATGTCTCCATTCAGAGCACCAGAGTACGTCACTTCATCCCTTGCACAGGCGAGGCACAGGATAGTCTGGAGATCACCAGTCTTGCCAAAGACACCACGTTTTGGTGTCAAGGAATTGCCACACAAGCTCCAGAACTGTAATAGAAAATGATTCAGAAAGATGGCTGTTTTACTAATAATACATTAGAATTTAATATGTACATCTGAAAGAGAAGCATCTTGACTGCAAAAAGCATCACCATTCACCCCTTTTCCACGCTGTAGTTCTCCAGTTTAACAATGTTTTATATTATTAACCAACTTTATCTTTCCACAAAATCATCATAACAGAGAATTTGGGAAAGAATTTTGGGATATCAGTATTAAATTAAACTAAAATTCTTTCAAATAATAATTTGTGATTCAGTTATATTTTCAGTTATTTTTGAAAAGCATTTCATAACAGAATTATCCTTCTTTGATGTGAGACTTTTACACTGAAAATGCTGCATTTGTCCTTTATTTTACTTTATACATTTAAAGATGCCACCTAAGCATGTAGATTTCTGACTTTGTCTATTTGCTCTGTTTGAAGGCAGCTGGTTTTATTGTAGATGTATTTCGCACCAGAACCATGGGTCACACAAAGCACCCATCTGAGGCAGAGATTTTTAAGAACTTTCTAAAAAACCATTTGTACGTAATTGCAGCAACCACACAAGTGTGAATTCTCTCCTAGGTCACCCAACACGTACCAATGAATCCTAAACTAAAGACATGCAAAGTCTTTGTCAGAACACAATACTTGCCAATTAAGCCTCCAGATAAACACTGTAGTTTCTGAGATCTCTGCACACAGGAAGCACTTGCATGTTCCTTTCAAACTTTCCTGTCCAAACATGTCAATGTGCACTGGAAAGTGAAGTTGCTGAAGTAATCCAATGCAAAACCCAAAAACATCACTGCTGAAAGGTTACTCTTGCATTGTCTCAGCATATAATTTTCCTGCATATGTGCTTATGGAACTGCATATGTGTTGTATCTCCTGCATATGAGTTGTATTTCACAGCAAGGCACAGCAAGCTACACACAACAGCAATCCAGAACTTTCAAGCCGCCATCTGCTGCTGCTCCGTGGTAACACAGAAAACCGTGCATGGGAGAAAACAGTGACTTATGACTGATGTGAAACACCATTCTTAATCAATGATAATCCTGCTGACAAAGTTAAACCTGAAAAAGAATTTGTTTCTGCACAGCAGTTGCTATGTGGATCAAACAGAAAGAAAAAAGACATGAACTGTCCAAATTATGAATCCTGTAACAGGTACAGAGTGCCCCAAATGATAAATGTAATACAAGCAGGGAAAAGAATTGAAAGAAAGGAAAATGCTACTTCCTTTCTCTTCCACTGTCTGCCCATAATCTCTCTAAATGGGAAGAAATGGTTTTTCAATTCATTTCACCTCTACAGTGCAGCAATTCATTCACTGTTCAAGACTGAGAAACTTGAGTACCTGGAGTCACCTTAACCTGCTTTGGATTTCGAACAGCATGTTTTAGGGAACCTAAATTTTAAATTATGTCACAGCCATTTCAGACAATGCTACTGACAGCTGTTTCATTCCTACTACATTACTTCTGCCAGGGCATGAAGTCTTCTGAGCAGAGACGGGCTGTTTCTCACTGTGCAGATTTTTTTTAATATATCTAGTGTAGTCAGGTGTGATTCCTGATTGCAGTTTGAAGATCCAACATTATTTTTACGCAAGACCTTCTATATCATCATTCTGTATTCCTTTTAGATTCTATTTTTATATATTTTATAGAGCATATATCACTGCAGCTTAAATATTTTATAAATGAAGAGTTATTTCTTTACCTTGATGTGTTTTACACCACAGCTGACGAGCTTGTTTGGCTGGTATAAATCCCAAGAAATATCAAATATCTGCAAAAAAAATCCAAGGATGACAGCAGAGATGGCCTTTTTAGCATAAGAAGTTAAAACAGCAAAAAAATTTAGCAAATTCATGGGGAGTCTGAAATGTTTTAAATGGATCTATTGGAAAGACTTTTTTATCCTCTCATTCCATACTGAAATTACAATATATACCAAATATATTTCTGGCTTTTTTTTGTCTCCCTAGAGTAATTAAAACACATTATAAAACAACATTAAGGTTCATTTACAGACTAGAAAAATTTAAGCAAGTATTTGCATTTTGATTTCCCATATGGGGATTAGGGTCTAAGAAGTGCATTAAGTCTGCACTTCCGCTACATGTTTTCAGCTTCAGCAAACCATACACAAATAAATACTGAGTTACACATTTTATTTTCAGAAATAAACGCACACATCTTACATATCTTCACATCTTTATGCATATTAACTTTTAGGTAAATACAATTTCTACAACAAAATGGTTTTTGTTCAGACACAGGTCTAGTACATATGTACAGACATGATTTAGCAAACTAAAATTACATTGATGCTCAGACTATTTAGTTTTACTTACCCTGTCTGTGTGACCAGGAGCCATTGATAACAATTTTCCTTTTCTCCAGTCCCATACACAAACTGTGTTTTTTGAATCCAAACCAACCGAGACCAAACGCTACAAGTGTCCAAATTAAACAAATAAAAATAACTCAGTATATTAATGAAAGCTAAAGTCATGATTTTGAATGAGTTGTAAAAATGTGTAACATATTTGAGATAGAAGCAATAGCTCCATTTTGATATAGAAGAAAACACCAGCTATATCTTACACCAAAGCCTACACAGGTGCATCTTCTCAGGTACAGCATCATGACCATAAATATCTTCTTAGATAACAAAATATTTCTGATTTATAAAGTTTAATATATATAATTATATATAGCTCACATGGCAAGCTGCAGTCAGGAGACATCTGCAAAAAAGGAATAATCCCTGAAGTTAAAGAAACCCTATGTGTTTAATTACATGCAACTTGCAGAATTTAGGATTTATTATTCCTATTTATTAATACTACAAAATCTCATCTTTCTATTCCATCTTTGAAAAGTTAGAGTATTTCAATCCTAATTTGACGTATCTTGACCTTGAATTATGAAGGCCATTCAAGTGAGGGAGTGACGGAAGTTTACACAAGAATAATAAAGAGAAAAATATCGCTGTGAAGGAGAAATGATGTCTAGAAAGAAGCTGACTCTAGAAGCTGAAAGCCTAAACAATGAGAGGTCATTTCAACAAACTCAGAACTTTCCTACAACAACTATAACATGTTTTAACAGACACAAGCTGCAGGCAGGCTTTCCTCTTGTGTCCAACACAGCTCCATTTGATATTCCCTTAAGGATAGCAACTGGTCTCTACAATGCATCCTCAGCTGAGAAAACAGCAGTAACTAAGGGACACTGAGCTTTTCAGCAAGGAAAAGGACCTGAGAATACAGCTAAATCTGAGTATTGCACTGCAAGGCTGAGTGGGAGGGAAAGAAGAGTTTCACAGACCAGGAAAGCACATTTCCAGAAAGGATTTTCTCAGTTAATACCTTTTCAGCTGCTCCCTAACATGTAAATATAACCATTACATTTTCCATTTCTAATACATCAGTCAAGAAAGCCTCTTCAGTCAGAGGAGCAAGTGTCTGGTAAAAACAATCTTCATTACAGGTAGCAGCTCTGAGAGCTAATTTGCTACCAATTTACTCAGGGAATGCTCAAAAGCAACAAAACTGTAACCCAGTGAAACTCTTTTCCTGACTCTTAGATACAGGACACACGAGTCTGAACAATCAAAATGTGGAGAGCCAGCAGTGAATGCAAAATGCACGACAGAGAAGGGGATAGTGCCTGAAGGAGCCCAAGATGAGAACACACCAGGGCTGCCATCACCCTGGGCACATGTCCCTGCACAGGGGAGGTGCACTGTCTCCTGTCATTTGTTCTAACCTGAACTGTGGCCCACAGACCTCAAGAAACTCCCCACAACCTCACCTCCATTCAAAAAGTTTTTGAGGTTATTTTCTTGCCAAATGGAAACACTTGGCATTCACTAGTAAAGTAATTTTATTTTCCTTAACTTGAGAATAAGAGGATAAAACCTGAGACAATACACTTCCTTTTTATTAAGAAAAACAATAAGATGAGATTTCTAACAGCTAAACAATTTATTCAAGTGTTTGAAAAAAGAATATTAATTACATACCTGACCATCCAAATCAAAGGCCAAGCAAGCTATACCATGTGTGTGAACGTCTTTCAGAACAGATACGGTTTGCACAGTGTATGAATCCCACACACAGATGTATGGTTCCTTCCCAACTTGACCTGTTGCCACCAGCACACGTTCAGGGTGCAAAGCAAGGCTGCCAAAAAAAAAAAAATAAAATAAAATTCTGCATGAAACTTTTGTATTTGCCTAGCTAGTTGCATTAATTTTTTTCCTTAAAAATTCATTTTACAATATTTTCCCATGGATAGTAGATAATAAAAAGTCATTTTGCACCACAGATTCCACAGTAGCTGTGAAATTGTAATTATAGTATATATACCAACAACTTTCCTGAATTTAGCCTTCAAAAGCCTTCTACATTTAAATTAATTGCAAAATAGTCAACAGTCCTCTGTTCCAAAAGTGTTCATTAAATTTGGTCAGATTTTCACGCACCGAAATACTTTTTTTTCCTTTTTTTCTATTTCTTAAAACTTGAAAACACAACCAATGGAAAACAGAAGTTAGTGTTTAACTATCATCAACAGAGAGAGATGTGCATCTCCAGAAGTTCTTTTTTTTCCACACAGTACTTGATGTCCTTTTTATGAGAGGACAGCTTTCTGGAGCTGTCTCTCTGCAGATTGTACAGCAACCCAAAGCACAACTAGCTTAGACAAGAGGCAACGACTACACTTCAAATGATTAAACTTAAGAGCAATTAAGATGATCTTGAATGTCTTAATTTTAATATAGAACAATTGGGAATAGATGATTTTGAATAATTATTAACTCTCCACATTTCTAATATTGTAGAGAATCTTCTTGTAGCTTGTATTTCGGTCTTTCAGAGTGCACCTGAGGATCATCAGAACTGCTTTGCCAAATCTGGGACCAAGCTAAAAAACATTCTAGTCAGAAAGATATTTCTTCGTTTTGTTTATGCCAGCAAGCTGTAAGGGAGAATATGAGGTCTCAGGATTCAGATTTCATAATACAGAAAAATAAGAATATATTCTAACAGAAACCCAAACAAACTACTTGATCACATTGCACACATACCAGATACAGCAGTCCAGAATGATGTAGAAATACCACATGGAAGTCAAGAAGATGTAATTTCTAAAGCTGGCTGTTTAATTTGGCTAAAAAGTTTCCTAGCCTGATGAATCCCAGGGTAATGAATGATCTTGAGAGACTGGTGGACAGAACCACTAACAATACACAGTGAGTGTATTTATATTCTTAAAATTATTTGGAAAGAAGAAAGGTTGAGCACTTTGCAAATGTAAGATGATCTTTAACTTGAACACAAGGGTTTGATAAATAAAGTTCAAAGGGTAAAGACAAGGGGAGTCTATAAATACGGACAAAAGCAGAAAGGTTAAAGGTAGACAGGAAATTACCAGAAAAAAAAAAACGAATTCAAAAGATGTATATATTTTCTATATATAGAAAGAGCAAGAGAAAACCACATTAGAAGATGCTTAATATTTTATGATGTTACACCACAGTACACAATACACTCATATATTTTTTTTTAAATATCAGTTCAGTTGGTTCATACTGCTTGACAAATTTCACATTCAAAACTGAGCAGAACTTCTAACTTCAAAGTTGAAAAGGTAAAAGGCCCTGAACCTTTCCATTTTGCTATGAGAATTTCTGCTCTTGGCTACTCCCTGTTATCCTCAGCACCAGAGTAAAGTAACCAAAAATTCCCCACTTTGCTTCACAGCACTTCCAGAGTTGATTCTCTAGTTCTTTTCTGTCTTGTTTATTAGACAGGGCAACTTCACAATTAAAAAACTTTGCAGAAAGGAGCTGGTGGCAAAACTTACCACATTTCAATTCAGTTCTGCCACCTAAGCCTGACTAACACCTGCACAGCTCCCAGAGCACACAAAGGCAGATGGTGTACTCACAGGAAAAAGGAAAAGCATCTGGAGGGAGAGAAAATGCTGCATCCAAAATGAACTATTTTTTTAGAATGGCACCACAGAAAGGGAGTGATTATACCAAATGGACAATAAATAAATTTTTAAAATGAAGTGAAAATAACAAGCAAGAAAAAAGAGACATAAACTAAGAGGAAAATAGAAAAAGCACAGCAGTCTCATGTCTGATTCACCACCTCTTCAATCCTGTACTGATCTGTGCTACAAGTGCGTAGTGCATTTTTAGACAAGCAAAAACCACCCCACAAGTACAACAAAACACTCAGACACCACCATGGACACAGATAAATGCAAAAGCAACCCCACACCACACCTCACAAAACAATCTACAGCAACCAAAAATTAGCTCTGCATGTCCTTAATGAAAGCCTAGAGTCTTTGGAGAAACACAATGCATCAGAGATGGAAGGGACAACAGTAAATGTGCTGCCAAGAGAAAGGAGAAAATTGTCCTTAACCCAAGCATGCCAACTAATTTAATTCAAAGAATATTAGGTGAATAGAGGGAAGGCTTTCTCTATTTCTAATTAAAAATGGCAAATAACTAATAGCAGTATGACAGTATTAGTTCTTTCTGCATCACAATACAAAATACTGGCTTAAACAACTGAGCTCAAATTCTGCCTTGGTATGGGGTAATAATGCAGCACAAATTAAGATGCAGAGCCTGTAATTTAATCACAACAGACACCACTGTAGAATTACCAACATCCTTCCCCATCACTTCAGTCTATAGTAAACTGCTAATAACTTTTCTAGACAGTCGTTGAAATAAGAAAAATATAAATGTACAATAAATATTTTAAGACAGCAAGCCTTTTTAAAAACTGTAAATATGGTGAGTTTAAGGGAAGCTATTTAGCAAAGCTATGAGCAGTGGATGAAGAAACACCTACCTGAAAACACCTTCCCTTATCTTCTCTTAGAGACCAAGGAATGAAGGACAGCTTAAAGTACTACTTGTAAATATTCCATCTCACAGGCTATCAGAGCAGATGAAAAAGAGAAGCATGGCACATTCAAAGGACTATTACTTCTACTATCAACACTGAACAAAGTAATTGATTTTCATATGAGCTATGAATGATAAGACAATGATTTTTCCTTAATAATCAAGCCTTGGCAATTACTAATCCCATGGGGCACCATGCAGAATTATGGATCTCAAATTTTGGGTCCTTATCAAAAATCCAGGATTAGATTCCAATTTTATACAATCTAGTGACTCTCTTCAGTTCTTCCATTGGACTATGAGTGATCAAGCAATCCCTATAAGCATAGCAATTAATACAAAAATGCAATATCTTGATCTGACCTCTAGAGCAGAAGCATCAGTACAAGTCACATTCTTGGGAACATTCACTGCTAGAAAAGCTCTGAGCAAAACTCTTTAAAGAGCTTCCTAGTGCAGAAAGAAAGAGTTTAACCAGAATGGGTGCCCAAAAACAAATAACAATAAACATTTTCCATACTCGGACTATATGAACTCCTGGGTGTGAGCAGTGAACAGGACCCAACAATGAGTTCAAGTCCTCTGCGGATACTCTGGATATGATCTTCAGCACATCTCTACTGAGGTGTTGAAATTGTACAACTGTTGGGATGGTAACTGCAATAGCTCCTTGTTGTACACCCTTTCAATTCCTGAGATCAGCTACAAAACTATGGGTACGGCTCAGCTCGAAAGGCAGCACTCAAACTTTTGGTGTGGAACCTGTGGGCTTAGGTACAGTCCCTCACAAATACCTTCTTCCTTTTTTGCTGTTGTTTTGGTTTTGTTTGTTTCTTAAGGAGAAGGAAGAGATTGCTTAGTGGCATAAGAAGCCCTGCACTCAGAAGAAAAGGACACATGTTCCTTTTCCTCCACTGAGAAGGAGGAACTCGTGCTCCCTTTACTCTCCTGGTAATGAGAGCTGGTATGAGCTGTCCAGGTTAGACGGCTGAAGCTGTGCGTGCATCTAGCCCACGCTGCTAGACTGTAAACTGATTTCTTTCCTTGTCCTTGAAGGATGACTAAGCTGATGAATGAGATGCTGCTGCTTGTCCAAAAAGGAAACAGATATTGCTAATGAGATGAGTTCTTCAGGCCTTCCTCTTTGCCTCTGGCCTTTCTGACCTGGGCTTTTCCACAACAGATGTTAGATCTAACGCAGTGTCTCTGAAGAAGCTGATATATAAGAACATGTCCAAAAGGCAAACCTGATCATGAAAAGAAGCCGGTATTAAGTTAACAAACTGCTAAGTCAAATTGATTTTTAAATTGGCTCTAAAACTTGGTACTTCTCAGAAGAGTTCAGAAACACAAAATTCAAAAAACTTGCCTGTCACTACTGCAACAAACCAAAGAGCTGGACCTGAACTGAGATTTCCACCCTTATGTCTGAATGGCAGGTCCTTTCCCAGCCAGACCCTCAAACTGGGCTGAAATGCAGCAGTAGAGCTCTAACAGCATACTGAAAAGGGATATGTTTCTCACTTTGGTACATTCAAGCTCCTCTTTTTAATGCATACAGAAAAGGTTCTTTCTCCCTTTTAGAGCAATATGGAAGCATTTCCCAACATTTTGGCCAGACCCATGCACTGTGCAAGACCAATGTTAGATTATTACATGAAATACTAATGGCAGCCAATGAAAAACAATAAAACCTGTCCATGTTGCATCGACATGGAATGAGACTACAAACATGGACAAGACCCTCCAATTTTTGTGAGATTTGTAGTGGCAGGCAGATACTGAAGGAGAATATTCAATAATAAACTACTTGATAATAAAAGAAATTAAAATTTTTTTCATCTTTACTTGGTTTGTGCTGAGCATTAGCAGGCATTGATTAATACAGACAAGCTGCAGACAAGGATACAGTATTAAAGATGATGTTTCCTTAGCAACAATATTGGATGAAAATCCAAGAATATATTCATGTGACTACTCCTGAGCTTCATAAAACTAGGGCACCAGTAAAAATGCACAAAAAGAATACTGCAGTAAAATAACAGCATCTCAGACATCTATTAATTAAGAGTTAATTCCAAGTGTGAAATTGTTTCTATGCTTAAAGAAAGCAAAATATTTTCATGGTGTGTTTACAGACATTTCGCATACAGTTGAGAATATTTTCTAATTTGCTGTCATTTATCCATATTTCCCAGAAAGAATACCAGGGGAAGCTACAAACCATTTGTGTCATACTATTTAACATCCTAAAGCAGAAAGAGCTGCAATCAGCAAACATCTCTCATCAAAGTTTAAGCAGTTCAAGTCAGAGCACACTTATTTTTCATAGATGAAAAAAAGCAGTATTCATTATGGAGCATCACCACCAGCCTTCCATATAGTAACTGTTCCAGAGCCAAAAATGTCAAATATATGTCTGAAGCTTCCTTAAATTGCATCCATCTTCAAAGGAAAGAGGCTGAAGTGGAGACAGGGATGGTGAACTCAAAATACATTGGTTATTACCAGCTGCAATTTATCTCATTACCATTCCATATTTTTTCCTCTTGGATCTGAATGATTTTAGATTAACAAGAAATATTTATAAACATCCCAGAGAATCCTAAAGACTGCTCTGGGCTTCTATTTGTTCCTGAACTCCAAGGAGGAGGCAAAAAAAAAAACAAAAACAAACAACCAGATGTACTTCAAAGAGAAGGAAAAATTTAGAGACTGAGTAAAGCAACTCTGATGCAAAGTTCCCAACTCATCGAATATGAAAACTGAGCAAAATATTTTGGGAACTGTATGCCCCTCTATGAAGATGTCCATTTTTCTCTTGCATTGCTATATCCTCCACTGCTGAGGAAGGGATTGGCTTCAGCTTTCTAGTAAGTTATCATCTCTAGAAAACTGATTAAAAATAAAGGTATTCCCCTTCTTTTCAAATAGGAATGATTTTGCCAGTGCCAGTAGGAGAACTCATGGTTTGACTGAGTGGGGTTGCTGGATTTTTACAAATTCTACGAGATCTTGACAATTTAATCACCAGGTTTTAACAATCTGAGGAAAAGAATTCTTTTCTAATATGCCCCTTGAAAACGAAGGCAGCAAAATTACTTACACATTCCTAGCTAAAAAATCTTCTCACATGAAAGTTAGAAATATCATATACTCCAGAATAATCTGGAGATCAATTTACCAAGATAATGTCCTGTTATTCTTTAATAGCTATTCATATTAAAGAACAATAATGGTGACACAATAATGGGACATACTGAAGGTAAGTAAGAATCCCACCTAAAAAAACATCCAAATGCCTTCTTTCCTCACAAGACAATGCACAGATTTAAGAGGAATTATTTAAACCATTATTACATATGAAGTGTCAAACAGGACTCCTCAGAACTAGCAGCAAGGAAACAACAAAAAAAAAAAGAAAAAATAAAAAAAAGAAAAAGAAAAAAAAGAGAGAGAAGAAAAGAAAGGAAAGTGCAAGATCTGCAGAGAGGAGAGAAGACAGCAGTGCAATCAGCTGCCAGTGCAGCTGTTCAGCTCCTTCAGGTCTCTAGATCTGATGACCCAAAAGAGACCCCTTAACAAATCAGGAAGTACCAGTAAATGATTTGGTTTGGATTTGTCAGCCACAAAGTTAGAAAGCAGTTCTTCACTCCTGAACACATGGGGTGAAAACCATACAAACCGACAAAATCACGGATTAAAAAACCAATGCAGTCTAAAACTAAAGTGGAAACACTGATTTCCCATTCTAGCCACTTGGTAAGAAACTACTTTAGTAAAGATTATCATACCATAGTAATTTAATTATTGGGAAACTGAGACAAACAGGTCTATAAAATATGAACAGAATTAATTTCAAATGAATTTTGTAATGAAATACAGTCCATAAAGTGAAACTAAATGGCAAAAGTTCTTATCACACTTAAAATTATTCATTTTTCAGTGCAGAACGACTCATTCCATCACTGAGTTAGAAATCTGCAGAATAAATTTAGGTCAAAGAACTGTTTACTCCAAATTTTTAGCCAAGACCATTTCAAGAGTTTCTTGTCAAAGAAAGGTTATTTTGGATGCTTCTGACTGTACAAGTTAACCAAATAAATTTGGTTGATGTAGAAAATTTTCTTGTTTCTAAATCTTTCACTACTACTAAAACCCTTTGAACAACCCTTTACCCAGTCATTACAATTTGCTTCTTCTCTATGAAATTCAGAACAGCTTTTAACCACTAGATTAACCTTCCATCTATTATTTTTAAATTTTATACTAGAGTTTCTAGTATAACAAAGAAAGAAAAAAACACAGAATGTACAATTTTCTTTCATATTTCTGAACCAGCATATTAAACAGCACTTCAGTCTTTTCTCCTATGGGACATATTAATGAAAATCTCTGAATGTGCAAGCATATATCATCTGAAAATTTGAGTGGAATCACAGAATAACTAGTGACAACTCTTGAAAAGTTCCTTTATACTGAAAGGTTATCCTGACAAAATTAGCAGTCGGGTTAATGTAAGGAACAGTGGGAAGAAGGCAGTGGCAGAGCTGCTATTAAAAAAAGCTGAGATAAGCACACAGTTCATTCTGTGCTGCAATTGACTGCACTTCATTACCAACCAAGGAAGGTTTAGAGCAGAAGAGAACAGTTTCTTGTCAGCCCTGGACGCTGCAGGTACACTGGATTTCTTCAGATCTTGAGTCTGCCAGGCCTGCAGGTGTTCTGCAGGTGTTCAACTGAGGTGTTTTCCCACGGGAAAAAAGTCAAGGGTATCTCTAACACTTGTCACAAATTGACATTCCAGCATCTAACTCTGCGCCCAGAAAAGGGAGAGGAACCAGGATACCACTTGAAATTGGGACTACACCTGAACTCTTGTTTAGAAAAAAACTATAAAAAATGCTGTAGAGACCATAAAAGTATTTACACAAAAGACCATCTCCTGAAACAAACAAAGCCCTCGCATGCACCAGAACCATAAATGAAGCAGGAAAGATGCATAGGAAAACTAGAGAATATTAAAGGGACTCAGAAGTCAGTGTGTATTTGGTAGGCAATGAAAAATGTTGCCCATGTGGGCTCACAAACTTAATTACTGAAAACCAATGAAAAGGAGATGGATAAAGAGCATTCATGCATTACATTTTCAAGAAAATACAAATCTTCTTCTTAAAAATTATGTTTATCTCAAGAATACTGATCCAGTTGACTAATCCCAGTGAGGAATGTAACGTAATCTAATACTCATTCTCATAAACATATGCTGTAACCTGAAAAAGACAAAATCATGATTATTCATAAATTATTACTGAATAATGCTTCAAAGGCTATTCATTAATTTATATGGCAGAAGAAACATCAATGAAAAGGACAGTAAGAAAAGAGGAACCTGTAACTAAAAACCAAAAATACCATCTAAGGTGAAACCTTGATCTAAAAAAACCCCAAACCCAACATTTACCAGTTCTTCAAATATTCCTTTTATTTCCCCAAGTACTCCAGAAGGCTATTTCACCTAAAATGTCACACTCACCACAATAAATCTTCAGGCAATTTCCAAATGCTGTCAGATGCCTTGGTCTAAGATAAAGCATCATTCACCTTGCTTGCTCTTGTAGAGGTATTATAAGCAGGGAACAGGGATTAGCATAGTTCTAAAAGTCAGGAGAAGGTTTATACTGTTGTCAGCTAACCAAAACACAGAATTAATCCACTCATTCTGCATGCAAGCTGTCTTGATAAAGTGGAGACACCTAACCACCACAATTAAAATGCGTAATTTCTCTAAAATTATTTTTACTTTTAAATATATTTTGGGTTTTTTTTCCCCAGTGGCATGTATATGTAAGATTTGCATGCACCTGTGTCACAGTCTGAGATTTACAGGAGCTTTGCTCTGGCAACAAGTTACCCTATGGTTCAGAAAACTGAAGGGTCGCTGTCATTTTTTAAATTTCCAACTAGATTTCGTCACAAGAAATGTACCACCCAAATAGGAAGAATCAAAGCAGCAAAACACTCTTTTAGAACATTGCTATAAAAATATGTCATATCTACAAATCTCATTCTCAGCTGGGATAAAGTAAAAAATATTTTAAGTAATCAGGAGTGAAATGTGTGAGCATCATGAGAACACAATGATTTTAATGTAACTATGAGCAATTTCTAAACATGATTTTCAGCTTGGACACATTTTCTTTATTATTAGGTCTGGTCCTTAGCCTTAGTTTTGTTTCTTTTTTTCACTTGAATTTTTCACCTGAACCAAGCATTTTATTTACATGTAATTTTATGCCAAACACACTACCAATATACTTCATCTGAAGCCAAAGGAAGATCAGGTGTAACACTTTCTACAGTCAACACAGTGAAAAGGGCAAATGAAAGATTTCCCTAAATGTAATCTGTCACCAATCTGGCTAACCCAGTGGAATTACCACAGCAGGTACCCCTAAAACTGATCATTTTGTTCACACGTTATTCTCTCCACTTACACCACTCCCTCTCGGGACACATTTCCCTCCATTCTTGAACTCAAACCCCAAAAAAGGAGCCTCTAAAAATATTTAACAAAGATGATCCCATGAATGATTGAGCAATAAGAAGTTGGACATTGGTCTTAGACCAGAAGGTTTAATTTTGGGGTTTTGGGGTTTTTTTTGTTGTTTTTTGGGGGAAGTTTGGTAACATGACATATGCCTTCAAAGCAAAAGAATCAAACCAACCTTTGGATAGAGTTACAAGTCTTGATCCACCCTGTCTGCAGACCAAAGCAATAGGCACTATAAAAGAATTCCTCTGAAAAAGCTTGGAAGATCAAGCAGTGAAATGAAATTAGAAACCTCTGAAATGTGGTTGGAAGGATTGTTCACTGTACTTTCTGAAGTAATATCTGAATAGCCAGGGCTTTCATAGAAGAATAAGCATCAGGCACCATCCTACAGAACTTATTCAAAAGAAAAGGAGCTCGGCAGGAAGCCTCTCAACAGCAATGAGGATTCCCAGTTAAAGGAAAGTCTTTTGCAACTCGGCTGAGGACAGCTACTCTGAAGAAAAGATACAGCATTTCTTTGGAGATTTAATAATGCAGGCATGCTCTAGCAGTGAGGTAAAATAACAAGGAAAACTGCTTTTCAAACAGAAGTGGTCTCACAAAGACATCCTGCTTTAAATGCAGAGCAGTAGTGGTGTTATCAGAGGGTGCACACACTGGAATTCTTTGTGGTTTCTATCTTTTGCAATATAAAACTGATAAGCATCATAAACATGGCTTAAAAATTCTATCATAGCTTTTGCTACCAAGAGTTAAGGCAATCTTGGCTGATTCTGACCTTTTTTGTGCAAATCAAGCACTGCACTTTCAAAGTCTATTACTATGGTAATAGCCACAACAGCAATGCAAATAAAGATACTGGGTATTTCTTGTAGAAATGGAAGTCTTTTGTAACCAGTGGAGAAATCAGAGCAATTTCTGCCCTAATGAAGGTGATTTGAATGTATCTATAACATTCTGTAAGTTCTGTTACACCAGGGGAAATTCATCCCATACCACATGACTCACCAGAATCTCACTGGGCAAAAAACCTGCACTGGATGTATTTTGAAGAGAACATTCAACACCACCTCGGTTAAACATTCAGCCAAATTATTAAGATGGTTAGGGGAGCTTTCACACTCTGCTACTTAAGTTCAAGGAAAATTACAGCTTTATTTTTCTTTTCAAGGTATTTCAAGTGCCCGGTAGCTTTGCTTACCATGTGAATGAATAGTTTATTTCAACTCAAATATATTGTGAATAAACCAATCTCCTTGATCATAATATAACAGCATTAAAATGTAAGTGTATCTTAACAAATCTAAATTATAATGCGAGCATATGATTAATCTTTATCAGTACAGTTAGAGACCCTTGCTACTTTTATGAATAATAAATTATTTTCCCTTTAAAGTCACTGATGATAGGCAAAAGCGCTGTCCCAAATCACAAATAAAACTGTCAGTTGTATAATAATATTTTGAAAAACTAGGTAAACTACACCTTGAAGTGAAAAAAAAACCCTTAAGATATTATAAAAGCTAAGACTAAATTCTACAGATTTTTTAGCTTAATGTCAGCGTCAGCTTAAACTTCAAAAACCCCAAAAAGTAGATGACATAAAACTAGAAACAGCCTTTTTCAAGCACATATCTTCTTTAAAAGCCTACAATGCTTGTGTTATCAATTACAGTAAAATCTAAACTAATTTTTTGGTATGTCATACAGAACCTGTACACTAAGGAATTCAATACAGAAAATTAGAGGAGGATAAAAAAATCAACAGTTCCATTTTAATGAAACATGCTAAGTTACTGTCTAACAGCACTGCAAACACAGTGTGTTAACCCCATAATGCTGTTAAAAAATCAACCAGGAATACAATCTTATGTCCTTATATCAAGAGAATGACTAACAAACTTAACCACTGAAAATATGGGTAAGCAGAAATATAACTCCTTTGACTGAAATTTGGAAAAACTAAAAGATCACAATTTCTGCAGAAATACCTCAAAATTTTTAGGAATCAAACATTACTGAGCTTTTGCTGACATTTCTTCTCAGACATTGTCCTAGAGTCTCGTGTAGTTGCAACAGTTCTGAGAAAAAGACCCAACGACCAAACTGAGGAAAGCATTTTCTACAGCACCAAGATATTTTCCCATTTGAGTGTTGCCCTGACCTGAGCTCGCCTGTGAGCACTGACAGAATCAGATCAGAAGGTGATGGGACTGCTGGCTATGAAAAGCACAATGCATCAAGGCAAGCTCCTAACTCCTTGCTGCGCTGATCTACTTTAATCAACTTCTAGTATGTTTCAAATGTTTGTTCAGTTCTGATTGGACATTTTTGGTATTTCTATTCGTGTAGTAGGAAAAATAAAGTTTTCAATGGTACATAGATGTATTAAACAACAGGCTTATTCTAGTCTCACTTCAAACTGAATCCAGGAAAGTTTTTATTCTGTATTCCTAAAATATTTTCATTTTATCAAACCAGATCCCAGAAAAATACTTTTTTAAAAGGCAATGTACAAAACTCTAAGTAAAAAAAATAAATAAATTGTAATGAAGATTCAACACTAAATCCCTCAAAAAACATCTCTCAGACAGTATAATGTGTTCCAGAACAGGTCCAGAACTACAGAGAAAATTTGATTTTCCTGAGGGAGAAGGCACATCATTGCATTTCATCTCTCCCCCTGATCTGTTTAAGATATGAACCCAAATCCTCCCTTCAGACTTTTGCACATTTGACAATTTGAAACCACTAAGCACGGAAAGCTGGAAAGAGCTTAACTGGGACTTTGCCCTTGTGAACCACAGTATGAAGTGGTCAGCACGGTAATTATCTCACCTTGTCCTGGCAATTGCTTCTGCTGCAAGAAATGCCATTTTGATTGATAGACAAAAGATACTGAACCTAGAAGCTTATAGGAGGAGTTTAATTATGACCTAATTTATGTTTTAAGTCATGACTTCTTTTAATGGACAGAAATAAAATGAGTCTGCTCAAAAAGATCATCTGGAGATGATAAAGTGAGTTAATTGATTTATCTTTAGTATAAACAAAAAAACCATGACACCATATAGGCCCAAAGAATAAGCTAAGGAGAGGATGTCATTTTTAGGCTGGAAATATAAACCTCCTGAGGAAAAAAGAGAAATCAATTTTTCAAATATATTCAGAACAGAAAAATGCCTTAATGGCTTATTAACAAAGTACAATAGCTTGGTGAATTAACCTGCTCAAGTGATTTAGGTGCCTGTATTTGACCTCTCAGAATGGTACATCACACGACTTCAGCAGTACATTGCTTCCATCCTCTGAAGCAAGAACGAGGTTTCCTCATCAAGTGGAAATGGAGAATGAGCCCCATGTTTGAGCAGGAACCCACCAGCACACACCCCAAAGTCCACACTTGTTACAGAAAATACTACTCAAGGTGTTTCGTTTCACAGTAAACATTCTATCACATACCAAAATCCCAGGATCTATAGTTAATGTCTAATTTTCTTCAAGAAAAAATAATTTGAAAATCATTTCCTTAACTAGATTTACATGAAATTATTTTTATTTTAATTTGCACATGGGAAGAAAGTAATAAGTAATATTTGTTGTTAGAACACCGAAGGTTTCAAACTGAACCGCAAATTCTGGGAACTCCTACTGTTCAGCACGGGCCTACAGGTTTTATTTTTGTTTGGAAAGCCACTTGTCTATAAAATGGATTTTACTCCTGTTTTCCTCCAGTTGTTAGAGGCTATAAAGGGGGCTGACTGGTTTTTTTGATGGCTATAATTCTTGAAAAACAATTCGAGATTACCTTTCTGCAAATGAATAAACAACAAAGTTCCTTTCCAGAAAGAAAGATCTGGACTGTATAGATTTCAAGTGCATGCAAGGAGTTCCTCATGAGAACATGCTGAAGCTTCTTTTGCTCTGTCACATTCAGAATTCAAAAGACACAAGAGGTTGCACATGATAATTAGAAATTTCTCCTTATGTGGCGACCATGGTATTCATTTGGTTACAACTCACTGAAATCCAAAATACACAACTAATCATTAAATTCCTGGTGGAAATTCATACAGCTGCTGCCAAACCAACTAATAGAATTTCACCGGACAAAATTTCGTAGCTGTACTTAGTATCCATGGCTTAACATTTGTGCTTGACTGTCATCAGGAGTTAGGTCAGAAACATAAGCCATTTATTCCAGACAAGAACAAGACAATAAACCTGACAGCAGACAGCCCAACTTTCAATTGCTTCAACTTTTGTTGAGGTTTTTGGAGAACTCTTAAGGTGTCAGACTACTGGGGGAAATGCAAAACATGGAAACAAAATAACTTCCCTCTACATCCTTGTGGGACCTGTTTGGCTCTTTTTCTGAGAATATATTCTCTTTTTCTCATAATATTTTTTGATTACTAGAATCTAAAGAAAAGGGATCAAAGAGAGGCAGAATGATAAAATGAGGCAGTAGAAATACACAGCATCTTGACTAAAAAAGCCAACAGAAGGTCATGCAAAGTCATTAACAAAGCATAGTTAATGAAAAGAGAGGGTGAGGAAAAGACCTGTTGCTATTCAAAACTAGGATGTGACTAATCACCGCACCGCTAGAATCTCTGCAGGCTGGACCTGCCTCCCAGAGAGCATTATCTGAGAGCAGCCTTACAAAGCAGCCGACAGAGCTCAACAATTTCTTAGATGTTGATGGTTAGGTTAATACTTGGAGTGCAACAATAAATGGATAAATCAGAGTTGGCAGACAGCACTAACACCAGAGAGCAAAGATGATTTCAGTGGTTTTGATTCTCACTAGAACCAAAGGAATGTTGACACTAAAATTAAATTGTTTGTTTCGCTTGGAATACAGGAACAAAACCATAATATCTCAGGCAGGACAATCTCTTGCAGATTAAAATGAGATTTTAAACATAAAAAGATGACAGTCTTAAATAAAATGCCTACAAAATCACAGTTCAATGGCCAGAGGCTTGGCTGCTTATTTTTATTCCTTGGGAAACAAAGTTTGAGTAATTACTACAGAGTTCAGAGCAACAAGAAAAATTGTCTTAAGAAAAGCCATGATTTAGACAAGCGAGTTATTTTGTGGGAAACAGCCAGAGCCTGTTTCCATGAGAATAGAAACAAATTCTTTCTACCTGTCTTGCATGTACCTCTGCTCCCTGTAAACATGCAATTCACCTTTCTAATCATGGATACAGAGGGGCACAGAGGGGGAAAAGAACCACATTTTAACCAAACAGAAAGTAGAACCATTTATTTCTCCTCTGTCTTTGTAGCATGGTATTGGTTAGTTTCTGATACTAGAACTCCTACTAGTAAAGAATTTCGGTGTTTTCTGAATATTTTTTTAAGTTATGCTTGCCCTAAAAGCAGAACACTGTGAGTCCTAGGGCAGATAATGCAGGATTTCCTTCCCCCCAACTTAGTTCAAGACAAGGAAAAATATACAGTCTTCAGACAAGAAGGGAAATTAACTTATTAGACAACCTTTGGTTGCTCAACAGCAGAGCCATAAATGCCATTATGAGCAGAGATTCAAGAGTTCTTACTGGCATAAAATGTGCCAGCTACTACCTTAAGCAATAAAACCTAAATGTACCACAGACATCTTAATCAAGTAGTCACAGTGATAAAGTTCTAGGAGGAATATACAAAAGCACTATTATTTGCCAGCTAGCTCACATAATGGATATTAAAAATGCACAACAGAGATAAGAATTCTCCCTCATTTGTCTCCTTCTGATAGAGAAACATAATTCTTCTTCCTGTGACTGGCACAGCTGTGCAGTTGTTTTGGGTCAACATAAAGATAATGGTGCAAAAGCACTTATAAACAAGTGCTAAAGTTTGAAATGAAGAACAGACATCATGGAAAGCAGAATATAAACTCCCGAGTCCACTAAAGCTCTCAAAAATATGCACTGGTTTGCCCTTATGTTTTGATTTTATTTTTCAGTAGCATCATCAGTGTCAGATGAAAAGTTAATTCCCAGTACTTTGAAGCTCACAAAAAAAAAGGCAAAAAAATTCATCAAAAGGAAAAATTATTCTACAAGTCACCTTGGAGCGTGTCAGTGGTCTCCTTGGAGGACATCAGCATAGAGCATTCTCCCAGTGACATCAAAGGCTTTTGCCAGTAGAAGCCATTTAAAAAGGCAGAAAAGTTCAGGGTTTCCAGTTTTCTCATATTAAAATATATATATACATATATATAAATATGCTTTTGCTAGCCCAGACAAATAAAGAGCCTCAACATGAGCATTTTACAATAGGACAAGTTAATAATCTGAGGGGGCACCTTCTGAAATCTTGATATTTAAATATACTTTAAATCTCAGATTGAAATACAATCCCCCTTAGGTCTCTCTGACATGGGAAGATCAGCCAACATTAAAGAACCCATGATCCTCTTAACCAATAAAATTATGTCGAGAACAAAGTCAAGATCTAACCTGAACACACCAAGATACTGTTTCATCCTCAGCTACCAAAAAGCAAATCATTCTACAGATCACAAGGTAGTTTGCATCACTGTTTGGTGATGCATGAAATCCTAGAGAAGAAACACCTGAAAGCAGCAGCTTTGTAGGAATAACTTGCATTTTCATTCAGTATTAGTATCTCCTACACATACACAGCCAAGGTTGGACAGGGGAACTTATCTTCCCCAAACACAGCAGACATCCCAGTTATGCTGCTGGCAACAGATCAAACCAAGTCACCTGAGATTTCATGCACAAGATTTGTCTCCTCATTCACTCCTGAAAATGTAAGAAACTCACTTATCTGCACTCCCAAAAGATACAAAATTTCCAAAGCATTTCTGCATCTGACATTTTCTACATGTGTTTGCATACATCCTAGACCTCAACAATAAAAAAATGCGAATGCATAAGAAATGGGAGACAGGTAAGATTGAAAACATGTAAATGTATCCTCCAGAAGAGTGAGTTGATTTCTGGAAAGTAATTCAGAAGAGATAAAAAACAAGCATAAAAAGCAAAAGCTCACCAGCAAGCCAAAAATGTTCTTTTAAAAATGGTTCACAACTGAGATTGTTCAAACAAAAAAAATATTTAAAAAAACCACCCACCCAAACAGACTAATAAAAGAAATTTGAAATGATCCTAATTATCCTCTTCTAGTCCAAAAGAGTTTTCAATAGATCTGAGAGACAAAACACTGAAAGAGAGCTCTCTTACTATACAGTTAACTGAAGCTGAGGAGTCTGAGGTGTGCACACCATGATTAAAATTAAGATTAGACATTCATACTGAAAACAAATTCTGTTAAAACACCTAATCATATTAAAAAATCTTACAGTAGGTTTACAGGGTTTTGTTTGACAAAAGCAGGTACAACTTCAAAGCAGAACAGAAACTGACTGCTAGAGTTAGAACTTTCCAATGGGAAATGTCCTATGACTGTCCATTACTCCAGTATGGTTTTCTACTACTAAAGAAATGGTCTCTGACTTAAGAACTGCAGTTCCTCTCTCCTGATTGATGTTTACAATTACAATGCCATCCAAAGAACGCTAACAATATAAAAGTTCTCATAATGAAGAGTACTAATAATATCACCATGTTGTGAGCAATATTTATGCTTAGTCCTTGTAGCTATGGAGCTANCATCAAAAGGAAAAATTATTCTACAAGTCACCTTGGAGCGTGTCAGTGGTCTCCTTGGAGGACATCAGCATAGAGCATTCTCCCAGTGACATCAAAGGCTTTTGCCAGTAGAAGCCATTTAAAAAGGCAGAAAAGTTCAGGGTTTCCAGTTTTCTCATATTAAAATATATATATACATATATATAAATATGCTTTTGCTAGCCCAGACAAATAAAGAGCCTCAACATGAGCATTTTACAATAGGACAAGTTAATAATCTGAGGGGGCACCTTCTGAAATCTTGATATTTAAATATACTTTAAATCTCAGATTGAAATACAATCCCCCTAAGGTCTCTCTGACATGGGAAGATCAGCCAACATTAAAGAACCCATGATCCTCTTAACCAATAAAATTATGTCGAGAACAAAGTCAAGATCTAACCTGAACACACCAAGATACTGTTTCATCCTCAGCTACCAAAAAGCAAATCATTCTACAGATCACAAGGTAGTTTGCATCACTGTTTGGTGATGCATGAAATCCTAGAGAACACACACCTGAAAGCAGCAGCTTTGTAGGAATAACTTGCATTTTCATTCAGTATTAGTATCTCCTACACATACACAGCCAAGGTTGGACAGGGGAACTTATCTTCCCCAAACACAGCAGACATCCCAGTTATGCTGCTGGCAACAGATCAAACCAAGTCACCTGAGATTTCATGCACAAGATTTGTCTCCTCATTCACTCCTGAAAATGTAAGAAACTCACTTATCTGCACTCCCAAAAGATACAAAATTTCCAAAGCATTTCTGCATCTGACATTTTCTACATGTGTTTGCATACATCCTAGACCTCAACAATAAAAAAATGCGAATGCATAAGAAATGGGAGACAGGTAAGATTGAAAACATGTAAATGTATCCTCCAGAAGAGTGAGTTGTTTTCTGGAAAGTAATTCAGAAGAGATAAAAAACAAGCATAAAAAGCAAAAGCTCACCAGCAAGCCAAAAATCTTCTTTTAAAAATGGTTCACAACTGAGATTGTTCAAACAAAAAAAATATTTAAAAAAACCACCCACCCAAACAGACTAATAAAAGAAATTTGAAATGATCCTAATTATCCTCTTCTAGTCCAAAAGAGTTTTCAATAGATCTGAGAGACAAAACACTGAAAGAGAGCTCTCTTACTATACAGTTAACTGAAGCTGAGGAGTCTGAGGTGTGCACACCATGATTAAAATTAAGATTAGACATTCATACTGAAAACAAATTCTGTTAAAACACCTAATCATATTAAAAAATCTTACAGTAGGTTTACAGGGTTTTGTTTGACAAAAGCAGGTACAACTTCAAAGCAGAACAGAAACTGACTGCTAGAGTTAGAACTTTCCAATGGGAAATGTCCTATGACTGTCCATTACTCCAGTATGGTTTTCTACTACTAAAGAAATGGTCTCTGACTTAAGAACTGCAGTTCCTCTCTCCTGATTGATGTTTACAATTACAATGCCATCCAAAGAACGCTAACAATATAAAAGTTCTCATAATGAAGAGTACTAATAATATCACCATGTTGTGAGCAATATTTATGCTTAGTCCTTGTAGCTATGGAGCTAGGGCTCATGAAAGTTTGATTCTTTAAATACATAAAATTTTCAGACTCCAGAACTGCTTTCACAAATTAGATCCCATACTTGTAAAAAGACACTTAATCCCCCCATTGCTTTCACTAAAATTCCCAAATATCTCAGCATTCACACAGTACTTGCTGAGACTATTAGAGCACAAAATACATGAATTCTTTTCCTATACAACAGCTGAGTTTATCTTCAGAGAGAAAATTTAGTAACACTGATTACTGTATTATATAATCCCATTTTTGCACCTGCTTTTTGGATTTGGGGTTTTGTTTGGTTTTGGGGTTTTTTTGTTTATTTTTTTTTTTTAATATTTGACCTTCCTATGACTCCTTTAAATATTAAGAACTAACATGTTTAGACACCCAAGCTTAGCCAGGAAAAGTATGAGATGGCATTTAAATGGTACCACATTGCATTTTATAAAAAGTAGCAAGTGAAAGACTTATCAATGCAAGTCTAATGGTACTATCAGAAATAGCCACGCTGACTTCAAATCAAGCATTCTTCTATAAGCACACTAATATTTGTGTATAGCTTTTGCATTTAAGAAGCATGCAAAATTCTAACTGCATAAACCTGCACTGCTTTATCACACTTACAATTATATTCTCACATCGATATAATTCAGAGCAGGGGAAAATCTGCTGTGCTGGGTCATGGTACCATTGAGATCAAAGCACGTACACAAACCAGACATACTCTTTCTCTCCAGTTAGCTGACTTACAGCAGATTTGTTTGTTTGTTTGTTTGTTGGGTTTTGTCGGGGTTCTTTGTTTAGTACTATTCTAAACAATTGTCACATTTTAGCCAAATGTAGCACACTGTACCAAAACTGAGAGAGACTGAGCAAGCCGGGCTGCCCACACGCAAACAAAAAACTTGCCCAGTCGTAGCTCAAACCATGAATTCTCATGCTACAAGAAGTGCCACTGAAACAAACAAAGTGTCATTCGGAAGCACTCATGAATAAATGGCATTAAATGTGTCATATTACACTGCCACGACCTCAGAAGGAGCAGCGAGCCACCCCTGCCTTAGCTCAAGAGCAACTTGCAGATCTGGATTTCCCGCAGCACCCGACATCATAGGCGGCTAGCAGTTCACAAGAAAACAGTTTTTCCTGGATCAAAGTGGGAATGTTCAAACATTAAGCGATGCAAATAACAGTGATTCGAGCTCCTAGTGCAACACTACGTTCAATGCCACTCTCCCGCGGTAATTGACAGGTTTTTTTCACATGTTTAGCACCTAGGAGAAATATACCAGGGAAGTGCCACCCTTCTTAGGAACATTTACACATTCACAGCCGTACTTCAGAACTATTTCAATTTCTTCAAGAAGATTTAAAAAAAGGAGAAAAGTGGCCATTATGACCAAGTTTTCTAGTGTGTCTAAATGCTTAAATGAAAGACGTAGCATGTATTCCGCTCCCTACAGGCAATACCTGTTACTCATGAGTAACTCATACAGGGGTATGCCTTGGAGCACTAACATCATAAAAACAAACTTTGTGCTGTAAAACATACAAAAGACCTACAAAAGTATCTACTGCTAGCTGTTACCCCAACAGGAAGACCAAAGCAAATTAGAATTTAAAATCCATCTGCAATGACACCTACTGTAAGGGAAAAGATTGATGACTCAGGCTCACATCTGCCCTTCATACTCCTCAAATTCTCTCGCTGATCTCACAACACCGCTAGGCTTACAAAAGCATCCTTGGAGTGGAAAAACATATAAGAAATTATACCAGCACACTTCTTTTGCAATCGATTTTTTAATGGACTCGGCACCCGGTAACATTCCCTGCCAAGTGAAGTACCGACCTACAGAAGAAACCTCAACTTCTCAAGAAGGGCTGTTCTTTTAAGATTACCCTAAAACTTGCGTGAGTTACAGGCAGGCCACTAATTCCCCGTGTAATCGTCGCCTTTTAAACACCAGACGAAGGTCTACCTGCTGCAGATTAACCTCCTCCGCAGCCCGAGCGCTCCGGGGCACACACGCGATTACCGCTTCTCCTCCCGCCGGCCCTTTGACATTCAGGGCGGCCGGGGACCGAGCGGCGACCCTCGGGCTGCAGCGCCGGCCACAGCCGCCCGTTCGACTTTCGGCACCGCGCACCGGCGGCAGCGGGGGACACACAGCACGGCTGATTAAATCCGACAGCTAAAAGCCATTCCCAGGCTGTTTCTACCCACGGCGAAGCCCGGGCGGTGGGGGGGGCGGTGAGGAAGCGCTGACCGTCCTTGATGTATTTCGGTCCGCTCCCCGGATCCCCACAGCACCGGCGGGACGCGCGTCACCGGCGCTGCCCGGGACATCACCCGGGGCAGGCGGCGACGGCGGCGGCGGGGGGACACCCGCTCCCGGGGGAGGGGAGGAGCGGGAGGGGGACGAGCCGGGCTGCGGGGCCGGGACGGCCGGAGGGGGTCGGAGCCCGCGGCGGGATGCGGCGCGGCGCCGGCGGTACCTGATGATGTCGTCCTGGTGCCCCAGGTAGAATTTCTGCCGGTGCTCCCGGGGGCTGTAGACCA
>VXBU01005724.1:110469-194160 GCA_013400315.1 Bombycilla garrulus
GGTGCTACCCCCGCCAGCGGGGCTGCGAGCGCCGGGCCGCGCCGAGCTCCGGGGGCCGCAGGGCGGGCAGCGCCGCCGCTCCGCGCTCCACGCTCCCCGGGCCTGGGGACGGCCAGCCGGGGCTGCGGCTCCTCCTCGGACACACCCCGGCATCTCCCCGGGCCTGGGGGCGGTCAGCCGGGGCTGCGGCTCCTCCTCGGACACACCCCGGGAGCTCCTCGGGCCTGGGGACGGTCAGCCGGGGCTGCGGCTCCTCCTCGGACACGCCCCGGGAGCCCCGAGCCCCCGCCCCAAAGTTGGGAGAGATGCTGCGGTTACGCGGTGCTGCCCTGACCGCTCTGGGGGCCGGGCTCTTCGCAACGAGGGCTTTAACGAGCTTTCCCTTTAACTCCGCAAAATCAGATATTTAGATTTTGCCCTTTTTATTGTAATCAACTTAAAATCCTAATATTTTCTGGCTATGTGTCCAAATAAGCCTGCATTTATTTTATTATTCTGCTTCTCATTTGTAAAGGTGTTTTCCTTACTCATGTTGTTGCGCTTTCAGCTCATTACTTTCTAACACTTGCTACTTTTAGGTACCAATCTGTCCTCTTTACCCTGCTAAACTTCAGGCATGGAATAAAGGAGGTAGTAACATGCCTCACTAATATGTTTTATATGTCCTTGAAACCTTACAAATTATTTTGATGTTGAATTTACTTAATACAACAGATTGAAAAATCAAATAATTTTCATGGATTGTAGCATAGATACCTTGCATTTAATAAAATCATTATTTTTCTAAAACCTTTGAAAGGACCTAAGATCTAAGGCTGAACACTGAGGTAGTTGGAACTCAAGTAAGTGACATACATTACTTAACTCTCCCAGCTTGCCTAGTCTAATCCTATTTTACATTATTCTGAATTTATTCCAATAGTATTGTGACAGCTAATTTGCTGTAGTTGTGAATATTAGAAAAGTGATCTATGATTATTTTATTTCCCCATTAATTGAGAATCCAGGATCATTCTCAGGCAGTTTGACTTTGATTTCTGGTATCTGTTACTTTTGAAATGGCATGTTAATGAAATCAGTAGTTCCTAAATATTTTGATTGAACTTTAATTCTGTCGTCTTCAGCCACCTACCAGAAAATGGTGCTGTTTTCCATCTGTGTGAATTACATTAGTAGTATTGTAATACAAACTGGCAAATTATCTAAAATTAAGTATGTATCATTTTTGGTACCTAACCCAGTAAGTGTGGTTTATAATGCTTAAAAAACACATAGCAATTCTAGCAGATTTGATGGTTGGACTCTTAATGGTGGCATTTCTGCAAATCAAACCCAAGAGATGTCAGATTGGGCACCATGAGAGCAGACAGACAAATGCCAGCACTTGCAGAAAGTTTGGATTAAGCGAGCTGCTGTGCAGCACAAGGGAATACTCAGAGTCTGTAATCACCGTGCCATCTGTTCTGATCCTCCTGTCCCATATTCTGCTAAGCATGTGCTTCCCAGCCTCTGCAGCCAGGAAAACAGGGATCTTGTAGGAACAGCCACCTCTGCTGCTGTTCAGGGACTCACTTCTTCGAACAGCATGCATTAGGATGTCATTTAAGCTGCAGGAACTGGTGTCCTTTAAAACATGCCGAGGTTGAGTTAAACAGTGACTCACACAGGTCAGAACTTTCTCATGCTCAGGCAACTGTTCTTCTCCCTTCTGAGACATGTAATGTATCAGCAGATAATGGAGGAAGGCATTAACAATGCCTAACTGGAGAGTGGTTTCATGCCTGAAGGAGATGGCCTTTCCTGTGTGAAAGTCTGCACTTTTTTCACTTTCTGCTCAATGATAGCACCACTCCTGCTCCCTTGCATCTGCAGCACTGTCCCAGAGCCACGGGCTGCTGAAACCAGCTGCTTACAATGGCCTTAGAAGTAGGTGCATTTTTGCTACCACACTTAAAAAAGTAGTGAGGAATTTTCTTGTCCGGTATATCTTGACCTATGTCTTGATATACCACTCCCTGCATATATATACAGCCTAGTATTCAGGATATGTTTGTATCACAAGTACAAAGATGAGATGTTCTCCTATAAGAACATGGTGAAAGATGATATAAAGATCTTAAAAATAAGTTTACTGATGATCCATGATCAATAGTCACATGTACAGGCATTTAGAGTCTATCTTAATTGGTGCAGAACTCTCTTTGAACCCCGTCACCAGATGCAGTAAGCCCTAGGAGGTTTTTAAAGGACTTTGTTGACCTTTTAGCTAACTGGATGTGAATCAGAAATTTTCTTACATCACAGTATCAAGTACTGTGCTATTATAAATCTTGAATTCTTAAAGAGCACAACAACAAAATTGAAATGTGTTAAAGTCATTGAAGTTTTCCCAAAGAGTTCTTAATAAATAACATTGTGATAGAAGAATAATTGGCTACTACTGAGCTACATTTGGAAAATATCCTGTGCATTTCTTCATTAAAGAATTAGGAATATAAATTGTATTGGTGGAATTCACTTCTATGCTGACATTCTTATCTCAGGATAAATAAAAACTTCATTTTGTGTAACCAGCATTTGGGCATGGAAACACATAAAATACTGGCGTTCAGTTTAAATATTTCCAATTGTAAGCAAGCAGGCCTTGTCTTCTGTGTTTATAGTAATAGCATGACCTAGAGGAAATACAATCCAGGACTGTCTCTGTTGGTCATCCTGATTAGTCACCTAATCTGATTACTCTGCATTCCATATGCCAGATTCAAGGCAATAAACAGAACCCCTGTATGAGCCCTGCTCTAGTTTAACAATAGGAAAACAATTACCTAATATAATTAATACACATGTAGTGGTTGTTCTTCCTTTAACTTGAATAATGCTCTTCTGTGAGGATTTGCTTTGGGTCATTCATCCTTTCTTCTCCCATGTTGAACTTTCAGCTGCTATAATTTGCATGCTTGTTTTTGTAAGGTCATAATAAAGTTATCAGGGTTATATTTATGGGTATTGAACTTGATTTGAAAAAGCATCTTCAACTAAAATCACTTATTGGTGCAAAAGACTGTAAGTTTATGCATGAAAATAGTGGCACTTAGAGTGAAGGCATTGTTCCTGGGTAATGGTTTGGAGGTTTTTTCTGTGTTTCTGCTCATAATCATTTGAAGAGCATTTTCAGAATATAATAATTGTAATATTTTGTATGTATTAAATTATACTCACCTGAAACTAATTGTAGAGTGAAGCCTTATTATAATATAAGGTATGTAATATATTCCCTCTTCCAGGCTATAAGAGTCAAAAAACTCAATTATTCTAAGTATTTTTGGTATTCAAATAACCTGAGTTTACATTTTAATATTAAAGTGCCATCAGTGGATTTAGGGATCTGGATTAAATAGTTCCCTCATTGCTTTTACAATCTTTTGACTTTCAAGGGAGCTTTATATGTGTAAACGAAGAATAAATTTGAGCTTTTGTTTTGAGAGACAAGCTTACAGGGCAATGCTATTTGTTAATCCTCTCAAAGAACTCTTTATTTGAAATCTAGTTCCTGTGGATTACTTGCATGTGTAGCAGCTGCTGGATCCACCCATGTTAAAGTATATTATAGTTTAATATAATTTTTTTATTCCATACTTTTGTTTAATCTGAGGGTCCTGTTACCTGCTTGAGGATTATTTAATATCTAAAGTTACTTCTTGTCAAAAACAATGTGTTAGTATGTATGAACGATGCATATTCTCACCTACAGTTCTGAGAGTGCAATGGTTTTAGTATTATTGGTCAACTCTACTTTTTTGCCAAAAAAATTACATCATGAGGGATGTAATTTCTGAATTTTATATAAGTACTTCTACATAGACAAATTTGTTTGATTTTTAAGTTATTTTTTAAACTAATGAACAGTGCCTAAAGTAAGACACACATCTGTAACATCAGGCATTTTTGTGTTAGTGTTGACATCATACTCCTAACTTGTCCTCATTAGTTACTGTAGCATATGGTATGGAAGACCATCTACTGTTCTAAAATGATCTTCATATGTGCTGTAGTACTCAGACACAATGCAGTGAATAAAATGCAAGCTGAAATATCTCAATGTCCTTTATTACTTGGAAAGCTGAATAGTTTCTTTCTTTTAAGAAAACAACTGCTATACACAAAGAAATTGTAGTAGTTCATTTAATCATGCAACTAAAATACAGAGCCAGGTTCACTGCCTTAGTCAGGCCCAGGTACATCACAGTCAACTGGGATTAGTCCCTGAATTAATGTTTAGTTCCATAGAATACTCGATGTGTAAAATGTGTTATGCATTCTGACAACAATGAACAACTTTTTGGCTCCAAATACAATCCTTTACAGGCCACAAATTCCAGTACACTGCAGAAGGAGGACGTCCTTCACCAGTATTCCAGGTCCCTGCTGTCATAGAATTTACTGGGTAAAAATGTTCAGATTGAAAGAACAGACCCTGTCTCATACTGCAGAGGGCTAGGCATTGCCATTCTCCTGCCATTCTCCTGGTGGAACAGAAGCCAGCTCTGTGTCTTGTCTTGGCTGCAAAGCAAGCCAGCAGCAGAGGGGTGTTTGAGCTGGGAGAAGACATTGGTGTGATCCAGCAGAAGCCTTCTAATACGTACAAAGAGGTGATCAAAAAAATGGAGCCAGAGACCACTTGCAGTGATGCAGGGAAGTGAAGGAGGCTTTGGCTTGGTATGAAGAACAGCATTTCCTGATAAGGGTGGTCAGCAGTGGGACAGGTTGCCCAGTGGCATTGTGCAGCCTCCATCCTTGCAAGTTTTCAAGATCCAATTGGACGACACTTTGAGCAACCTCAGCTGACCTCATAGCTGACCTTGCTTTGAGGGCTTTGGACTAGAGACTTTCAGAACCCTCTGTAGTCTGAATTTCTTGAAGATTGTGTATTCAGTCTTATACAGCTCTTTTTACTGTGATAGATTTACACAATGCCAGATACGCAAGAAATTTTTCAGTGCCTCTAGGAGCAGAAATCTGACACTACAAAAGGCTAATAGTGATTTAGAGAAAGTAACATCTATCTCCCACCTTCCTTGGCTAAAGCTAAAGTAATAATTAGGAAAAACTCATCCCTAGTCCCTGGAAGTGAACAGCAAAAGCCCTGGAGAGTAGTTTTAATATTATGTAAACATGATAACTACACATTAATTGGTGATAAAATGACATTTTTTTCCTGCCAGTATTTACTCAATTTTACCAGAAGTTTTCAAGTAGATGCAAGTTCCAGCTTTTTCACTGATGGTAAACTTAAACTGGTAGCTTTTCTTTTGTTTTTTTGGGTAGTGCAATAGGCTGTTAATTTGACATTTATTCCACTTGGAATATTAATGTTCAAATGCAATGAATACATCATTTTCATCATAAAAGTACCGTGAAAAAGTGCTGAAATTTTCTCTTGTCTTCTTGAGTGGTATCATTGTGATCATCACCTGCAGCTAAAAAATGTGTGCAAAAATGGATTTTATTAAGTAGGCATTTTAAAGACCATGGTGTGATAATCTAGTTAATTTTTAGGAGATGTGCATACATCTTCCAAGTTCATTTTCTTTTAATCTGTCATTTTTCTGCTTCAGAATGCTTGAATTTTAATCTAAGATTTGGCTAATATGATCCAGCAGAAGCATGAAAGCAAAGGTATCAGAAAGACACACTTAAAGCAAATTTACTTTCATAGTACTTTCATTGATTAGCTTCATAATAAGCATAAGTTGAGATATTATAATAAAATGGAAGTTTGGATATGTGCGAAATGAGGTCATCACAGAGTATAAATGCACTTGTGTTGTTTTTATTGTTTGGCATTTCTATTCCTCAGTTTGTATTTTCTCTCTTTTCAGGAGCTTGATCCTGAATACACTGTGTTTCAGGTAAAGTTCTTTCCATAAATACAATTATTAGATGCAATCATTGGGTAGAATTTCTGATACACTGAATAATACTTGTTTTATTGCTAAGCCCTCAATAGCATAAATTATTTTGTTGTTATTGGTAAGGCATTACATTTGATAAGGGGAAGATTTTTGCTATTTTGAACAGGCAGCTTTTCTATTTGATAGAATTTTGTTTTTCCTATATCTTTGTTCAGCAGTTCAGTGCTTTCTGAAAGCTAAATTGAATCTACCTTGAACTGAACGACCTTGATCTGCAGATGAGATTAGGAGGAAAACAAGGTGTATTCACAGGCAGAACAATGTTTGCGTTCTTAGGGCTCACTTTGGTGTTTTATTTAATGCATGTATTTAATGGGTGTATTGAATGCACCCATACTTTTGCTGCTCTTGCAGCTCAGGCTCACTGCCTGCCTTGTGCAGACTCTGGTAGCCTTGTGGGTGCATGATGATGACTTGCAGAAGTGATGGAAGACTGAGAGTAATTAATTAATTAATTAAATGTCACTCTGCCAACATTAGCTCTAGATTATTGCAACAAATTGTGCAGCTAACGGCATTCCTTATCCTTGTTCAGGCTGCCTGGCACCTGAAAACAAGAGCTTTGACAGAAATGGTGTATGTGGATGAGATTGATATGGATCAAGAAGGAATTGCAGAGATCATCCTGGATGAAAATGCCATTGCTCAAGTTGCACGTAAGACTGACTTCCACTTAAATACATTGACTCAACACGAGCTCTTTTGGCCATCTCTTATGTCATCTACCATGGAATAGTGACCTGATACAGCGTTTAGTATTGGTAAAAAAAGCATTTTAGATTGTTTTATGGTTGCATGGCAATGTTGAGATCCGCCAGCTGTTCTTGATGTAGTACTTAGGCCTGTCAGACCAGAGTTCACACTGTGCTCAGTCATGGTTTGTTGGCTTTTCCTCTACATTTGAGGAAATGTAGTGAGCGTACAAGTGGTCTCTTGCTTTTTCCATCAGTATCCTGGTTTCTTTCACTCCTTTCTGGCTTCTTTAGGCACTGTGGGAAACTAGAGAAAACAATCTGCCCTTGGTGTACTGTGAATTTTATCCATATACCTGTAGTGTAGACAGCAATCAGATGTCACTTTTTGGCATCATGTCCTGCAAATGTTATCTGAACTGATTTTCTTTCTTCTGCTTTTCTCTACTTTATTTCTCTCTTCCTTCACAGAGCAGTTCTTCAGCTCTGCCGTTGTTTCTTCTATGCAATCCTTTTTCAGCTTCATCAATTCCCTTCCAAGTGGACAATAATTAGTTTTCTTCCACTACTTTTTTGGGCATAATTTGTATTTTTCTCTGTTTCTTTAGTACAGTTCACACGGAAATTTTTTTGTAAATTATTAAGTGTGGCTCTCAACCATGTAGCATGTCAAGGAATTCAAGGGAAGAACTGGACTTAGACCAGAACTGATACTTGAAGTGTTAAAAGCTTTTCTTGTCTGTATAGATGTAGGAAATTGCATATCTATCTGATTGCATTTTTAAAAATTTTCATTACATGCTTGGTCACTGTCAAGCAGTACTGGAGATGTGTTTATACATTGTGATCAACTAATTATATATATCTGTCTTATAACACCATAGTAATAAAATTTAGAGTTTAATTTGATTTTGTGCCCCCTGTGGTAGAGATTATCTTCCAAGAAAAATAATTTGATGAATACTATTTAGAAATAAGGCATTCTGGAAAAATGTATTCATATTATGTTGAAACTGAAAAAAAGGTGACTGTCTGAATAGTGTGTCGCAGATTTCAAAACCAAAAAAAAATTATTACAATAGTGTAGCCTGCACTTCTGAATCATTGAGATAAAACTGCTATTCATGCTTCAAATCTGCTAGGTGTGCCTCTGCTAGTATATATTTTTTTAGAAAATAAAAGAACTTTCCAAAGATAGAGAACCCCCTGCAGTCTTTTGTAAATTATTAAATTTACTAGCTTTTATCAGTGTGCCATATCTTTTGTGGGAATAATCAGTTATAACCACCTGTTGCTTTTTTGAGAACAAAACATGCCTGATACAAAGTTATATTCAAAGGTATATTTCCAAAGTACACAGTTAAATCTGTCATTAAATCATCCAGTGATCTTTTCTTTGTTAAGCTAAAGAATCTTCTCATTCTGAGCTATATCTTTTCATTTTTGAGTTGTCTTGAAACTCTTTTCTTAAACCTTTCTAGTTATCCACTTGTCTTTTGTAGTCACAAAACCAGACAATGGTCCACTAACACGCAGAAGACTTTTTCTTTTATACCTTGATTTTACTTTCTTTATACATCTCAGGTGTTCTAATGTTACACTTACCTTAGTTTCAAGATTAAAACTCTCTTAATAATGACTTTGCTGTCAGTCATGCATTATTAAATAATTACTAAATTGTGTAGGATCCATGGAGAAAAACTGCTTTTCTGTGGTTCCTCTTCACACATATGTAATGAAATCTTTCTTCCACTAGTTTCTATTTTTTTGCAATTTTGCTGTGTTAATTTTCCATCAGTCTTGTTTATTAACAAAAATATCCTAGAGCATTGTTTTACCGAAAAATCCATTATGTTACTTTTGGACTATTAACGCCATTAATTTTCTCAGTTAATACTGTAATCTTGTTTAAAACTGTTGCCTTGACATCATATTTTCCAGGAACTTGGACTAATTGGCATTATGGATAATCACAGCTATTTCATTAACTGGGGAGTTAAAGAATCATCTGCAATCATCACTAACTACTGAAATTTCACTCTTAAATTCTGACACTTCTGGAGGCCACATACACAGCTGTGGCCTTTTACATCTATTCATAGCTGGTTGGTTTGGCATTCTCAAAGTAAGGACTGAGTTGCCTGGGGTGAGGTCAAAGGAGCTATACCCTGTAAGAATTCTCCCAGTACACCAAAAACTCAAAACAATTGCAGTTAATAAAGAACATGTCTGAAAAAGGAAATTTTAATGTCTTACCTCTTTTATATTACAACAATTGTTTTTTAAAGTTTCAGAAAGTGGAAGAGTGATACATTTGTCTGCTAGTCTGAAAAGTTAAAAGCCACTTTCCCAATCTCTGAAGAGTGCCCTAGTTATCAGGTTAGAACCTGTGTTGAGTGAACTGTCCACCCTTTCTGTTGTGGACTAAAATCTTCAAGATTCACAGGACTATGAAAGGCAAGTAAGCAACATAAATCCTAAGTGTATGCAACCAAAAGAGAGATGATCCTGTTTTTTTTAATTTATATTAGCACCAATTGCATATTTAGTTGGTTTTACTAAGTTGATGATCATGGTTAATACCTTCTTTTATATTATTTAATTTTAAATACGACTGTAGTCAGGTGGCTACTTGGGGTTTATCTTAGGGAAAAAAGAAGGAGGGGAACTATTTACCTATCAGTTCATCTTCAGTTCTTTGAAATATTTGCAATAAAAGCAATTCATAAGTATATAGAAAATACGTAGATGAGTAACAGTGATTTGTCAAGAATTGTCTGTGTCAAATCTCCTTTCTGTACATAGTAACAAGCAGAGAAGAGTGTAGAGCAAGTATAGAGCAGCAAGGTGTGGATATGTTGCTTTTAACCAAATGTTCAAAACCATCTCATAAACATTCACTTAATAGGTTAGAAGAACTGCCCCATCAAATGTCAGTGAATGAAAATCTACCTGCAGGAGCCAGTAGTTCTTAATGATCCACTGTCAAAACAGAAATATGTGAAAAGGGTAACCCTTTGTCAGTTCACCAGGGCTCAAGCTGGTTCAATGTTTTCATTGATGACCTCTGGAAATGGATGAGTTCACACTTTACAGTGCTCTAAATTTTAGGTGGGGATCTTACCAGGGTCCAATGTCATGAGATACCATTCTGCATCTGCTCTGTAGGTGAAGGTTTAGATTTACTTACTCAAGTCTGTGTGCCAGATGAAAAATATACCATTTCAAGTTAACCTGGTCTCATTGTTTCAGTAACCTTCTCACTTTAGCATCATGTGGTGTTTCTAAGATGTTCTTGGCAATTGTTTGGGTCAATCCCAGTAGGCATCGACACAGGCACTTGTTTGCTGGTGGGATGGAGAAGAGAATGGAGATGGTGAAAGAAAGAAATCCAATATTCATTGTTTGGCAGGTTTCTTGCAATAGCCTATCAATTTCTCAGTAGTAGAATGCAATATTTTGGGTTTGTCTTCTTTGTTTAGCTCTTTGTCCCCTCAGTTTGAGTAAAGAAATTTCTGGCTTACTGTTTATCATAAAACACAATCATGTTTGAAGTCCTTTGGACAAGGAAATAATATCTCAAAGTGAAGTGAGAAATGCTCTTATTTTGTAGGACCTGGAACATCTTTGAAACTTCCTGGAACTAGTCAAGGTGGAGGCCCCAGCCCAGCTGTTAGGTACGTGACAGTTTATTTTTAAAAATGTGACGAGTTAAAAATGAACAAATCATAAACTTAACTTCTGAAAATGAAACGCTTTGAGTATAACTCTTTAAATTCTCCATCGATAAATGCCCCTTAACATGAGGATAATGATCTTAACCCTTTCAGGCCAGTAACTCAGTCAGGAAGACCTCTCACAGGGTTTGTGAGGCCCAGCACGCAGAGCGGGCGGCCGAGCACCATGGAGCAGGCGATCAGGACACCTCGCACGGCCCTCACCGCTCGTCCCCTCACCAGCGCTTCAGGGGGATCCCTCAGGCCGGGCACGGTGAGTTGCTGACCTCCTTTGCCATTCCTTGGTCACAGCATCTGGCACAGCGACACTGTAGTTTACTTGAAAGCTGCCTCTAAACTCAAGTTTGAAGGAGGCGAGTGTTTTTAATTTTTTTAATTCTTTCAAAACAGAGTTTGAAAATATAACTTCTTGTGCATTTTGCTAGTCTGTTTATATAAAGAAATGTACATATATTCACAAGTTCACCAGGATTCCTATAAATTCCAAATCCACAGGCTCCTTGAGCATGCTTTTATTCATGGAAGGCCATGCAAAGACTGTGGCACGATTTCACCAAAAGTGTCTATAAAACAGTTGCTAAGAGCTTTTAACCATCACTTCAAAAGATAAGAGAATAGTCTATACTAATTTATCCCATTCCACTGGCAAAATTAATAAACTGCAACCAGCATGAATACGTAACATGTATTAAAATCACATTAACAGCAAAATGTGGCATCTTCTCACTATTGCAGGTAAGAACTAATCTTCCTAAGTATTTCTTGCAGATTTTTTTGGTTATGTATCCCAAGGAAGAGTCTGTACTGCACAGTAGAGCAGTGAATCTACAAATGTTTTGTTTGGAATTTTTTTTTNTTTTTTTTGATTATGTATCCCAACTACCATGCTTAGGCACTGTATAGAAATAATGGGGAGAGGCAGAGAAGAAAAAGGAAGAGTCTGTAAGGCACAGTAGAGCAGTGAATCTACAAATGTTTTGTTTGGAATTTTTTTTTTTTTTTTGATACTAATAATATTTTGAAAATCTTCAGGAGAAGTGTAGGGAATCTTCCCACTTACAAAGCTTCTTTTCCCCCCTCAGGCTTCAATGCTAACAAATCCAGATGGCCCTTTCATAAATCTGTCTCGACTGAATTTAACAAAATATGCTCAGAAACCCAAACTGGCAAAGGTATGTAACAATTTTAGTTAGTGTTGTTATATCTTTTTCTTTTTCATTCTAATGTAACTGTACATGGGATTGGGGATAAAAACAATGATGAACAGTGGTTTAGATATGAACTTCATAAAAATAGTGTGTTACTCATATATTGACAGTGTTTACCAGACTTGAAACTGAAGATATGTCTAAAGAGGTTATGGTGAAAGTATAATCTAGGAAAAACATTTGTACAGGAAAAAATATTCCACTGGTAAATAACTTTGACCTGTACATCTAGGAGTGATGAAGGGCAACTAAAAAAAGAAAACAGAAGCCAGGAGCAAAAAACCAGCAGAACCTTCCCTAATGTCTGGAAATGTGGTTCTGTGTACAAATATATGGCAATCCTAGCCCAAAAATGTTCCCTTTGGATTTTTTCATTTGCTTTTATGGCATGAGTTAACACTTTTTATGTTAAAAGGTACCATTTTTTTGTTCAAAACACTTCTTGATTTTCAGTTAAGATCATCTGATTGACGGTCAATGAAACTATGTGACAATAGAACAGGTTTTTGCAGGTTGTCTGCCCAAATTACAGGTTTCAGCTCTGAGTGGCAGGGAGCTGAAAGCTGTGTGAAGATTTATCATTCTGTTGCCTTTCAGTTGAATCTTTCCCCAACACAATCAGTTAGCTGTATAGTTGAACATGATTTCTGTGCAAACTGTGTTCATAAAAAACAACTTTTGGGCTGAGGCCAACAGTTCATTTTGCACAACATATCAAGCAATTATCTTTAGGGAGCACAAGATATCAAACACACTCTAGGGAGCTATATTTAGCTCTCAGCTTAAAGATGAAAAAACCAGTATGAATTCAGTCTCTTTTGAGAAACATGATGGTGAATACTGTTAAAAAAACTGGCAGTATCTGTTAATGTGCTGGTGGAAATAGCTCTTCCAGTCCAAAACTTTGGTTAACAGTTTTTCATAAGCAACCAGGAAATTTCTTTGCTTTTTAAAGCCTGATCAAGAGTTATGTAGGGCACTGCATTTCAGTGTGCTTTGCAAAGGAAATTAATCTTGTGTAATTGCACTGTGTCCTTCACCCACTGCTTGCATCAGTGTCCCTTGGCCTTTTAACCAAAATAGGCAGAAGAATAGGTATCAAATATAATAAGTTCTAGTCTGGTGAGGTAATCAAAGACTTCCAGACTAACATCTGAGGGCGGTTACAAAGCAGTTCATTACCAGTACTGAAAAAATACTGCATGCTTTTTGTCCAGTTATGTCCCTGCCAGCAATCAGCCAGCAGACACATTATTATAAATCCATTGCAGTCTGGAAAACTGGGGGAATGTAAGAAAACTGGGAAGGATTAAGAAGCACAAGACACATCCATAAAAACTAGGCTTAGTTTTTCTGCTTGAAGACAGCTAGCTTTTAATTGTGATTGCTAACTGCATGCTATTTAAATAGGTAGGTTAGCTTCCAGAGGATATGTATTCTCAACAGTGGCTCTCAGGAATGAGAAACATACATATTTTTAACAATTTTGGGTTTTAATTAGCATTTTCTGTGGCAGAGTTTTCCTCCTTCAGTTTCAAAAGAAAAGAAGGTTGAGCCAAATAATGTAAATTAACAGTCATAGAAACATCCATAGACAGCAAGTGTACTTGCCTGATAAATGAAGCTAATACATTATGACATTAACATTTCACACAGAATGTAAGATCTAAGGTTAAATTTGGAGCTACATGGATTTATAACATTTTTCTAAACAAAACAGCAATAAGGCTAAAGCCAAAGCAGGAGGTGAGAAGGCAGACTGCGCTCCCTGATAAAAATAATTTATTAAAGTTTTAAAACTTTTTGAGCTGTCACCTCTCCCAGTGCATAAAGGTGATAAAGCTTGCAGCTGTTGAATTCACATTATTAGCCAGTGTGTTCGTGTTTGTGTATGAATGCCTCCTACATACTTCTTCTCATGTGTTTGCAAAGTAGCCTCACTGTATCTGTTTTGAAGTTAGATTATCTGTCTGAGGTTTTCCAATGTTTTGAAATATCCAGAAATGTGGCTTCTCTTTGACTAGCACTGCCAATGTTAAAGACTGTCCCAGGGAACACCAGAGCAGACAAAAGGTATTACCTGTCACCAGAGAAAGCGTCTGGTAAATCCCAGTTAGCAACTGTTCTCTGCTATGAAACAGAAAGTTTTATCTCTTTTAGCTTGTGGATTTTTAATAGACTTACTAAGATAACTCTAGATATTTATATCCAAGTGAATGTTCAGTCACTTAAATCCTTTTGAAGGTCAGAGTCTGTGCATAACAGCAGTAAATTCCTCATGCCAGCCATGCAAGAAAACATATTTTTTGTCACTTTAGATTTACAAACTTTTACTGAATGCTTCTGTTATTGAACTAGAGGAGAAAACGTTCCACTACTTCTTTATTGTCTATTCTTTTCTTATCTACCTATTCTAAGCTCCTTATAAATGTGTTGCTATTTATAATTCTTTAATGTCTTTTAATCATCTGTTCAGAGTCTTTTCTGACCAAAACTAGAAGAAAAGTAGGTTGTGGTTTATTTTCCTCACAAGATATGACAATTCATTAGTAATTCTCTAGTTTCCTGAAGGTAAATATTATAAGAATTTTGTCTAAGGAAATCTGGCAGAAGGGTCATGGAAGCCCTTAGGAGACTGAAGTCTTATTCTGTATTTCTTTCCTCATGGGGCACTATTTTCTCCTGGTTTTTTTAGAAAGGATTAAACAAATTTAGAAAAACGTTCTGTTCTTTTGAAGCAATTAAGACCTGGGATTTAGATGCAGAAGGAGGTCAAGGTTCAACTCCATTGAACTTTGTGTTACTAGCACCCATAATACGTTTTTGGGAACAGAGGCTTCCAGTTTCCATTTGGTTATCCAGAATCTTTCAATGTCATTTTATTCCCTGGAAGTTCCACCCCCATTACCTGGTAAATACTCAGCTAACATTCTGGTGCAGGAGGGCTACAAGGTAATAGGACTTAATTAGCTCTGTACAGGAAGAAACAAAGCTGCAGTTTTTTGCTGTGTAATTGTTGTGGGCTTATAAGCAGTTAACCACAGAACAGCTGATGAGTGTGATTTCTTTAAGCTTTGGTATTATGATGGTGTGTTTGAGTTTCAGAAGTACAATATTATTAGCATTTATTTATCACTTACAAAGAAATTTTTATTATTGTTTTTCCTTTACAAATCCCAAAATATTGTAGAGCTTAATTTTTTTTTCTCAGCTTGCATTCTTAATAAATCTGTGTTAAAGTTAAGTAGGTTTAGCACTATGTAAGCACCTGAGAGTCCATTGCAAAAAGCTTTTTTTTAGATCATTGGTTTATTTTACAGTTAAAAAGTCATTAAAATGGTACCAGATTCTCAAATATGTATTCACTTTCAAGTTATAGCTGCCTTTTTTGTTATGAAGTGATGTTAAGCACCAAGGATAAGAGGCAATTCCACTAATCTTTTGCAACAAATTAGGAATTAAGATGCTTTCCTGTGATGACGATGTTGCACATCTATAGTCTATCTGTTGGAGTCTTAACTAAGTGTAAATGTCAGCATTTTTTATGTGTGAATGTGATCATTTTCCCAAAGAATTAATTTCTGCTTAGCATAATCAAGATTCTGTATTCCTAATAATAAAAGACTATTATCCGTTTTTCTCTTCAAATATGACAATGTTTTAAATATTCTTCTGACAGGCATTGTTTGAATATATCTTTCACCATGAAAATGATGTAAAGAATGTAAGTAACTCAAATGTTCCTTTTTCAGATTTTATGATGTTTATTATGATTCTGTTATTTCTGTCAGTATTCTGCTAAACTAAGGATCCAGGCAGAATGTCACAAGTACAGAAGTGAAGCATTAATAGTTGTTTAAGAGGGAGAAATCCTTTTCTACAGGGGTGATAGTCAGGAATGATAATTGGCAAATAATATGGATTGCTGTCATTTTTTCATGTTAATGGAATTTATTGGAGCCTGGCAGCTGAACTGCCTAGAAAGTTCAGAGTCCTGAGGCTTGAGTGTAAGTTACAGAAGACTGTCCATTAACAGAGGGAGGTGAAAATGCCTGACAAAACAGGTGTTGCTGAGCATCACTTGACATTTTATACTCCTGAGAGGACTGTTTATGCACTTGGATGAATAGAAAGAAAATGTATTTGGTGAAACTACATAAAAATATCAATAGGATTTTGGATACTTTTTCTGTAAATGTAAATCTGTAGTTCCAATGTGTTTTGTGATATCAAGAGAAAGATTATATTGTCCATACAATTGTCTGTAACATTTATTCTTCAAATATTCTCCTAATTATAGTGTCCCTCTTATTCTATCCAAAATATTTCTTCTGTCGTTCTTATGTTATTGCACTGAATGGGAAAGATCAGTTTTGGGTACATATTGTTTAAACTTTCAGAAAGAGATAAACTTTGCAGAGGTTTTTTGGCAGTTTACCCAGGGAAAGAATTTCTTAATGGAATTCATAAAACGTCAATGTATTTCATTACTATGTCAGATATTTGCACCCAGTCGAAATGGAATCAAAATGTTCAAGTTTGTTTGGAAGAAGTTTATGGCAATAATGCATATTTGACTAAACAGTTATTGAGCTTTCTGCAACACAACTAGCTGGTGTGCAATTAGATGTGGAGTTAAACTCTCCAGTTAATCAATAACACACACCAGAAATATTTCCAAATGTATTGCTATGTGAAGCTTTTTAATCTAGTATCAACTTATTATAGTTGCACAATGTCAATTTATTGCATAGCATTCTTTTAGGAGGATTGAATTGTAATGCACTGTTAATTCAAAATATCATTGAAACAGTAAGTGCAAGTGTCAGAAATGTCAGAGAAAAATAGAAATTAAAATTTACACATCCAATACTGAAATGAAGGGAAGTGCCTGGGTTTTAGCCCACAAGTAATTAAAAATGGAGGTTTGTTACTGAAAATCCAGTTCACTAAGAATAAAAGGGTCACTTGATATGACAGCACACGTGCCTACACTTTAAGGACATGCAGGATCTGTAGGCTATACACAGATTCCTATAATGCAAGTAATTTTCCAAGAACTCCAGAAAAAATTGGAAGGTGTTTTTCCACTGCACTGGCTTAGAATCCCAAATCACTGTCTTGCAGGAAGTTCTGTCTATATGTTTTACCCACCTGAGCCATCTGAATAAACACCTGTAAGCAAAGGGGTGTCAGCTTAATCACAACCACTGGCTGTGTAATGAGAGAGATTAGTGTTTGGTTAATGATTGCATCTTCTTGGAAAAAAATGTTGTTCTGAATTGAATTCACACATCACAGAATGAGGTGTCTTTATAATGTAGTGTATATCCCTGAAGAGATATTTTTAGCTGATCAGTTTGCTTTCTCTCATTTGCTTTCACTGATGCTTTTCTTATGTGCTATCTACACCATTTGGAATATAACTCCATTCTCCAAAGTGTTCTCCCTTCCTTTTGAACCTCATCTGCATTAATTTTTCATTAAAAAAGATGCACTTTAATGTCTGCTAAAATGTGGCTGCGTCACTGTTTATTCACCTCTCCTAGCAAAAGGCATTTCACAAATTCTGTATTTTGCATCTCCCTGAGAAGAATTTGGTCACTTAGGGTTCATCAGAGAAACTGCACATATGTTAACTTTTAAAAGTTGATCTGGCTCCTGTTTGAGCTTCTTAGAGCATCACTGACATGTCTTACATCTTTGTATTTCCTGCTGCTGGGTGATGATGGACATCCTTAAAACCCAACACTTTTCTGCATGAGATGAGATGAAAGAGCCTGAAAGGCTTGGAAGCCTGGGAAATTGACTTATTATTGAAAAGTCTTTACTTTGGGCATTCTACATGGATAGAATACCACTTCCTGCAGTTTTGCAAATAAAACACAAAGCAGTAGTGACAATATCCTTTCTTTGTCACTGTGCTGAACTGGAACAGTCTGTACTGTTCTCATTTGCATTACTATTTGAGAAAAAAAGGCAGTTTTATTATTTATCTTCTGTTTCATATTCAACCAGTATATAGAAAGACAAAAAAAAGAGACTCAGCAATTTCAGTTGAGAAATGTCATTAATCAGTATGCATTCAGCTGGATAAATAGTGCGAGGAAATTGGTTCAAATTAAAACTAAATATATCTGTAATCTATCAATTATCAGAAACGTGGGGATGCAAGAAGAACAGAGAAGCTCTGAGCTTTTCAGCTCTTGAAATATATTCAAAAGTCTTTTGTCTTATGTAATGAAAAATTAAACACATGTCTGAGGAAAATACTATTTCTGTATCCATTATTGTTCTTGACTTGTTTGATTTTGAACATATACATTTAATGACTGACTTTCTGTACTCCTTGAGTTATTTCTAAAAGCCATTTTATGGGATAAATGCTGTAAGAGCAGGACAATTTTAAAGACCTGTCCCAAAATAGTTCTGCTGCTACTTTTTGGTAGACCATGACATTGTATTTTGCCATTATTCACAGGTGGGTAATGATAACAAAACACTGTGTCCTGAGGAAGCACAAAGATTGTACACTATATACTTGTACAACCTCTTAGTTTCCTTAGTTCTTCTCAATACTTTGTACTTTATACTCTCTGATAGAAATTTATTTAAAATGGAATTATGTTAGATCTACAAAATATAGAGGTCCAGAAGACAATTTCTCTTAGGAACAGCACTAACGCAGCTACTTATCCTGAATTGCTACAGAAAACAAATTATTCTTTCTCAAAGCCAAAAGAGAGCAGCTTGTCTAAATTGTCATAGCTCCACTAACTTTTCATCATTATGTCAGATATCTAAACCCATTGACTACTTGCAGCCTCATTTTGCAAGAGAGAACAGAATGCAGCATAGGCATAGATGTCACTAAACTGGGCTTTTACAGCATGTCAATATTCAGATTAATTTTTCCTGGAATTATTTGTTTCTCTGCTACTGAGTGGCTAGTGCACAGAACTTTTGCTTATTGTTCCTAATAGATAACTTGTTTCTGAATTCTGCGGTCTGCAAAATGTTTACCAAAATAAAGCAGGCAAGAGAGGTCAGTTCTTTGTTAGAAAAACATTGTGTTAAAGCTTTTTACCCTACTTCTGATGATATCCTAAAAATAGGACAAACATAACATGGCTTTGTTATGTTCTGAAACAAAATGAAATTAAAAAAAAAGAGAAACACAAGTGCTTCTGTGCTGGGTTGTGGTACAGAAAAGACATGTATTTGTTTTAACAGAAGTTAAAATTATAGCTAAAACATGAAAGGCCACAGATTCTGGTTGTGGTGGCTGATCAGAGCACATTGATTAGCTTACCTGCTTTTCCAGTATACCAGACAAAAGAGGTTTTACACCTCCACCATCTTCAATAGATATCTGTTATAATATTTTTCTGGTTTTTGTGTAATAAAATAATTGTTCACATTAAAGACTTTTTAAAGGAAGAAATATTGCTTATTGTACACATTTGAGAGTTTCCAAAAGTGATAGGAACCTGATATTAGCAATGAGATTAAAATTTCTACAGTATTTCAAACTCACTGGACTTATTTCTTTATTTCAGTTTATTTTTATTTGGTTTTAATGATGTTTACTGAAAAAGGATGGGAAGCTTGGGAAAAGTGTTTGTGCTTAGACAAATAGTGTATTCTGAAATGGCACCACAAGAGTCTGATCAAATTAATTTTCTATTTTCTCCTTGATTTAGGAGAAATTGTTTGGATTGCTTATTTTTCTAGGGACAAATAATCCTCTCAGCTATTTTATGCACTGAACTATAAAAGTAGTAAACAAAAAGCAGTTCCTCCACTTCAAGTTAACTGGATTTTTGTTCAAAATTTTCTCTTTACAAGAATCTTTACCAGGTTTTCTTTGTGTAAACATTAATTTTAAAATGATGGGTTTGTTTTGGAAGGCTCTAGATTTGGCAGCCCTTGCCACTGAGCACGCCCAGTTCAAGGACTGGTGGTGGAAAGTCCAGATTGGAAAGTGCTACTACAGGTAAGCCATTGTTAATTTCTTCTGTGTTAAATGATTGAGTGCAGGACCTGTACTGCTGGGTGTGTTGGGTAATGCTGAACACTGACAAATAGCTCAGAAATGTTTCACTGTGCTTACAGTTAAATCTCCTTTAATGTACAAAGGGACCACTGCTTCAGATAAAGGCATCCACATTGAGGTACTGAATTAGTTGCAATTTTGCCTTTGTTAATGGATTTTAAAGTAATTATTTGAAAAATCAGTCAATAAATGCAAAGAACTATTGTTAAAACAGGCCACATGAAATAAATATTACATCAGAGACGTGTCAGCTTCTTGTAGAAGCCATTCCTGAGTCCCCCAGCTGCAAAAAACTTCTCATGCAAACCCACTACATGAGCTTAGAGGCCTTTCACGACTTTCAGGATTTTTATGAATAACGTTATAGAGACTAATGCATCCAAGCAGGTACATGGACTGTACATGGACTTCCAGGATCCCAAAATACCTTATGTCCCCCTTGGCTGTGTGTCCTTGTTTTAGTTGGCTTGTTCTGTTTGTGTTTTGCATTTATTCAGCAAGTATGTGCTCTTTGGCTGAAGGAAAGGCATTTTCTATAGAAGAAAGTGTACCATTTTCTGTTGTTGAAATTAATATGGTCCTCTTAATTTTTAGTTATGTAGCTTTCATAGATTAGTGCAAAACATTTGACTGTAATTAGGCAAAATAAATGCCTTTGAGATAAAATAGATTTCTGTGATGTTTATTCACTGTGGAGGTTATCTGTGTGATCTTTGCCACGGGTAGGAAATTCTGGTCTGAAACAGTTTTGAGTTTAATTGCTCATTTTCTCCTGTCGGTTCTAAGAGCAAGAGGAATTCCTAGGAGTACAAGTACATCATTTTTCACCATTCAGCTATTCCAGAAGGCTGCATGTGTAAGAGGGGGCCAAATTTCATGTATTTGTCTTTTTTACAGTTTTGAATGGTTGTTTTGTTATCTTTATATAACAACATGTTTTTTGTTAACATGCACACAAATATGTGTTCATAAAGTGTGCATTCAGTCAGTTTATGTTTGGTTTAGTTGAACTGCTTCATTATTTAGAAAGCTTTTTTAAAAAGTACTTAAAAACCCCAATGAACAAGTATCTTCTATATGTATCTGTTGTCTTTTTAGGTTGGGATTATATCGTGAAGCTGAAAAACAATTTAAGTCAGCCCTTAAGCAGCAGGACATGGTTGATACATTCTTGTATTTGGCAAAAGTAAGTCAAAGATACATCACTGTGTTTAGAAGTGTATGGTAATACATGCTAACAATTGCAATAGAAGTCAATAGTTTACAAAATTATTTTAGAGCTCCCAGATTTCACAAACAAGATTTAAAAAATCTCCTATGTACTGGATTCTTTGTTCTAAACGCCAATGAGGATTATATAGCTAAAACAATTACTGGAGTTCCAGTATGTAAAACAGTGTGGTTATATATGGTCTCCTAGGAAACAAATGCAATAAATCTCTAAATAAGGAGTGAAGCTCAAAATCCTAGTTTCACAAGCAAAATCAAAACAAAGTGAGCTTACAGGAAGCAATCAGAGACCTTGAAACAGAGAGTGTCTGTCAAAATAAAGGCATTAAAAGCTTTAAAAGAGCAAGTGGCACAGCTGAGTCTCAGAAGTACTTTTTTACCAGGATACGCATTAGATTCTAAATGTTTTCTAAGACATTCAAGAAAAGGTCTGTGAGAAACTAAAACTGCATTTTTCTTCATCGTGTCCTAGAAGAAGATGAAACCAGTTGCTCTTTATCTGTTACACTGATCCTACGATACTAGTTAGTTTTGTTTATATTCATTATTGCAACGGCTANAGTTCCCCTTAAGCCAGCTGTCACAGGCCTATCCAAAAGTCATCACTGCTAGTGAATAATTCAGATATTCACATGTGCTTTACATTTCTTGAGCAACTTATGTTTTGTATTTAAATGATCATCATTGCTATCTAGAGACATATCTTCAACACTGTGTTTGAAGTTCATTGAAGCTTATTAATTTTTCTGTCTCTATCACAAGTCATTCTACAAAATACACAGGATCTCAAAAGGGTTTGTGTTGGAAGGGGTGCCAAAGATCATCCTGTTCCAATTCCCCTTCCTCTCCCCATGGACAGGGATGCCTTCCACTATCCCGGGTTGCTCAGAGCCCCGTCCAGCCTGGTCTTGAACACTGTCAGGGATGGGGCATCCATAGCTTTTCTGGGCAGCCTGCTGCAGTGCCTCACCACCCTCACAGTGAAGAATGTCTTCCCATATTTAATATAAACATACCATCTTTCAGGTCAAAGCCATTCCTCCTTGTCCTGTCACTACATGTCCCTGTAAAAAGTCCCTCTACAGCTTTCTTGTTGGGTCCCATCAGGTACTGAAAGGCTGCAATAAGGTGACCCCACATCCTTCTGTTCTCCAGGCTGCCTCAACTCTCTCAGCCTTTCCTCCCAGGAGAGGTGTTCCATCCCTCTAATCATCTTGCTGGACTTGCTCCATGAACTGCACAGAATTATTCAATTGGCAGAGTAATTGGATTAACAAGCAGTGATTCACTGCAGGAGGTTTGCATCCCCCTAAATCGGTACCACCTCAGGCAGGAGTTGCATTTGAACTTCCACCTCCCGCTCTATAGACCAGCTTGCTCAATATAAAACACTGCACAGCATGATTTACTGACTGTCAGTGGACAGGCAATAGAGTAAGGTACTGAGATATGGCTCAATTTAACAGAACTGAAAAAATCAGGCTTGAGTTAAACAGCCATTAAAAAATAATGAGATTGCATAAAGTTCTGTGGAAATACACTGATCCTACAATACTAGTTAGTTTTGGTTATATTCATTATTGCAACGGCTATCTGGGTTTTTAATAATATTTTCCTGAAAGTGATCTCTGCCTTGAAATGTAATTTAAAAAATATAAAAGGCCAAAATAAAAAAAAAACCAAAACAGTAGGAGTCTTTAAAGCAGTCAGGACCTGCTGCGAAGTTACAAAATATTTCATGACCTAGAAGAGCTAGAAATGGGATATTTTTACAAGAGCTAAGCGAGAGAGCAAGAAGAGAATGGAGCTATTCTGCTTTTAGTATATAAACCATAATTACTATAGCTGTAGCACTTTCAAAGAGCAGGTCTCCCCAGAGCAACTGCAAGTAGATGGAGATTGCTCCAACTGGTTTTTAATTTCTTTTGCCACTTATCTAGAGAGCAGCTCTGCTGTCTACAGCGATGTTGGATGTGTGATGTGTGATATCACACTGGCTATGGGAATTACACAGCAGAGTACTGTGGCTGTGTGGTCAGCACCTGCAGTGAGTGCATCTTTGGACAGCCTCTAGATGAAGCAATAGAACAGACTTAAGTCATACATACTTCCTAAACAAAGATGAAAATATGAAAAAGGGGCTAATCTAGAGTAGTTTCACACTGTCCATTTTTTAAATTGGTTGTATCATTTATGGTTAATGATGTAATTAGTGCAGTTCTAATCTACTAAGTGCCATGCCCTCCAAAACCCTTGCTCTTTTATAGATTTTTCACAAGAAGTCATTACTTTTCTAGCTTAATACAGGAAATATGAGTGACATTCACAGAATGAGTGTAAAAAATGCCTATATTTTTTTTCATTTTGCCAATGACCAACTTGGAATGGCAGTCCCTTTCTTGGAAGACACTCACAGTTGTCAACTCTTTGACAAGAATGCCATTGAGTGGTCATAGCAAAGAATTCTTTGCAAATGTCTACAGCAGTATATATCTATGGGATTGCAAACAAACATTGTACAGTGGTGATTGTTGGTAGTCAGAAGTCCTTGAAGTTCAAGGGCAAAAGCAGGAATCATGATTGGAGGTTTCTTAGGTGTGTAGTTAACATTGTTTTTTGTCTTACGTTTCATCACAAAAAGGTTGTGTCAGGATACCGGTTACAGGTTCTTTCTCTGATTTAGTAGTATCAAATACTAGCACTGATTAATATACCATATCTCCACCAAAATCCTGTTCCACTCAGTGGGAGATCACTGCTCTGTGCAGTTCAGTCTTATTTGACTAAGTAAAACATTTTGATATTTCAGCTCTATCAACCTGAAGATCCAGTTCTTTCAAGCCTATACACAAGTTTTTGAAAATACATTAAACAGGGAAATATTCAAGGTGATGTCTTCACCTCAGTGTCAAAGTACATTATATATGATAATAAATAACAAGATATTTTAAATTAGTAATATTCCAATTAATAATGTATAGATGGTATGAGGTAAATTTAATTATCTTAAGTAGCCTATTTTATCTTCATTACACAGATTTATTCAGTATTCATTCCATTATTTTCTCAGTATTATTCATCATCTCAGCTAATGGTCTACTTCATAAATGGAGGTGTCATCCCTTTTATTTATCTCCCTTGTTCAACAGCAGAACATGTATAAAAGTCAGACATTTGACATCCAGATACACTTTTTATTTGCTTAGGTGTATATGCGCTTGGACCAGCCTGTAACTGCTCTGAACCTTTTCAAGCAAGGGTTAGAGCGATTTCCTGGAGAAGTGACTCTTATTTGTGGAATTGCCAGAATCTACGAGGTATGCACCCACTATGCAATCTTTGTGGTGGCCAAATTAAGCTGCTTGAGCAAGAAAAAAAGAGTCAATAATTGAGTATAACTGTAAGGCCATCAAAATCCAACTGTGCTGATTTTCAGTGTCACTAAAGCAAAACAGGTAACTTTCCACAAAGGTGACAAGGTGATGCCAGGGGAGCCCTGCAGGCTTATTTGTTTCACCAATTAATGACACCAGTGAGATCCCGTTTGCCCTTGGCATGCAGAAACAAGTCTATATTAAGTGAAGTTGTCCAGATGTCAGTTGCTAGTTTATATATATTTTATCATACTAAAACTGCTCGAGTCACCAACTAGCAAAATTAAACAGCAAAGTAGTTTATTTGTCTTTGTTGTTTTTATTAGCACTATGTGTTACCATTAGTTTCTTAACACTCTGAGAACAGTTAGAATGTGAATGTTTCTTAGTTAGGAAGTAAATGTTGTATTAACTAGGGTTAGTTATAAAGTAGTTTCACTTTAGCATGGTAAAATGTATTTTGTATTTTAAAATTGTGTATTTTCGTTTCAAACAGTGTTATATTACTAACTGAAAGTTGGTAATGTGCTATTCCAGAACAAATGTTAGAAACAAAGTAATGAGTTTTTTTTTTGTTGTCTATATTCATGCTTGGCATTCTATCCTGTTCTCATCATTCTCAACTAACCCCTAAGCCTTAATCCATTTTCATATTAAATCCTTTTTGTCCTTCAGCAAGAAGAAAACAGCTGCATAATTTTTGGAGGCTTTTCTTTCTGAATTTTTGAATAGTTTTTTAATATGGATATTATTTTGCAGAACCATACATAATGTTGCATAACCCTTTAAGGAATTATTAAAGAGCAGCATATATTTGATAGGATCTAGTTTTGCACTGACACTTGAGTGCAGGATTATAGCTTCATTAGCAAAGATTTGTACTGCAACACAGGGCTGCTTTCATTACATAGACTCACAAGTGGAATATATATATCAGGCATCTTAATCAGAGCCTTTCTTCTCTGTCACTAACTTTTGACATTATGAAGAGTTACAGAGCATTTTTGGTTTAAAAAAACCCACATGATTTTTAAAGGGACTGCTTTATTACTATTTCCTTTAATCACAAGAAATCTTTTTTTTTTTTCTTCATAGCTAAATACACTGCTGAGGTTATATAAAGTTATTTATTTATTTGTTTTGGGAGTACATTGTATCTACAGCATGCAGGTAGAAATTATTCCTATATAAATCGAGAAGTGAGTTTGATCTTTTAGTTTTTTTTCTCCTATGGGTTTTTAGGGCCTTTCTCCCCTCAGAAATAGTACACTGTTATATGAGTGAGTATATCCTAATACGTCTTCCAAGTGCACACATCCAAGCATATATTTATATACAATACAGTTCTCTTAACTGTCATATCCTAGGTAGTACAAGTTTTGGTAAATTCATGTTTCCTGTTTTCAAAGGCACATAATAGATCTTCATATGCAATTATATTCACATTCATGTTCAGAACAATTAATGAGCTGATTTAAAAGGCACTGAAAATACTTGAGACATTGTGTGGGGAAGTCAGTGTGTTCTGTGTTGCCATGCTGGGAAACTGACTGCACAGTTCTGGGCATTGCAATACATTGTGCAAGAAGGAGCAAATGTCTGTTGCACGTGCTGCAGCAGCACAGGTCCCCACAGGGTCACAGGTCCTGCCAGTGAACCTGAGCTCTGTGGGCTCCTCTCCTCATGGGGCCACAGGTCCTGCCAGGAGCCTGCTCCAGCACAGCAGGGTCACCTGCTCCAGCATGGGCTCCTCCACGGGCTGCAGGAGGATCTCTGCTCCTCATGGACCCCAGGGACTGCAGGTGGATCTGTGCTCCCCCATGGGCTGCAGGAGGATCTCTGCTCCCCATGGACCCCCACGGGCTGCTGGTGGATCTCTGCTCCCCATGGACCCCACGGGCTGCAGGTGGATCTGTGCTCCCCCATGGGCTGCAGGTGGATCTCTGCTCCCCCATGGACCCCAGGGGCTGCAGAGGCACAGCTGCCTCTCCATGGTTTTACCCACGGGCTGCAGGTGGATCTCAGCTCCCCCAGGGACTGCAGGTGGATCTCTGCTCCCCATGGACCTCATGGGCTGCAGGTGGATCTNCCTCTCTTCCTGACCACAATTACATCTGTGCAATAACTTTTTTTTTCCTTTTAAAATATGTTATATGTTATCACACAGATGTAATACCTTCTCTGATGAGCTCAGCCTTGAGGCCAGCAGTGGGTCCATCCCAGAACCGGCTGGCACTGGCTCTGTTGGATGTGGAGGAAGCTTTGGCAGCTTTTCACAGAAGCCACCCCTGTAGTCCCCCTTCAACTTCCAAACTCAATACAACAGGCTGTCTTCTTTTTCTAAAAAATAAAAACTAAATAAATCTCTTTTTGTAGCTGTGGCATGGAGTTAATTTCAGGTGAAGATATCACTATTAAATCAATATGCATTCCTCTCATGGATGTGTGTGTTGCTTGTGAGGATGCCAGACAGTGGTGTTGAACGATATGATCAGAGAACTTCAAGAGTATATCTAATTAATCTCAATTAGGTACTGTACAGGGCATAGATAAAGCACTCAGTAGATTAACATTTTAATAAGTTCCAGATTAAAAGATGTTGGAACCCTGGTCACTGAGAATTTTAGACAAATACAGGTGATAGACAGTAAAAGTAATTGGATTTTTTTTCTAATTGTATAGGAAATGAACAATATCTCCTTGGCTGCAGAGCACTATAAGGATGTCTTAAAACAAGACAATACTCATGTGGAAGCCATTGCATGCATTGGCAGTAACCATTTTTATTCAGACCAACCTGAGATAGCTCTGCGGTTTTACAGGTATCTGTACTTGTGGAGAGGGAGGGAGGGGGAACAGAACATGTGAGAAGGTAATACATAGGGTTGATTTTTGTAATGCAGGAAAAAAAATAATTAGGAGATTGGCATCGGAGTACAAATGAGCATTTGGACAAATACTACCATAAAATCAGCTTACCAACTTTTGTATCTTTTTATACAGTGATAAGTACATCACTACAAACATGAGGAGTATGTAGAAGTATCAACAGAGATTATCAAAGCAGTTACCATTCAACCAATAAGCAAGGAAAGTTCTCTCACAGCATGAGGCAGTTTGAGAACACTGATCTTACCCTCAGCTTCAATTGCATACAGAGGGCACAAGGACTTCTCTTTAGCCCTTACTGCACCTGAAGTGACCAGGAGTTGTGACCACAAAATCCCTGACTTGGAATATGGGCTGGGCTTCCTGTGTGTTTTACTGAAAGCAGTGAAAAGATGATAGTGCTAAACACTGCTGCTTGATTTTTATTTCAATACAGTCAGAGTGCAAAGGAGCCTGGTGTTCTCTCACTAAGAGCAGATAGGTCAGCAAGAGCACTATCATCACATCTCTGTTGGACTTGAGCTCTTTTATGCTTTAGGTTCAGAAACTCACAGTCATGCTGCAGACAGCGTGGCTTTTTCCCTGGCCCTCATAGCATTAATAAATAGAATTTTTTTAATACATCTCCAGTTTAAAAGGCACATTAAACAATATCAATGTGAATCAAAATCTGAGTTATGTTTGATATGTAAGATTAATATAGATTAATGTCTAAATATACTATTACTAATTAAAGCAGTACCGAAGGATGGGAATCAAGCAAAAAATTGAAATTTTAAGAGTTATGTAAAGTAACTGCAACAAACTACAGCTTAGTTGATGTTGATGGATTGGAAAAAGGAAAAAGAGAAAGTCTGCTACATCTCTGTTTTACAGTAAAGTCAGATCATGTGACCCAGTCAAGAAGACAGAAATTACTAATTTACACACTAATTTTGCACAGTTGTGATTCTAATAAAAAATACCTTGCAGTGCCCTTCATGAAACTGACAAGTGTAAGACTGTAACACTTGGTTTTTATACCCTTTTAGAATAGGGAGAAAGGAAAAGGGAACTTTGTCTTTTAGAGTAGAACTGCTACTTGAAATTAATTTTTTTAAAAAGTGAAACAAATGTTTTCTTTCAATCTAGACGGCTCCTGCAGATGGGTGTTTATAACTGCCAGCTCTTTAACAATCTGGGCCTCTGTTGCTTCTATGCCCAGCAATATGATATGACTCTGTCTTCATTTGAGCGGGCACTGTTTTTGGCTGAAAATGAGGAGGAGACAGCAGACGTGTGGTACAACTTGGGACACGTGGCTGTGGTATGAAAAATATTAACCGTCTTTCTGAATAAATGGAATTTATGAAAAAATGTAAAAAAATGACTAGGAAGGAGTAATTTCATTTCTTGGAAATGCAAACTTGATAGTGTACAGGGTAAAGTCCAGTACAGATGGAATGTTTATTTGCATTTCAGCAGGGAAGAAGCAGCAAGAGACAAAAGCTCTGTACTTTACAGAATGTGGCTTTTTCCTGCTAGAAGATACTCACTCCCCACTGCCTTTAACTTTCCCATCTTTCAAAAAAAAAATGGCAATATACAGCAGCCCTTGAGGGCCTTGGCTGCAAAACAAGCTAATCTGACCAAAAAAAAAAAATAAATAAAGGGAATTCAAGATATTTTTCTATGAACTATTATTTGTTTTACATGGAGAATTAGACTGATTCTCTTGTCATAAAAATACCCATTCAACACCAAGTAGCCAACACTAAAGCACGAAGTAGGGCGTAGTTGAGAAAGTATGTTCCCATGTCGTAAAGGCAACTATAGAAATATTGTGTAGTTATGTGATAAACTTTGTTAAATTTCTTCACAAATTTTCTTAAAGTCTTGCCCGTTTTTGCAGATATTCTTCAAGAAGTTGTGTTTGATTTTTCTTTAGCTACATGCCCAGAATAAGTTTGCTGAATAAAGTTTTTGACAGCTTTATAACATGAGTTGTCTTCAGTTGCTGATAAAGATTTGAGTCAGAAACACAACTGTGTGTCTTGTACTGCAGCTAGGATAAACTCAGTAATTTATGCTGCCTTAAAGATTGAAATTTGAACTGATGTGCCTGTGTTTTTCAGCATTTATCACTTTTGATGTTAACTTGATGCTGTGTCAGTGTCAGTCTTAACACTACAGTAGTAGTCAGCTGCTCTGAGAAGTGAATCTCACTTAAATATATGCAGACAGATAGGCAAGATGACTTCCTCTCTGGAGACATCTCAGTTTTTCTTACCCTGCTATAGACAGTAGAAGATAGCATGATCTTCAGATGACACTTTAATTATCTAAAAGTTAAATTAGATGAAGTGAACATCACTTGAAGCATGGAAGTGTGTGCTGGAGAGAAATGATTCTGTTTATAGAAAGAATAAGGAAAAAATGAGAGGGTCTGGGAAGAAAGAACATATGTTTCTGATCAGCATTTTTTATTGTAATTTGCATTCCATTTTAGTACCTATGGGTGAAAAGATACTTCAAAAACCAAAACAGATGCATGTTGTTTCCAATCTTTTCCCAAATGAAAACACAGCCTTGCTTTTAGGGCATAGGAGACCTGAATCTGGCTTACCAGTGTTTCAAGCTGACATTAATCAACAACAACGGCTATGCAGAAGCTTACAACAACTTGGCTGTGCTGGAAATGCGAAAAGGTCACACTGAGCAGGTCAGTGCTGAATCTCAGCCCAAGCAGAATGCTTCATGTAGGCATTTTGTATTTGACAAACGTGTTGTTTCTTTGAGCTGGAGGCGTCATACGAATGTCTAACTTACTGATACAGGCAGAAAACATGGGTAGTAACTATTATACATGTTTCACTGTAAGGTATTGTCATGCCTTCCCCCATTAAACTGTTTATTCTTTGGCATATCCAAATGAACCATCAAAGACAAACAAGGCTTCCAATAGCTTTGCACTTGTTGAGATTTTTTTTTTTTTAATTGATACCCAAAGCAAAGCCCATGACTTTGTAATCATAATTTAAAAGACAACTTTGTATATTCAGTTTATAAATTTAGATAACATACTTTTGTTGGGTGGCAGAAAAGAGCAATCAGAATAGCTCTTGAAAGTTGGGGCTTTTTTAGTAAGGAGAATACATCAGAATTTTTTCAGAAAATTCTTGATAAATACATGATAAATACTTTTGCATCCATAAGCTTGGTGGTTAATTTTACCTAATGTGAGTATAGTAAGTGTATGGTGCTTAGATGTATAATTGACATGCAGGATGGAATAAATCTAACCATTTTTATACACATGCAGGGAAAATGAGTATTTCTTGGACAGTTTTAGACAGAACTACTGTGGGCTTGTTTTAAACCTCATGAGAGCAAGCTAATTTGATGGATTCAGAGATACATCATAGAGCTAAAATAAATTATGAATACCTTTTTTAAGAGCAAATTATCTTAGACAGAAGTTATTCAGATAACCTAGCAATTGCCATGGAAACACTGAAATGAACCCAGCACTGGATGCTTCCAGTGACAAATAAACTGTGGGTTTAGTTTCAGTTTCATAATCAGTAAATTTGTAGACATTTCATTCCCTAGACAAACATGCCCCCAGTTGTGGAAGTTGTGATTGCTCATAACTAGCACTGCGGAGCCTTTCCATTAGAATAGCTTCCTGTCTACTTCAGTTTTACCTTAAAATCTTCAGTTTTCTTCTTGTATCACATGTATAATTAAAAATTATCATCTTGGCTATGAAAACATGCACAAAAGAATAAAAAAAACGGGATGTTATTTTGCTTGTCTTGGATTTTATTTCACAATGTTCTTCCATAAGTACTGTTACATGTACTCAGATTTTTCAGAGGTAGGAAGTTTTAATAAGCTCCTAGCTCAGTCTTGCCACAGTTTACAGTTGCTTTTGTTTTTAAATGTTTTGGAGTTTTCCCCATTAAGTTCTCCATTCTTTAGTAATTTTTTTCACAAGTGGACCTTAGTTCTGCATTGGATTTACAGCATGAAATTATACACTCTGATAATTAGTTTGTTTTACCTTTTTATGCCTCTGTTTTGCTAGTGAGAAAAAACCCTAATTTTATTAAAATATTTGAGTGTGAGAGCTGTCATTTATATGATTAAATTTATGGTTTCAAGGATGCTTAAGACAGAGCTGTCAGAGACACCAGATATAGTGGGGTGTTCTTAAAATACTTTGGGTTTTATTTAATTTACTTGATATATTGTCCTCAGGGTTTAAAACTGAATTGCTTAATTGAGTATGTCCCAATATTTTTTTTCCCAACTCAACCAAAAGTCTTTGTTCATTTCAATGTTACTTGCCTACACTATTGATGTAACCTTTTTGAAAATGGCTTTCTTAGTAAAGGCTGAGTAAGCATAGGATGATTCCTTTTCAGAATTATGAATATTGCATTAGATTCTTGTTACTCTCCCTCCCAGATTTCACTATATTATTGTTTTAATTTCTCTTTATAGGCAAGAGCTTTGCTGCAGACTGCTTCATCTTTAGCACCTCACATGTATGAGCCCCATTTCAATGTTGCCATACTCTCAGAGAAGGTAATGCATTATCCTGCTCTTGTAATCCAAAAACTGAGCCTTGCTGAGGCAGGTGGTTTTATTGTTATTACTGAGAATTCCAGACTGATAAAACAAAGGAACTCAGAGTGCATAAACTCAAGGAAAATGCTAAATTACATTTTCATTTTAATACCTAGAAGTGTGTCAAAGTAGCCATTCCAGTGTTTGCTTTTGAGAATAAATGAAGTCAACTGGCTATGAAGTAACTCTGTAATTGTCCAAATGCCTGGAAGATGAACAATTTGTTAACAATTCCATCTACAGTCTTTACAGTCATAAGTTTTTCAGAATGTGAAGTGTAATAATATCATATGATTTATTAGTAATAATAGAAAGAATATCCTTTACTGCTAATATCTTACTGATCTCAAAAGGAAAATCTGTTATTCAGCTTTACAGCCTCTGATTTTTTTTGTGTTAATGATCTGTTTCATCCAGAGTGTCTAAGACACTGTTTTAACAGTGTCCAACATTCCTGTTAATAAGGGAAACTTGTACAAATTTTTTTCTTGTTTCTTCACAAGAAAAATGCTGCTCCTTTGCATCTGCCTCCACCTTCATGATTCTGTTATGATTCTGTGTTGTGTGGGCAGCTCCACTCCCACAGATGCTGAAGTACACACATCAAGAAGAGAATAACCCATTAATTTGTAAGCACATCCTTTCCATTGTGAAACACGAGAGGGTGTTAAATAATTGCAATTTTTACTTATGGACCGAGGAGTAAATCCTAATCTACAAATGTCTTGTGACGTAGATTTTGCACAAAGAACCCTCACAGGTTGTGGGAGAAGACACATGGCCACATCAGCCAGGGGCTGTTGCAGTGGGGTAATGCAATCTTTACATTCAGTGTAAGGCTGTGGTTTACAAAACATTACAGACTTCTCTGGCCAGGTGCTCAGCTTTTTCTCCTTCAGAGTGTTCTTGCTGCACCAAAGCTCTGTGTTGAGTGATACACAGGCAAAAAAAGGCCTCCTGGCTGTCTTTAGCTCCTCCCTTTCCAGTCAGGAGTAATCAGTTTTACTAGAGGTGTTCCCAAATATTTGGGTTCTTTTTTGCTGAGCTCACTTTCTGAGATGCTGTCCTTTTAATCCTTCCAAAAAATGATGGCTATTCAGGAAAAAAATGAAGTTCTCTAAGTAGGGAAAAATTTCTTCTAAAAGCAACAGAGGAGCACCATTAATTCTCCAACACTGTTGTGCATTTCTGTGAGGAAATCACAGAGTTGTTTTTTAATGGAGGCCTAATGGGTTGTGTTTTGCTTATATATAGTAGCACTTCTGTGGAGTTTAAAAGCAAAACTTCTATTTTTTTATTCCCCCTTACTTCAGGCACTGGGCATGGTGTACACCTTGTCCATTCTCCAAGAAGTTGGGTGAAATGGAATGTGTTAAGTTGATGTCTCGAAGCAGCCCTCCCATTAAAATCCCATTTCTGTCTTTCTTATCCATTGGTGTGAGTGTGACATAATCCTGAGTCCAAATGTCTTTATACTGACTGCTCACTCTTCAGACCAGCTGTGTTTAAAATTTGTGAGCATCAGAAATGTACTTCACAGAATGCCAAGAATACATGGTGCTAACACTGCAGTGCTTGTGTGTTTGTTACAGGTTGGAGATCTTCAGAGAAGTTACACAGCGGCTCAGAAGTCTGAAGAAGCATTTCCAGGCCATGTTGATACACAGCAGCTCCTCAAACAGTTAAAAGAGCATTTTGCTATGCTCTGATGAGCAAATTTTTTATTATGTAAGAAGTTAGCCAGAGCAAATGTCCCACACATATTTTGAGAGCACCAGCTCAAAGTAGATGAACTATACTCAATGCATTCTTGTGGCAAAGCTTGTGTTACTTCGAGTAGCAAGAAAAGATTGAATTTCAATTTCTTATCATCTTAAAAGATAACACTTACTCAAATGCAGCTAGAAAACTTTGCAACTATGTACACAATGGATTACAGAAAAGGGGTTTTTTTCTGACTTTTATGCAGAAAAAAATTGTTTTAAACATTCCCGTGTAACAATTTGTGAAGAAACAGAGTAAAAATACTTCCTAACTGGTTTTCAAGTTGGCTTTTGATAATATACTTTCTTACTGAATGTTAGGTTTTAAAATTAAAATACTTAAAAATAATTTTAAGTGCATACGTCAAGCAAAAGTTCTTATACTCCTTGTACTGTATGAGTTAAATAAATTCAGTTTGTATGGTTTGTCTCATTTGTTTATGTGAGTTAAATTACATTCTTATTGCTGTGAAAATCCAGGTTGATAGTCTTAACATTTTGAGAAACTCCACGAAGCTGATACAAAATCGCATGAATGCATGTGTTCCTCTCTGCCCAGGAGGGAGTTTATTCTGGACCTCAGTGAGGGAGAAGGGGATTTCGAAGTTTGCAAAATTAAGAGCTAATAGTTGAGAAGAAGGCATTGATGGGGTGATGACATGTGCTACCGCATAAACACTGTTACTAAATAAATATTTGGATCAATGTAACTACAGCAATACTATTACTGACAACAAAGGAAGACTTTCTGTCATACTTTGTGTTTTAGCTAAAAGTAATAAATTTGCATGAATTCCAAACCTGACCTTTTTAAAAGACCTTTACGAAATGTGGGATGTTAAGCAATCTGAAAAGGCACATCCTGAAACAGACCGCTGAAATCTTTTCATGTGTCTCTGATATATTCGGGGGATGTCTTAGCTTAAGGGGCAACCATAAACATGCTTATGAATCTTATGCCTTTTTTTTTAGTATTTGTTGCTTCTGCACGCTCATTTTCAGCTGTTGTAGCTGGTGAAGGTGGCTGCTGGGGAGTTTAGGGAAGCGTGCGCACAGGTTCCCCCACAGAGCGTTCCGCAGGTGACAGAAACACTCATTAACTGCTGTCACACGGTGTGAAGTGCAAAAGCGTTATTGGCTGAATAGATGCAGCATCTTTTATGGAATTTCATTTAGCCCATTTTCATTTTACTTTATTGGAAATTCATCACAAACTATTTAAAAGGGAATCTTAACCAGTAATTCTCATTAGTTAAGGTTTTACTTGCTGCCAAAACGCAAGAATTCAGAGGGAAGTTCCATCCTTTGATCTGCACTATTTATGTCTTTCCAGCTGTCATTACTAAACTTAGAAAGGTACCAGAAAAGAAGATTGTCATAGCAGTTAAAACACAACTGTTGAGAATTTTTGTATGTCATATTATTAACTCAAAGTAATTTTCAAATTGCATAGTAAATAAGCCTATTTCTGTATGAACTGGAACAGAAATGAGCAATGCAACTTCAGTTTTTAATCCAGTGCAGCTGCTTGCTAGTTCCTTATAGGTGCTTATGAGATGCCACTTACTGTTTTCACTGCTCAGGTTGGTGATCTGAGTAATTTTTTTCTTCTAGCAAACAGTGGCCCTCACAACATGGATCCGACTTCATTTTCTGTTCTTATTGGGGACCGTATGAAGATCAAAAGGGAAAAGGACTATGTATGTTAAGGAATCCTTCAGACAATATGCCTGTGCAAATCAGATGTTAAAACTTCACATCTCCCCTCCTCTCCCCCCCCAAAAAAACCCCAAAGTTTTAAACAAGGATTAAAACCTTTTTAGCTCCCTACTCTGCCGCATTTGCAAGCAATTCCAAATTTATCTTAACGTGGTGTGTTTTGATCGCCCCAAAAGGCAGCAGCAATTTGCTTTGCTGATCTTTCGTGCCCCAAAGCAAGGGTCTGACAGTGTATTTTTCACAATTAGCGCTGTACAGATGAAATCAAACGTGGTAATGAGCACAGCAGCACAGTGCAACAACAGATGAATCAGCAGGCTGCTCATCCTGGAAGAGCCTTTCGATTTCATTGTGTGTTAATTCGGTGTGAGCCGCAGCCAGCTGATGAATCGGCAGCCCCTGGGGCAAAGCGCCTTCGGTTAATTGAGGGCGACACCGCCCAGCACAATTAATGGGAGCCGTGCTCATCCCTGCAGCAGCGTCGCGGTGGAGTTCTGTGACCTTAGCACTGCCAGCAGCATTTCTGTAACACACAAATAATTTTTCCTCTGAATCATTTTTCCTCTAATCTGTAGCACAGCTCCGTGTGTGTCTGGCCAGCATTTACAAAGCCTCATCATCGTAGAGAATAAAATACAGTTTTAAAAAAGCCACAAATTTTTAATCTGCAGTGCTGGTAGTTCCAAAACAAAGCTGCCTGGAAGGAAGCTCGAAGCAGATGTCTGGGGGGTCTTGAAGTTTCTGTGTCCCTGCAGGAAAGGTCTGTACAGTTTATGGCTGTTGACATCAGTTTTATCCCTCTTCTTGACCATCCTTCTTGCTGGGGTCTTTCTAAGGGATGAATCCAATTAAAAGGCGATAATGTAGGGTTAGATTATTAAAATAATTTGATTCTTCTGCTAGATATTACAGCCACAGCTGTTACAGCCACAAAACTGTAGCTGAAATTATTCACAATTCACACCTAAGGGTTGTGGATGGTTTTGGCTGCAAAAAGCAGCTTCAGAAGTTGTACAGGACAGAGACAGTTTGCCATTAGCTGCCAGTTCAGTCAGTGTATGACTGGATAATGATCCAATTTTGTTATTGCTACTGCTGCTGGGTTTTTTCCTTGGTCGCTTCCTGTCTTTGTAGGCTAGAGGGAGAAATTTTTGGGCCATTCAGTCTTCTCTCTGGCATGACTTAAGTCAAGCCTTTTGAGACAGGAGCTTCTTCTAATGAACTTGTTTTTGGCTTGAGTAGCAATTTTGTGCTGGAGCAGCATCAAGTTTTGTGACAGAGTTTGTATTTAGTCACTTTCACTACCTACTACATGTTTATCTTCTTTCTGATGGATACTTTAAAGCTCATTCATGTCTTTCCAGGCTTAACCCAGCCTCAACCAGTGAGTTCTCAGAGTGGGCCACAGTTTAGTACTGTACTGCTGTCCCACCATCACAGAGAGCAAGAGAGCAGATGGCAAGTGTGGAATGCAAAATGCTCCTTTCTCTGCAAATGAAAAGAAAATTAAGTTTCTATTTGTGCCTTAGAAGATGAATAAAGCAAAAGCTAAGAGAATTTGATATGCAAGTCATTTACAGACTTGTACCTCCAGTCACTCTCCAGTAGCATTTGAATTCCTGTGCCGGTAAGATGATGTTACGCGTTTCCCTGAGTACTGGAGTTTTTAGAGTTAACAAGTGCTCAGAAGCTGCAAATACTCAGAAGCATCTGTAAGCAGGTTAAAGCTAGAAGATATGCCATGAAAGCATTTTTTGTTGCAAAATTATCAAGTACACATACCTTGAATTACGCTGAGTAACTGAAGGAGCTGTACAAGTACTATATGTACTTTTGTTCTGTTGATTTCTTACAGCAATTGCTTAGTGCACAGTCTTCGCCTTGTGTTTAGTTCACTAAAAGGTCATAAAGATTTAGTTGAAAAATAATTTCTATTTAGATACTAAATCTGAATAAAATATGCAAGAAGTTCAAGTCAATGAGTTAATTGTAAAAAACTCTTCCCAACAAATAGTGCATTATGTTAATTGTGTATAAGAATATATCAGCCCGTACAAATGTGGGGGTTTTCCATCTCCTGCTTGCTTTTTGACAGGTATTTCCAGTGAAACCATTTATAGTGTGACAAAGATCAGTCTTGAAGCCATTAGAAGTGAGATGCAAGAGGAAACAGCAGGATGCAAAACTTGCTCAGCACTGTGGAAAGGGCAAGGTCATTAAGAGCCAGAAAGCTTGGTTCCAGCAAATAGACCACTCCTACAGTTTCACCTCATTTTCAGCCTATTCAGTTCACATAACCATATAGTAATTGCCAAGATTCTACATTTTAGTTTTGTTATCATTTTATACGATATTTTATATGGCTGCATTTTCCACAGGGAATATCGGTATGTATGACAGGGAATATTGCTATATATGACAGGGAATATTGGTATATATAATAGGGAATATTGGTATATATGGCTCACACAGGGTCTCCCAGGCTTCTTCCACATCTGCTGATGCCACAGCATCCATTCCACTCTCTGTTTCAGCTCTCACGTCTCCTTCCATTGTGCGTATTGTCTCTGTGATTTTATCCTTTTCATCCCCCTCCTCCCTAGTGCTGGGCTGTCCAAAAGGAGCAGCAGCTAAAACATTGGTGCAGGGTGGAGGAAAGCACAGCAGCCTTTGAACATGCTAAGGGGGTGTGGAACAGGAATGTCCATCCAAACTGCCTGGTGCTTCTCAAGAGGTGGCACAAATACTGCTGAGGGTCAGGGAGGATTCCTGAACCTCGAAGAGTTGTGTGAGGATCTCCTAACAAGTTTTAGTTATATTTAATAAAGAATATCAGGGAGCAATCACATGTTGGGAGCACAGAATTTGGTCTAGTCATTAGAATAGAAAATGGAAAGGAAAGGGGAGGACAGACATTTGAGCCCAGCAAGTGCTCCCAGCTTCAGCACATTGGGCTTTTTTACATCTCCATTTCCATATGTGTAAAACAAGGCTAATGGAATTGTTGCTGCTATTATAATTATTATAAATTAATGCATTTTCTGCCAGCTGACTCCATTTTTCAATGCTTGCACCCAGTGACCACTGAGGTTTCCCCATGAACAGTGTTCCTAAGCAATGGTGAGAGGCAGAGTGCAGGGGGTGACTGGACAGAATTCTTCAAGGATTCTGTCTTTGATTTCCCTCAGTAACGCTTACAAGCACTGCGAATAAAATCTGTGCGTGAAGCTGGAGTGCTGCAGGCACACTGGGCTCACAGAGCTTCTCCTGCTCTTGGACAAAGGCAACATCTTCCCTCGCCTGCCGTCACCTCCCGTTAATGTCAGCAAAGTTCACTGGCTGCAGCTTTTGGAAGTGCAAAGCTAATGTGCTCTTGAGGAGGGAAATGAGGCCATTTATTTGTCTAATAAGATAATGCTAACACCACAAATGGCAAGTCGGGGTTCAGAAAATAGCTTTTTTTTTTGAATCACGCAGGAGGGCCTCTTCATTTTATTTATTCACAGAGCCTGAATCAACAGCTGCCCAGACAAAGATATTTAACGAGAGCAAACACAAAGGAGGTTGTTCACCCTGGGCTCCAGATACAAATAAAGAAAGAAGAAAATGTCAAATCTGCATAAACCATGTATGGCTCCCTGGTGGGTATAAAAATACCTCTTTTGAATGCCATCTTGTAATTCCAAAAAGTTGAGGTAACCTTTTCCTATTTTCAGCAAATATTTCCCTTCTAATCTTAAAGTCATGTTTCACTCGCTCAAATTACAGTCAAATCCCAAACCCATGCCTCATCCTGTCGTTCAGATCTTACATCCATTCTATTTATTAAAGAAAAATGTAAACGTTTTCTTGCCATATTATTATTAGATAATACAGAATATCTAGTCTATTGCTCACTCTGAAAATGTGTAGTGCAGGATGGCAAAATAATTGCTGGTGGAGTCAGAAGACTTCTAAGAAGTGACTATAAATGATGAATCCTGATAAAGTAAATAAGATTGTTGCTAGAAAATGAGAAATAAATATAGGAAAAGAGCATACTGCCTCAGAGGCAAAATGTGCTCCCTGGGTAACTTCTGCTTTCATAGGGATACAATACTTTGTAAAGAAACAAAATAGTTTTGTGTCAAAGAAATTATTAATATGGGCATTACTTGTCATAGACTTCTCTTTGTGCTCTTCCACATACACACAGAGATAAGAGTTGGCTGTTCACCAGATTATGAATATCACAATATTCACTAAATCCTCAGAGAACTTTGGCTGGAGACCAGTCGGGGCAGGGCCGCTTGAGTCGGGTTTTCTGTAGGAACCCCTTTGGAGGTTGTGTCCCACATTTGCCCAAACCAGGACAAGGAGTGGCTCAGTTCCTTCTGGGGGTGTTTAGTCTGGACAAAAGGAGGCTCAGGGCAGACCTTATTGCTCTCTATAACTGTATAAAAAAAGGTTGTTGTGAGTTGGGGGATAGTCTCTTCTGTCATGTTTCAAGTGAAACAACAGGAGGAAATGGCCTTCAGTTGCACCAGGGGAGGTTCAGATTAGATATTTGAAAAAAAAAATTGTCACTGAAAGTGGTTTAGCACCAGGGAGGCGGTAGGATCACCATCTCTGGAAGTATTCAGGACACCTCTGGGTTTGGCATTTAGGTATGTGGTTTAGGGTTTAGGAGTGATTATGGTGGTGCTGGGTTGATGGTTGGACTCAATGATCTCGAAGATAACTTCCAACTGTGATGATTCTGTGATTCATGTAATCCATTTTACGTGCAGATTTTACAACATATGTAACCCTTAAATCAATAGAAGGCTGCAGAACAGGAGCTAACAAAAGATTTCCTGTGAAAAGGATGGCGCTTTGAGGAAGGCAACTGTTTATTTAGTGCGGCTAAAACTTATGGTCAGAAAATAGAAAACCCCTTATGAAAACTGGAGTTCATCCATCAGCAGCTGGAGTCCTGACAGCTTTTCTACTGCTGTATGAACAGCAAATCACCTGTTGTCACCATCTGGATCTCAGTTCCTGGAGGAAGCCTGCTGGCCCCAGGAGAAGGTGGGCATTCATCGTGACCATCCTGCCCCTGACGCTCCCTGGGCCCCTCACAACTCCCGTGCATCTCCTGCCAAACACAGTCAGAGCAAGCCTCTGGAACAGCCTAAATAGCAGCAACATGAGAAGGAAGCAACATAATTTGACAGGGAGATTTGAAATAGAACAGGCTCTTCCTACCTGCCTCTTTATCCAGAAAGCCCACCACTTTCTGGGGAAGTGTTTTAAATGCAGAAATTCATTGCCTCTTTGAAACGTGATCCGATAATAAACACAACTTTGGGAGAGGGAAGAAAGGCTCACATTTAAAGTGCAGCACCAAAAATAGCAATCTCTGCCTTCAGGATCTCACTGCTGCTCCCTGTGCAATGCAGTGAGCAGATGCAGAAGGTACCAACTTCAGAACACCTTCACTTGGGCAAGGGCAGTGATGTGAGGAAAGGCTGAGATGTTTGGAAAGGTTCTGTGTTTGCTCACAGAAGGATTGCCACTCCCCACTTAGGAACACATCCATAGGATACCCCAGCTACAGTGCAACTCGATTTGACTGCCCATGAGAAATAAAAATAAGGCTGAAAGCTAGGAAAATGTCTGCCATTTGCAAACCCAAGCAGCGCAGGGGAAAGGAGGGCACGTCACGTTCTCCTGCACTCAGATTATCTCCTCATTACGCTTCCCAAAATACTGCTTCCCACAGCACTCTGCAATGCAGTCTACAAGAGTGGAAGTAATCTGGGCTGCACAGTTGACTTCAGCTCTGATAGAACACTTGGTTGTGTTATGTGTAAGGCTCGTGTTATTGTCAGTGTGCCAGTGAATGTCATTGCTTTTTCTGGGAATATACCATGTCAGAAAATCATTTGGGGTAGGATTTTAATTTTCCATTGGATTCAGCAGCAGCTGAATGCTTTCCTCGATGCGTGTCAGCAGATCAGACAAATCCATCCTTCTGCTTCCCATCAGCATGTGGCATAACGGCTTCCAGCCTCAGCAGTTGCAGCTCTCCCATCCATGAGTTAAATCAGCATTTGTGTTATGGCATTTTTTTGCCCCTGCTGTGCAGCACTATGATTTTTCAGGTTACAACAACAGTGACAGGAGTCCTCAACATCCCATCACAGCGTTGCACAGTGAAATGTCTTTTTGGCAGCTCCAGGTTTCAGGATGATGAGCCCAACAGCCCAGTGCCATGGAGTTACAGGTGCTGGGTCAGAACCCCATTGAGCAAATCTGCAGACCCCACTGGACCGGACTCCAACCAAATCCAGGACAGACAGACACACAGACCCAGCTCCAGAGGATAAAACTTGGTAAACCAACCCAGATGCTTGCGTACCTCACCTTCCTGTTGGAATGTCCTCTGATGAAAATTCTCTGGTATTACATAATTTTTAAACACTTCACATGTCAAAGTCTCAGCTCTTTTCTCATAAAACCAACGTGGCACAGTTCCTTCACCTACACAGAGTTGTGAAATTAATAATAAATGAATCTGAGTTCATTATCTGAGAGGAGCTATAGAAGTGTGACTTATTTTTAATAATGCATAAGTAATAATTTATTTAACATTTCTCTGTATTTCTCATCAGGTTCCTGAACCTGACTGCTCTTTCCTGCTCTGTCTGCAAGTTCTCTCATGAAAGCTGACAATAAGCTTCAAACTTTTCTGTTGATTTTTTTTTAGGGTAATGAGATACTGTGTCACAGACATTAAAGTTGTGGCACCTGTTCTGTTAAAAAATAGGATATCAAGTTTACATGGAACAGGATATGACAAGAAATTAAAAGAATCAAACAACTACTTTGTAAACACAATTTGTCCAATCCAGTAACTAGAATTGGTCTTATTTCTCTGCAGTGAGCTTATGCTGTGATGTGACACATTGGTTTCAAGGCTATGGAGTAAAACAGACAATTCAAACACTGAATGCTGTGTGCTGCTCTCTCTGCAGGATCAACCTGTTTTTCAAAATGACACAAAAATACAGCAAACGTTTATTTAGATGCCATTCAACTGTACAAAAGGAAAAAAAAATTCCAGGAGAAAAGAAAGAAAGAAGTGTGTCCTCTCTATACTCTGCATTGCAGGGATCCATGTCTGAAGGGAAGCAGGCAAACATTTGGAGGCTGAGGCTGGTGCAAGCTGGTGGGCTTTGCCAAGTCAAGCACAGAAAGTCCTGAGTCAGCCTCGCCTCCAAAATCAACCAACTGTAAATAGAAAGCTGTTTGGATCTATGATACTGTGGGTAATCTGGAGATTTCTGTCTTTTATAGCAGCAAGAAACATGCTGTAGATTCGGTTTCAAATGAAATCTGAGCTCGTTCTCTCATTGAAGGCAAATGGCAGCCCCTGGGGAGCACCAAGATACCATTGGGTTTGAGAGAACTGTGGCTTCCTGTTCCTCACACAAGCGCAGGAGAGACTGGTGGCCATCTAGGCTTTAAGTCCGGGTGAGGAGAAGCATGGGTGCCATTTCTTGCTTTAGCCTTCCTTGGGTTTAGCCTTTCTCAGGAAGATGCACTCACTAGGGATGTTTGTATCTCCACGACTTTGGCTGGCAGTGCCCACAGTAGCTAAAAAGCTGCAGCTTTTAGGGAAAGCAGTGCCAGAGTCCAAGAAAGAAGCAACTGAAAGAGGTTTCTGATACTGGGAGACACCAATTCAAACTGCTGTTTGCACGGAGGGTATCTCACTATCCTCTGGCTAAGACTTTGAAGCAGAAAGACACCTTACCTGGGCTTCAGCCTCCCCATTAATGCTCTGGGTAAACAGGGAAAAGGAATAACGAGAGGAAGATAAAGAGCACAGCCAAACGTCACAAGATTACTCAAGCTGGTGTGAGAAGCTGTTCAAAGGAATCACTTTTTGAGGTTGGTGTAATTATGTGACAGGAGCTGTTAAGAAAATGATTGTGTTACAAATATGATGTGTGAAAGGATAATGTTTTTGAAAATATTTTCTAAGGAAGGCTTTGAAGCTTATAAATTGTTTAGAGCACAACTGCACTGCTGGAAATAGGAAAAGCAAACCACTGACTGAAGCACTGAAGGTTGCACTGGAACTCACTGGAAAGTAATTTTTATTTATTTACTAGTAGAAGCAAAGCAAACAACAGTGTTCTGCGCAGCTTTCATCTGGGGAGGGATTTTTCGTCTACTGGACTCAGGGCAGGCATCATTTCTGCCATTAAATCTCCAGTTTAGACATATGGACTTGCTGCTTCTGCCTTTTAACCTCTCTGCCAAAGGACTGCAACCACCTTTCTCTGTTTCAGTGCTCTTCCTCGCCTTCATCCATAACAGGGACTTCTGACACAGCTCAGGAGGCACCATGCTGTATTACTCAGGGGGTACAGCCTTTCACACCTGGCTCCTGAGTAGCAACCGAAAGACAAATAATAATAATAATGATAATTAAACAACAAACAAACAAACAAAAAATAGCAGCTGTTGCCTTACGAGTATTTTTCTTCCATTAAGTGTAATCAGAGCTGCCACACTGCGTGCCCTGGCAGTCTCCAGACGCCGGTAACTAAACCCAGGCGTATAACGCGGTCCTGCCAGGGATGGCGGAGGGCTGAACGAGGGTCAAAAGTTTACGGGAGGCTGCGGCCGTGCCGGCACGTGGAGGGCAGCACGTTCCCGCAGCACTCACGGCGCTCAAAGGTCACCGAGCCGAGCGCCAGCGCCACGGCACAGCCCGGGTGGGAGCGGCACCGACACCGGCACCGGCACAGCACCGCCGGGGAACAGCGGCGAGCGCCGAGAGCAGCGGGGCTGCGGCGGGAAACGGGCTGGAGAGAGCACACGGAGCTGGGAGACAGAGAGAGCTGGGAGACGGAGAGAGCTGGGCACGGACAGGAGCAGCACAGCCCGGGATGATACAGACCGGTCGCACACAGGCAGATGTTACGCTTGGCAGGGCCGAGCGGAACACTCGAGAGGTGTCCCAGGACTGGGAGAAGGTCAGTAGCACAGAGATTATCCTACTAACAATATTTCTTAAGTAATTGCTTCCCGTCTGCAGTAGGAATAAAGGGACTGTGGTGAAGGGAAGCAAGTCGCGCAGCAGCTGCTGTGCCGTGAGGAGGGAGTCACTGTTCTCTATTGCTCTGGGGTCCAGAAACACCCACACCAAAGAGAGAACCTGTTTAAATGCTGAGACCAACCCGGTGAGCTGGGCCTCGGCTGTCTGCAGTAACCCACAGGCTGTGGCCTCCAGGAGGCATCTCCAGTTGTGCCAGACACTCTCCTCGCACTTGACACCACTGATTGCAACGGTGAGATGAAGACAGGATGCATTTGGGAAGGCATTCCCCTCTCCCATAAACAGACAATACAGAAATGCCCAGTTTTATCCCACCCTTGGTTTTTATGCTTCCTTACCTCCCGGCAAATGCAGTGCAGGCTGGAGGTGCCAGCCCATGACACTGACATCACCCTTTCTTCGTGCTTTAAGCCTTAAGTCTAAAAGACTTGCAGAAGTATCAAAGTCTTCACTATGCTGAAATTAATTTCAGTCTCATCTTTGGCTTCATTTCCTGTGGCATTAAATAAATCTTCCTACTAATACCAGAGGAGCAAGGAAGGCACAATCTGCATTATCTGTATCTAAGATAAGAAAAGGAAGATTAGTTTTTGACCTGATTGATCTGGGTGTTATTTTTTTCACAGTGATTGATCTGGGTGTTATTTTTTTCATAGCTAGCAGGCTCCATCAGCACATAATTGCCTTCAGTATGGAAGAGCCCTTGACTCAGCTGAGACTGGCACTCCCTGTGCTAGGAATGGACTGTCTGTGAGAGAGTCCTTGTCCTCATGAGTCATCTAAGTGGATAAAACAGCTTGGAAAGGCAGGGAACAAGCAGATCCCTGAGCACCACTCCTAGACAAGACCTTATTTCCCAAGGATGTTTTTTCTAATGTGACTGGCTTTTTGTCACCTTCTGCAAGGTGACCTTGTAGACAAAAGTGCATGCACATTGTATAAAGCTATTACAAAAAAACAAAAAAAACCCTTAGAAAAGGCTGACAGCTTACTGCATATACACCACAAGTAGTCTTTGCAGAGCAGGACAGAACAGAAGGCAGAGTGCTAAACTCTTTCAGTTACAGATCACTAAATGTGAAGGAAAAATGAAGGGAAAAAAAAAGACATAACACAAACTTCCAAATCCTCTTCAGCTCTGAAGGAAACTATCACTCACTGAAAACTAATCTTTTAATCTTTACTTTGTCCAAGTCCAGGAGAATAATTCTGGAGTTGCTGGAAGTGCAGTAAATACAAAACAGACTAAGAGAAAAGCACTGGAAGTTGGTGATGACTAATTTCACTCTTAGTCATTTCTATGGGCTTCCTTTGCTGAAATCATGTAGGCTGCACTTAGTAAAAGAACCACTTCCATGAAATGTTGTAATTTTTTATAAATATATCATAATATTTACAAATATAAAAAACCATTTTTTAATAAATACTTAATACTAGACTCTCCAGCATTTAGAGGCAAACACCAATCTCTTATGTACCACAGTCTAATGCTTGTAAATGGATTATCTCTAGTTATCACTTTTAGGTGCTAGATATTTCAGTTTTGGGATCACGTGAGGTATTTAAATGGCTCTTGAGTGAGGACCACTGTACAAATGCTTGTGATCTGATCAGGGACCTCAGTAAAAGAAGAGAGAGAGAAAGGTCTTTGGCCTAATTACAGCAGCACTAAGCACACCTGCAGTGTTGGGGCAGGAGCTAAGGACAGGCTTTATCTTCCCCCCCAGCAATGCTGCGTGGTGTCCCCAGGGACAAGAAAAGCTGGGTGGATAAATGGTGAAACTCCCAGAGCCAGGGACCTGTGTCCCATTCACACAGCCAAAAAGCCCCCCAGGACTCACGGTGATATCTGGGGTAAAAGTTACACCATGTCAGCGCACAGTAAAACTTCTTGGCCATTGTTAAACAGCTAAACCCAAAGAATATCTGCTTTCTGACATTTTTACAGCAGGTAGGTCCCTTTCTCTTTGTGAGACTGTTTTAATGCTTTTTCATGATTAAAACAATTAAGTATCACTTTCTGTACCTTGCAGTGACCGGGGGTACAGCCTGTATTTCGCAGATCCCGTGACATTGAGGACTCAGTGATCTCCTAGATACCTCCATTTCTCCAACTGTGAAACAGCAATGAATATAGTTGTGTCCATTTGGAAATTTAATGCCTTTAAACTGAAAGTACTTGGAGATTTTTCAAGCAAGCCGTACAAGTTTGAAATTCTTGAAAATTCAAATTTTTGAAAAATGCAAAATAAAATAAAGTAAAATAAACCAAATCCTCAGCTTCCTTTTGTAAGCATGTCAAGTTTAATCATGAAGCATCATGTAGCAGCATTTTACCATACTTACATAACAATGTGTTTATTAATTTATCCAGCAGGCTAACTCCTGTTCCCACTGACAAATACATAATCCTCAGCTAATATTTAGAATCTTTCATCCACAGATGTCAAAATACATTACAAACGCTGCAGTGCCTTTTGTCAATGCACAACTTTTGTTAACATCAGTGGAAAAAGGATTAAGCCAAATATGTCTCCTTGAAATAAATATTTATGAAGAAATTACCTTGTCTGTTCCACCTCCCTGCCTTTTAAAGGTGAGTGTCATCACAGCATTCACTATTTACCCCTGGGCAGTGACTCATCCCTGCTCCAAAGGAGCTCTGAGGCCCGCAGTCACGTTTGTGGGAGCACAGGGAGCACTGGAGGAGTGACTGTGCCCCTTGCCCGTCTCCAAAGGAGCTCTGAGGCCCGCAGTCACGTTTGTGGGAGCACAGGGAGCACTGGAGGAGTGACTGTGCCCCTTGCCCGTCTCCCCTGACCGCAGCCTGCACCGCAAACAAAGCACAGACGCAAATTAATCGCACAATTGCATTAGTGCCCTCTGAACCAGCACACTCAGCCAGTCCTCCCCTGAACTCTGCTGTACTGAAAAGACCTTCAGCTGGATTATGCTTAAGCAAAAGCATTAGCATCGAGTGCAAAGCAGCACCCTGCTCCCTCCCACACGGATTCACGGTGACCTGACATTGCTGCAGAGCCTTCGCTGTGATGGCAGCGCCCGTGAGTGCTGCAGCATGAAATCGTTTGGGGCTCACATGCCTTCCTTTAGATCAGTGTCTGAGAGCCAACAGGCAGCTGGAGGACAGGTCAGCGGTGAGCAGCTAACCCAGCAGCATTAATCCCCTCCCTCAGAGCATCATTGCTCTGCAAACTTGGTGCTGCTATTTCTGCCCACCAGGTGAAAATACACCTTGCAGCCTCATGTAGCCCGGATTATCCTCTTGCCCTACCTCGGTGTCAGGATGAGGGCAGCTGGCCCCTAGGTGCTCTGCTGGGAATTCCCACATGGTATTTTGCTGCTATCTTCCACATCCTCTGGATGCAAGAGCTGACTGACTTCACATAGATGGGCTCTGCTGAGGTGCTCAGGGATTCTGAAATACCTCCCAGCAGGGTTCTTGCTAGACAATAGATTGAGGAGAATCCTGCAAGGCAGAAATGTTGAGAAGGGGGTGACAGAAATCTAATTTTCACCCTGTGACAGAAATCTAATTTTCACCCCAAAATGGCATTTCAATGCAAACCTGGTATTCAAAGCCCAGCACCCACTTTGGACTTAAACATCTGAGCCATCCTTTTCAGAACAGGCTGTGGACTTGTTCTTTTAAAGCACAGACGATATTAAAATTGTTGTTATAATCTCTAGAAAATGTGGATGACTCTTCCCCATTCTTCACCCAGCAATATACTGCTACTGGATTGAAATTAAATGAATCTAAATTTTATTCTGCCCTCAGGACAGAGTTATCTGTACTAGCTCGGCCAGGCAGTGGATGCATGGTTCATGGGGATTAAACTGAAGAGATTCTGATTTCTAATCCAAGTGCAGGAGTGAGATAAGCATGGAGATGTACAGCCATGTACCACAGAAGTTATTTTAGGCACGGGCAGTAGCCAAACATCAAAAGCCTCAGTGGCAAGAGCTTAGGGGCTTGTGACTCTTGAGTGTGCAGGACACAGGTGATGGGGCTCCTGAACTTGAATATTCGTGAGAATATGGTCTGGGTCACTGGGCTGCAGCTCAATGATGCCAACTCGAGGAGCTCAGCTCAGGTGTGAAGCACAGAGTTGTCTTTTTTTGAGCCATACTGAATCACAGAAGCTGCTGTGTAAACTTATTTGATGGAGCAAGAATTCTGTTTAATGACAGATTATTTTTTTTTTTGCAACATCTCTATTGTGAAGGGAAGACTGATCTCTGAAGTCCTCATGTCACAAGGGTGTCTGGTGTCAGCCACAGCAGAATGAGATTTAATTCAATTCTAAAACTTTATTTGCACTGCAGATTTTGAAGGCGCAATATAGAAAGTGCAACACAAGTCAACAGTCTGTGAGTCAAATGCTTTTAATTCCTGTTTAAATGCAGTTTCAGCCTAAATCAATGTTGACCTACAAAAGGTGGTTTATTCAGCAGCAGGTTTATCTGTTTATTAATAGATAAACTGACAACTGAGGCGAGCAAATGTAACTCCAGAGAGACCAACAAAGTTGATTTTACTCGTGATATTCTGTGCTGCCTTTGAAAGATTTTAAAGCAGTGTAACTGGGCCTCTGGAGCTTGCCAGCTCTTATTAACCTTGATCAGCAGGCAGGCAGGCAGGCAGAACTAAGAGGCCCTCATGATTCAACGTGGCAGAATCTGACCTCTGTGTTTGCCTCCTGTGCAAATTCATGCAGAACAAATTAATGCTTGAATGCTGCATCTCCACCAGAGACGAGGAATTCCAAACACAGCCAATTCTCCCTGGGCTGTTTCCAGTCCAAAGCCCAGAGGAGGACTGTGCAAGCCAAAACGGCAAACCCCACCTGGGCCAGCACCTCGGGTCTGTAGGAAACTTGTGGTCAATGGGTAACGATGGAGCTCATCAGGAAGGCCTGTACGGATCTGGAAGCAAGAGGAATTTCTTGTGCTGCCCACAGCGCTGTGGGTGAGAAGCTGCTGCCCCTTCCCAGGCCAGAAATGTGCTTGGCTGTAGTCACAAGACAGCAGAGATGGGCACACACGGGGTGTCAGAGGTTTTGTGAAGGGAGGGATGGAGGGAGCTGCAGCACAGACTCCTCACTTTGCAGGGAGGGCAGAGGGACACGTACGGGGAAATGCCTGACAGCCAACAACATCACTGCCAGGCCGACACCATCCCCACCAGCCCAACACCATCCCTGAGGCCAACACCACCCCCACCAGCCCAACACCATCCCTGACAGCCCAACACCATCCCTGACAACCAACACCATCCCTGACAGCCCAACACCATCCCTGAGGCCAACACCATCCCTCACAGCCCAACACCATCCCCACCAGCCCAACACCATCCCTGAGGCCAACACCATCCCCGCCAGGCCTCAAGGGGCCCAGAGGAGCTGCCTGGAACAGCTGGTGTGTGGAAAAGAGGACATTGAAGCACCAGGAATGGATTAGAAGGCCCCACGGCACAGGCTGGTCTCCGGTCCCCCTGCAGTGAGTGGTGCCTGGCGCTGTGGGGCTGGAGCCAGTTTGCAGTGAGAGGCAGCCGGCAGCACCAGCCACAGAACGGGAGCCTGCTGGTCCTGGCGCCTCTCCATTGTCAGAGTCTGCCTGTCTCCTCACACAGGGACACCATTTGTGGGAGTTGTCACCAACACGGGGTCCCCTTCCCAGGAATCCCCTGTGAAAATTCTGTGCCAGGGTCAGGAACCAGGAATGAGACCAGTGGGACTCGCTGGCCTCACCCTGCAGTTGTTTATTATTTCTTTATCACAATTCAGAGCCCTAGATGACAACAGGCCCTGCACACTTCAGTGACATGTGCCAGCAAGACACAAAATGGACGATTTTAAGGGTTTTTATACAGATACCTTATCCAATTAAGTTTTACAACATACCTAACACGTTGTATGTTTTTATTTTTCTACCAATTTCTAATTATTCTTCAGTCTGCGTAACATCTGCATTGTGACTTTGTCTGACCAATCACTGTGCCACCAACACTGCAGAAAATGGAGCAGATGAAGAAGAAGGAAGAAACTGAGTCAACACCCAAAAGTCCTATATCTCGTTCCAACTACTACCATGCTAAAAAACCTAAAATCTACTTTTTCACCCTGTGATAAACTACAGTATCATCTACTATATACGCTTACAAAAACTCAACTTCTCACAAAGTCCTGGAAGCTTTTTCCATGGCCAAAGACTAAAAGCTGTGCTCTCCTGAGGAATAAAACACTTCACAACAGGAAAAGGAATATTTTCTATGTCCTGGATTCCCACAAAACACAAGTGGAGTAAAACAAAATAAAAAGTGACTCCCTGTGATTCAGTCCTTGACTTGTCCTAAAATAAACAATTCTCTAAGCTCACAAATAACACATTAGCAAAGCCCCCACCAACCAAAAAAGCATTTGACTCCCTTGAATTCTCCACTATGCTTTCAACAACTAAAACCTGGAAAAAATTTTCACTTATTTTCTTTGGTGGACAATAAATCCCTTCCTAAAATATGTATAAACAACATAGTGGACAGCACTTTTTAGAAAAGGATTTAAAAAAATATTATTAATGGTATTTTCTGCTTTGTATTTTATATAATATTATCATATTAAATTCACTCCTGTGTGAAACTGTGGGATTTCATACTTATCTCTAGTGTGAGCCTACTTGTTTTAAATCAACATATTCTTTTTTAGGTTTTAATGTTAAAGTGGAGCTAAGGTTTGATTTGATCAACTGACTTTTCTGACTGAGCATATTAATGCTCCAGATTAAGCTGAAGATTAAGAAATAATATAGAATTGTACTTCCAGAACTGTAAAACATCTTTGCACAGTTTTTAATGTTTTATACAGAAAGGCATAAACCTGTAATTTTTTCTAATGAATCATTGTTTCTGCTGTATATATTTAATTTATAAAACTATCAGATAGATGATCTTAAGATATAAACAGAGAGAAAATAAAACTTTTTTATCCTTAATTATGAACATTTTTTGAAGCATTTATTCAATGGTAGTGCCAAGGGTTCCACACTTGTACTTGATGATACCAGAAGCTGTATAAATAGCAGGGCAGAATCAACCCCTGTAGAGAAAGAAGATTTAAAAAATAGGGCTTATTAAGAAGCAGGAGAGACATAGAGTGTTTTTGAAATTGTGATCTTCCCATTTTCCAATACACCTCACTTTTTCCATCCCTAGGGGTGTGACTGTAGCTCCCAATCAGCTCAGGATTTGGGGAGCTGGGTGCACCTGCACCAGGAGGCTCTGCAAAGGCAGGAATGTGTGCAGAAAACTTACAGCTGAAAAATAGGACAAGCTGGGAAATAGATTCACCATCTGTGGTACAAATAGAAAAGACTGAAGACCACATCTAAATTTTCTGCCTGAAAATGACCGTGGGTGAGCATTTGGCTCACGTTTAAATACAGTACCATGAGCTTTCTTCCTCCTCCTCCTCCTCCTCCTCCTCCTCTTTCTCCCCAGGTAACAGCTATCAGCTGGTGCTGCCAGCTCTCTGTGCTGCCCCCACATCCCAGTCTGTGACCTCCACGATATCAGGCTGCCCTTCACTTCTCACCAGGCACTTGCACTTCACCCCTCCTTGCCTGGGACGTGGTGCCAGTGGGCTGGAGCACCTGCTCAGGGCCAGCAGAGATCGTGGGATCTCTGGGGTACCAAGAAACATCCTCTGGAGCACCATGGCCAACACTCGCTCCTGAATTTGGGCAATGAGGCCATGCTTGAAACAGCTGGGCCATTTCCTGCTCTTTCTTCTCCAGATGCCATGTTTTATCCAGAGATGGCTGCAGCTTGATTCTGGATGGACTGAACCCCAGCACCTCACACAGACAAGCATCTGCCAAACCCTTCCTTCTCGTTTATTTGCCAGCCTCCACTCACGGGCCTAACCCTACAAACACTGACTGCAATGGAAACGAGTGGTGAGGACCCAGGGGATCCTCGGCTCTGGCACAGCGCCTGCATCACTGGGTTGGTATCTGTTTGAAAATCAGTCTCCAGTTTCCACAGAGACAGCTGTTGGAAATACTTGTTTATTCATTATTCTTTTATTTAGCTGATGTTCCTTGTAATTATCTCATGCTATACTTGTTTATTTCATTTTGCTTTAGTCGTAAGTGTAATTAGCAATAAAGCTGCTAGCAACACCTTAATGTTTCTCTGGGTATTGGAGAAAATAAAATGCTCTCAATTCCTAAAGAAATCCTGGCACCACTTATGTAACTGCTACTACAGATGGCAATATATGTAACTTGCCAAGAGCACGAGTAACTTAATTTTTTTTAATTAGTGATTCTAGCACGGGTCAGAGCTGTCATGCCTGACTGGCAGATTTAGTCCGTTGCTTTCCATCAGAGGATAAGACTGGGTTTCTGATGTTTATAGAGGACACTACTTTATGTCTGTCCAAATCTTTTTCATATCAAAGCAGCCAGCCTGCAAGAGCAGCCCAGGGTTGAGGTATCCAAGTGCTCTGCACACAAGGTGAAGAATGGGACTCGGGTTACAAAATCTAGTTTGGGATGATCGAGCAAATATTTCAGACCCAGTAGCATGTGTGTATAGAGCTACACCACAAATGCAAGTAACTTCAAAATGGGTTACAGCTCTTTGCATAATAATTACATTTGCACAGTGATAAATAAGGACTTGTTTTCCAATAACTTTTGTCATGATTTCACCCCAGCTGGCAACCAAGCCCCAGAGACACTCACTCACTACCACACCAGCAGGACTGGGGAAAGAATTAGAAGGATAAAAGCTGGAAAACTCATGGGTCGACATAAAGACAGTTTAATAGGGGAAGCAGAAGCCACATACACAAGCAGAGCACACCAAGGAGTTAATTCACTGCTTCCCAATGGGCAGGCAGATGTTCATCTGCTCCCAAGAAAAAGGCTCCATCACACAATGCTGACATAGGAAGACAAATGCCATCACTCAACTGTCCCCCAGCCCCCTCCTTCTTCCCCTCACTTCATGTTCTGGGTGTGATGCCATATGGTCTGGAATATTTCTCTGGTCACTTTGGGTCACCTGTCCTGGCTGTGTCTCCTCCCAACCTCCTCGCCAGCATTGCAGCACACAAAGCAGAAAAGGCCTTGGCTCTGTGTAATCCCTGCTCAACAATAACAAAACCACCTCTTTATTATTAGCTGTGTGTTCAGAATCCAAAACACAGCTCCACATTAGCTCCTGTGAAGAGAATTAACTCTGCCCCAGCCAAACCCCGTACATTCCACCCCTTATTCCACACCTTGCACATACTGCTCAGGTCCCACACTATTCAATAGAACCTCATTAACCACCCCCACCCTTGCCATTCTTTGATAATCAACAACTTCCACAACTTTGCAGCAGCTCCTGTAACATTATTGTGAATTTCCTCAGCAGAGGATGAAGTCAGGTGAAGACACAGATCATCGCTAGCATTCATTAGAGCACCTTCTCTCAGTCAAGCTGTTATGCTGAATGGAATCCAGCTGTTATTATAGATAAAGCCATCACTGAGGACACTCAGTTGCTCCCTTAGGTGTTGTCACATCTGAGTCCTCAGACACAAAGGAACATAAGACACATTAGTGGGTTCAGCAGAGCGCTTGGGGTCCCTTGTTTCACCAGGTGTGTATTTAGGCCTGTAATTTTTGTCTGCAAATAGCAGCCACTGCCTCTCCAGATTGCTCTGAATTATACACCATGGTGAACACCGAACTTCAGACAGATTCAGCAGCCCTTTTGTGCCCTGAATTGATTGGTAGTGTAGACAGTCATGGTAAGAAGTTCTCCCATGTTAATGCCCACAGAGTTTCAGTGTTTTCAGATGCTGGCAATTGAGGGTTGCCATAGTCCACATGTATGAGGAAATAGAGATCATGTTCCTCCTGTAATCTCCATATTCCCTTGATTTTTCCTGCCTAAAATCAAAAACCTTCTGTTCTCCAAACTGAAGGAGTGTATTTTGGCAGAGAATGCTGCATTTTTGTCTTTGGTTGGGCAGGCTTAAAATAACTGTCAGCCTTAGTTCTTTCGGAGACTGGATAGAGTGGGTATTTATAGTAAAACTGATTTGATGGGTTAAGACTGAAAAATTAGAATCTATATTACATTTCAAAATATTACTGTACAATTCTGAGATGCTGCCATGGAGACTGCATCATTAATCTGCTTCACATGCGCATTCAGTCACTAGGTCTCCTCAGGCTTTCGGAGCAATTCTGCCACAACCCTCTTCCAGCTTCCACCTATGAAGCTTCAACTCATTCTTCGATGTAAAATACTCTTCAGAGCCATTGCAGTAGCCCAACATTAGCTCTCTGAAATTTTACAGAACCTGGAAATAACTTCATGTGATGAGGGCAGGCACAATCTTCTTTCTTTGGACAATATTCACCCTCAATTTCTGGTGAGGTCTCGCACACCATCAAACAAGAGTAAGACATAACACAAAAACATACAACCCAGAAGCTACTGAAATATAAAACTATACAATAATCTAAATCAATGGGATTACGGCTCTAATACTGCTGGTGACTCAACAGTGATTGGGTTAATCACCTACCGCTCATTATCTCAATGAGTTTCCCAAGCTTTTTATTTTTATATGGTGCCCTCTTAGCCCAGTTTTCACAAAATGTATTTTCTGCAGTGCTTTAGCATTATGGTTGAAGAAGTTAGTGCAAATCTCTCAATATCTGTGGATAGCCACGGTGCTTTTGGTTTCACACCTGCCATTTCAATGTTTTTGTGGAGGACTATAACTGCCTAGATCCGTGGGAATGGCGTGGCACAGCCTGCAGCGGGCCCATGCTCCCCACACTCACTGCTGGGCTGTCTCTGAAGCACTCAGCTGTGCATCAGCTCTCAACAGCCCAACAGGAGTTTCTGATGCAGTGGCAGTGGAGGTGCTCTGGAAGTTAACCCTGTCCTCAAGCCAGCACAAAAATAACGATTTGATATTAAATGGAGATTCTTCAGAGCATGGGCCATTTGCCTAACTGCAGGTAACAGAGAGGATTTAATAACTGCCTGAGCATCCAATACAAGTCTCTGTGGTGGGGAGAGGCAAAGCTGTGCCTGTTGCTTTCAAGCTGTGTCACATCACGTCATGCAGCACACGCTGATGTGACCTGGTGCAAGCAGGTAATGAGATCTATGCCAAGTTACTGAATAGAAGGAGATTATTTTAACAGGTTGAACACTGTTGTCATGTTGGACACGTTTCTAAATGCTTTGTCGTCAAACAAAGCGTTATCTATATGTATGTTTTTTCCACAAAAAAAGAAAAGAATCAGCTGGCAGTTACTGCCATGGCACTGGAGAGGATCACCTCTCCTTATGGGGTCAGTTGTCAGTATTTATTGTCTGGAAGCCCTAGATTAGAGCTGTGCCACCAGGAGAGGCCTCATGAATCAGCACAAGTGAAGCACAAGGCAGTCACAGCTGCAATGAGCAATCACATAATATTATTCCTAGCCTGTGGATCTGGACATGAGACAGGAACCCCAGTGTATTCAGTGGCATTGTGTGCATGAAAATCCCAAAGGAGCCATCTGCTATGGCACAGTTAGGAGATGGAAACTCTTGCTCTTTGGGTGTGTGTTGCACATCTGTTGCTTTTGAACTGGGACTGCTGAACAAGCACCTGTAACGTGCTTGAACAGGGAAATTATGGAAATGTGGGATGATGTCCTATTTGTACATTACCACTTCCTTCAGTGCAGCAATCTGGAGTACAGTTCAGTTCTGGAGAGGACAGAATGCCTGGGCTTCCAGCTTTAGGGGATGTTGATCCCCTGTTCCACCACAGCTGTTTTGTTTACTCAGGATCTCACTGGCACTGAACAACTTCTTTGTCCCACTGCAATGGGATTTAAAAAATATTTTCAGCAACCATCCACATACCTTCAGTGTCATTAACAAAGCCAATACCTGAGAAATAGCTGCTTCTTGGTAGAATTCAGAGCATGAATGCACCCCAACACACTCAACGTGCAGTGCAGTTTTCATTCTTTTGGGCTTTGACTCACTTTTTACACAAATAGAAAAAAAAACCCTGAGCCTCTCTCATGCCCAAACACAGATAAGAAAAAGAACAAATTCTCCTTAGAAGAAGTGCCTTGGCATGGTGAACTCATTGCTGTCAGCCCTGTAACTCTGGGAACTGGGGGGGATTCCCCACTTGTGCTTTTTGTCTAGAATTCACTAGTCATTCTTAGCACTTTACACAGTTCAGAATCTCAGCAAATTTCACAAGATATCAGCTCCAGAGCAGCTGGGAGGAAATCCTCCCACAAAACTCTGGCCCTACATCTCCTAGCTGACGAGATGCATTAGTTTCTTCTGAAACCCCAGAGGCCAGAGTAGGAGGACATCGAAGTGGACAGTGCTGCTTCAGTACTGAACCGACAGCACAAGCCCTGATGCAAATCCCATCAAATCAACTCAAGCAAAATCCATATCTCCTTATAGAAGGTACAAGGTCTAGCCCACATTCTGAAGATCAGTCCCTGTCTGCAGACACATCTAGAAATTACGCCTATTTGCTTAGGCAGAAAAGTGATTGTGGACTCACTGGGACACAGCATTACTACTGAAAAGTATCAACATAATTTGCATCCTATTTATGTCATTGCTAAAAAAACAATGTATCCCTGTTATCTCCTTTAATGCTGTCTTGCAGATGCACACAGCTGACGTTTCTTCTCTTGGCCTGTGTTGCAATGTCAGGGAAATCACCAAACACAAGGAGCTCGGGACATGACACCTTTCTTGATTTCCTGCTCAAAATAAAGCTCTAGGGCATCTAAGAGCTCCTGCTCCTGCTAAGCTTTTGCTACGGTTGTCAGATAGTCTAAAAAAGCTCTTTGTAGCTTTGAATTATGATCATCAAGAAAAAAGTACTGCCTGAAGCTGCAGCTTTATGATGGTGGGTACTGGTGCAGTACTGAAGTGCTTTCCACATGCTTCAAGAAATGCACTTAAACTCACCTTCTCTTCTGGGCAAGGTATAAAGAACATGCAATATTTATTGCTGGAACTTCCATCTACAGTTAGTGCCTTCTCTTCCACCGCAGCATCATTCTTCAACTGTGCTGCAAAGGGAAGAGGAAGCTTTTGCGTAGCAGCCATGAACTGCCCAACGTGTGCACATCACTGTGCGTGTTTCGTAGATTCAGAATGAGCAAGACATTTTCTCCATAGCTTCAAACATCAGGAAAAGTGTTCAAAATTTTCTGCTGATGAAGAAAACCTCTGTGAAGTACACGTGAAAGCTGGTATGGCTTCTCCAGGTCAGCACATCACGCTCCCTTTAGAAAACAAGAGTCTCCACTGCCAACCCCTTCAGCTCCTGCAGGACAACAGGGCTGAAAGATGACTGCAGCCAGCTACTAGTGCATCTAACTCCTTTCTTCTTCCTTCTTTCATGTATAGTTTCCCTTAAAACAGCACAGGGAGGATTTTACAATTGATCATCCTCATGAGACAGTCTTTGAAACAGGAACAATATTCTTCTTAATGTGATTGTATAAAATTGTCATGACCTGAATATTTTTGACAGTGAAATAAGCTTACCTAATAAAGTGGGTGCTGTGTTGACTCCTCTTTCCTCCTTTCCTCGAAGGCAGGAGTGTGCACAGTACAGAGAGAAGGTATTTGCTGCTCTTCTTGGCTTTCAGAAACACAGTGCTGAACAAGACCCATCCCCTCACGCAGTCTCGTTTGTCTCATCCTCCAGGCAACCACGACATACCAGCTTAGGCAGTGTTGGGAGGATGGTAGGCAAAGCAAGATCAAAGAAATCAGTTCAGCCTCTTCATTTTCCAGAGTGAAGTCTGATACCTGGTAGAGCTCATCCCTTGCCAGCAGAACTCACATTTCTCATGTGCATGAGAAACAGAGGCCTATTGGGGTATAGAGTTCCTGGGCAATGCCCATGGCCATCAAAATACAGCAAAAAGCACTAAATCACAGCTTCTATGCTCTCTCTCCTGGAACAAAGGGGGAGGCATGAAGCCCTCAGTTAATGCCAATTTTTCCCTCGTTTCTTTCCCTATCTATTTGACAAGTGATTTTGGTGCCATCTAGTCGAGTAGCAGTCAGTAAGAACTGACTTTGAAGAACTTAGACACATGGCCTCGCTTTCATAATCCTACCACAGTTTCTGATTCGCTAAAGGAAGCTTGTGCAGGGGTGGTTTCAGGCATACTTTTAAATATTCTAAACATTTTTATCGATGATTCATCCCATTTGCCTTGGAAAGTTTTTTTTTTGCCAGAGGGCATGGTTTTAAGATTGTTACATTATTCATCCACAACGTCGGTTGACAGTGCTTCCAGCCAGGTAAGTAAAGGATAAGAACTAAGTGGCATATGAACCACGATGCTTGAGCAGGATCATTTCACTTTGGGAAGATTCAGACATGACATAAGCAGTAAATAGTATGTCTGAGTGTTCCTTACTTGAATGACAGTCTCAGCATGTCCCATCTCTAAAGAAAAAAAGAAAAGTTTTTGTTTGTCTAGAATTAATTTCCTGACCTGTCATTCAGTAACTATTCTTATTTCCATGACAGTTGAGCATGACAAATACACCAGAAAATCTGATTTTTGAGGTGTACATCTTTGGTTGGATGATAAACACTGAATAAGAACTTTCTTATTCAAAGAATGAGAAAGAGACAAAGCTTTGCTGCAGGCAGCAGAGAGGACATATATCTTTGTGAAATATAAAATCAATATTTGTGTTTTCCAGCCAGTCTGTTTCAATCAGAGTTTGTACTTCTCCTAGAAATGCAGACCGACATCCAGATGAGGAATTAAGTCAATTCATCCCAATAGTCAATAACAGTTTCTGCATCCTCATTTTCAATTTATGATAGGATCGTAGAAGAATGCCAGGAATAGAAATGCATCTTCATTAAAAATTTTGAGAGAAATAGGTTTCAAATACTTTTCTCAGATTCCCCCAGCTGCTACAATGGGCATTTTCCAGTGCCTTCCCAAGAGTGTGTCTTGCCCACCAGAGAGCAGAGATCTTGTAACATCAGGAATTTACAGTTCACTGGGTGGGAAACAGGCAGTGAAGCTGAAGTGGCATCACAGTATACATTGCAAAGGGTGTTGAACATGATTAATCACGGTCAAATTGCCCTAAACTGGGAGAATGAGTCATAAAGTATTGCTACACCTCTCCTCCAAATTCATTTAAATATGGTGGGGGTGTCCAACACAAGAAGGAATCACACCTATGGCTTTTCAAAATCTAGGGACCCCTAAAGTACAGATGGACAAACACCACGGTGCACCTCACAACTGAACCTCTGCCCTTGCAGGCTTAGCTTTCTGATGACATATTTTGACCTCTAGCGATTCTTCACCACTGAAGTACAAAGCCTAGGAAGAGCTGGCAGAACCTTCCCTGTGCAGCAGCAGCACGAACACTGCCAAGCACAATTCATTTCCAAGGGCTCCCCTTCCTCTGCCCTTCAATCACCTCCCCGTGGAAACTGAGCTGATGAGCTCATTTGCCCTTTTCTGCACCTTTTCATTTTCCAGGTTTGGGGCACAGGGAAGAGAGCTGACAAGCAGCCCTGTGGCCTGAGCTGCTGTGCCTGAGGACTGGGAAACTGGGGAGGGCTGCAAGAGAAGAGCCTCCCTGCCTGAAGCTGCTCTTAAGTGAAGTATATCATTCAGTGAAACGTACCCCTTTTGAGAATTCCTCTGAGACACGGATTTTGGTTATGGCTGTAGGCAATGCATTTTCATTGTTCCTTGCGCTGTCCCAAGGATGTTGAAACACTATTATATCACTGAAAGATTGTATTAGCAGCCCACCCCTGAGAAGCACAGCAGAGGAACAAAAGAAGCTCTTGGTTTGTGTCTGTTCCTACTGCAAACTTGGGATACAGGGCTCTCAAGATGGTCCATCCCATGTCAGGCCAAGTACATGGAGCTGTTTTCTGCAGTATGGAGAGGGCAATGTCAGCAGGGCATGGATGATGGATGATAAATTACATGAAGGATCTACTCTACTCTCTGAAAACGTTCCCATGTTTCTCACCCCCTTCCTGTGCTCCCAGGGTGCTGGCTGTCATTCAGAACACGGGGCAAGTTAGTAATTTACCTGATGAAGGGGATTTTTATTGATGAGAAAGGTTAGACTGCAGTTTTTTAGAGCTGTTCTACAGAGACATGAAGTAGCCTGAGGCATAAAGTTGCTGTCATGTAACTACGATAAAAAGAACAAATTAGAAATATAAAAAAAAAAGAAAAAAGAAAAAAAAAAAAGATACAACTTTTGTGTCTTTGTGAACCCCTGAAGTCAGAAGTTCTTCACTCCTGTTTAACAGGACAAATGATGACTCATTATTTCTTTCTGCCATCTTAGAACAGAGAAGACATTTTGGTTTCCTTATATATTCACCAGCAACATCCCACACCGAGACAGCACCTGAAATTCAATGGTACAAAAGGAATTATTCCTGAAATGGCAAGACAATTAATGTGTGCAGGTAAGACAGCAAAGACAGAAAGAGGGCTCGCCTAAGAAACCAGAGCTTTATTTTCAGCTCCTTCTTGTTGAGGAGCCTTAGGGCTCACTGAGGCTTGAAAGACAGTCTGCTGAGATGAGCATGTGATAACATCTCCTCTGAGGAAAGCTCTCCCTGCTCAGAAGTCCAGCAGGGTTACCCAGAAACAGCAGTTTCCTCCAGCCTCCAGCCTACTCCCTCTGTATGGTTAATATGGCCAAGAGCAATACACGCACCACTTGACAGGACAGAGAGATTATTTAATTATTTATGCACAGTTACATCCTGTGGAGATCAGCACTGCATTTAGACACAGCCTTCTTATCTATCAGCACCCTGAAGATGTATTTAATGCCTTTGATTCATGATACAGACACTTATTTTGCAAAAAAAACCAAACCCTTTGGAATATTCAGTCAGTCTCATCGACTGTTTTTCCATGCATTGCTCTGAACTGTGTGTCTGATCAGTCTGAAAGTTTGGCCCATTCTTTGATTCTTTGTAGTGGTTTTCTCCACCCCTCATCTTCTGAAAACTTCATCACAAATGGTGTTCCATACTGGGTATGAACATTTCCCTCATTCTTGGTGTGCCTCAGAGTGTGATGATTCTCACAGAAAATGAACAATTTCCAGTGAAACCAGGTATTTTTCATCTAAAGCAGACACAGAAACAGAAGCTGCTGAGAAACTGCATTATTGCAATGCAAATAAACCCTCTGTCAAATCAGACAAATAAAGCAGAAGATGCAAAGCCATTAGCAATACTGGATTTTGCGCAGATTTCTAGCTAACCCTAAGACATTTTGCTTACTGCAGTTGTAGCTCCACTTATTAGGAAAGGGTCATGTTTCATACTCCATTAACACTCCTGGTTCAACAGTCTTGGTTATTTACCATTATGAGAATTGATGAGTTTTAAATATAAATGCTAGCAATTAGCCAATAAGCAGGTACTTCTAATTAAGGCTACTGAGTCAAGGGTCTTTTGGGGAAATCGTATAACCACTGAACAAACATGGACATGAGAGATAATTCTGTAGCATGCACCTTCCATGCAAATATCACACTTTTCTGCTACACCATATTAAGGCTCCATGTGGTGGAACAAGCAGTCCCAAACTCCCTCATGTTTTAAAACCTCTGCTCAAATTACTCAGCAATTAGTGGGGGAAAGAAGAGAACTGATCACATTCAGGCTCAAATCACCCTCTGCCCTGTTACTTTTCTTTCCATATCCTGCAGAATGGTATGAGGATCTAGAAGAATTCACCTTCCTCTCTGCCAGCACTACACCTTCACTCCAGATGGCTGCTCTGGCTCCAGTCTTGTAGCATGTATTGCTTGACAGAGTTCCTGGCCTCTGCAGCACAGACAGTGTAGCACTGGGAATGAAGCGAGGTGGGCGAGTTCCTCCATTTTCCCAAGAGAAACAACAAAATCTTAATTTTCATAGGTTTTATCAAAGGACTCCTTCTCTTGAAAGCGCTTTCTAACCTGACCAAGTTCAAAGGCACAGTTTGAAGACTCTGCTGTGTCACCATCAATTACCTGTGAAGCTCCACTAGGACAGGAGAAGCGCCTGAGGTGCCAAAAGTGGACAGGTTTGTTATGATCTCCCATTATCTCATTACACTGAATTAATAAAACAGTAACTTGAGCCAAGCAGGGTGCTATATCAGTAACTGCTCTTGGTACACCCTTCTTTTAAACAAGAACATTTAAGAATAGTGATAGCAGCATGATGAGAAATGTTGCTCTCAATTTAGTATCACATCACACTCAATTTTACATTTAGATATCTGGGCACAATTCTCTTGGGACCCAGAACCCAGACTTAGCCCCATTAAACTCAAGAGGCAGTTTAGCAGAATACAAGGAAAGTATTTCAGGATTACTGATTGCTTTCTCTCTCTGCTTTGCTGTTCCTCGCCCTGCAAAGAGCTTTGACTCGGCTGCAGAAGGACGAGTGGTTACCTTGGGAAGAGAGTACATTTGGGAGGTTTATACCCCTGTCAAGTACTGCTGCAGGAGCTGCTGACACTGAGCCACTGCAACCTCTGATCACTGGGCTTGAAAACCTTCAACCTCACACTCCAATGGAGAGAAGATTTGTGTCATTTCAACAACCTCATCCTTCACTGCTTACGCTGCAGGGACTGAGATAAGAGTTTCCATGGTGCAGAGCAGCTCTGCGCATGCCTCAGTGAAATCAGAAACACCCCCTCTTTTCCCTCTTGGGTAAGTCCCACTCTGCAGCTGTACCTGCTGATCCATTAGAATATTGCCTCAGATCTTCAGAGATTACTTTCAAAGTGCGTATCTTTTTTATTTTTTCTTTTCTTTTTTTCTTTTCCTGCAGAAAAGAAGGATGCGGTTTCAATATGGAACTTAGGATAAGTATATTGTAATTTATACATTGAATTATGGTGATGGGGAAAGCGACAATGATGGGGAAAAAAATGAATGGAAAATGTTTACATCAATGGAAAACTTTCCTGATAGCCAACATGACACGTTCCCATGACTGGAGGGGAACCAAAGGAAAACACGAGCTTTCTGCTCCAGCATGACCACTCTTTCCAGAAGCTCTTAGCATCCGTTCTGCACTATTTCCTCAGGGACCAAGAAGAAGAAAACTGACCCAAAATGCCACTGAATCAATGCAACCCATTTTTTGATAGTACAGAAAAAAATGCAATCAAAACCAAAAAACCCATAGTTTGATCAAATGAGCATAAGGAAATACTTTTTGTTCACTGTAGCAAACAAATGGAACTACCATCTGATTCAGGAAACATATCTGTTGCTTTGATTCTGCCCAAGACTACTTGGACAGCTCTCTGTAAAGACCTGAATGTTGCAGAACATGGCACTGCCACAGGTTTATGGAGACAGACCACGGAGATAAAAAGGAAATCCTCCAGTAAGAAACCTTAGAGAACAAGGTTGCTGTGCTCCTTAAGTGCCTGTTAACTGTATCTGTTACGCTCCTTAAGTCTGTTTAAAAAAGGAACTTTAAAAAAGGAATATGTTTGTGCTCCTTAAGTCTGTTTAAAAGAGCAACTTAAGGAACTGCATGGTGCATTAGGCAGACTGTTCCTCCAAGAGCCAGGCTGTAGATGGACAAGCTTTCTTCTAGACCTGTTTTGTGTAGTATTAGTGTAACAAGTGGTAAATCAGTCTTGACCCATGACATCATCACTGCTTGTGAATCTGCCCCTCTGGGAGGGGTTTTTTTCAGAATTTCAAGCAAAGAAGCAGCTTCAAGACATTAAAGTCCATCAGTGTGCAGGGGAGAAATCATTGCACACGAGGACATTTTGCTGTGAATCATCATTCTCTTTGTGTGGGAGAGATAAGTAAAGATTAAAGAAAGGTTTGAGGCACTTTTCTCCACACTACTGCACCTGGCAAATTTCCAGAGAGAAATAAACCATGAGATCTAGGAGACAGACTGAAAGCTTCTCAAAGACAGAAATGAAAAGTTTCATTCTGCTCCATTTAAAAAATGACACCATATTTGAAGGCAGAATATATATCTAGTCAGAATGAAGTTAGGGCCTGACTAAAAGATAAATTTCTCTTGTAGATTTTGTGGTTTTGTACTGCTATCACCACATTTCATCCTCAACATAAACATAGAAAATACAACCTTTGATGCCAGGCCTAAAAAAGATTTAAACTTTTTGAGCAATGCTTTTCCAGTAATCCATATTACAGTATCTGCAGATTTTAAATACTGTCCATTAGACACACAGCTCCACAAAATGTTCCTTTTTTTTTTTTTTTTCCAGACAGACTAATACTTCAGCTGCCTCACAAAATCTTCTCTTTTAGGATTTCTAGTGGAAAGATTTCCTTTTTTATCACAATGATGTCACAGATTAGTGAGGGTGGCTACTTCCTCCCACCCCCGTTATCCAAGATTTTGTTGTGTGTGTGTTTAGTTTCATTTTTCATCCTGTGCATTCAAAATTAACTCAGCTGTAGATGAAGACATATCCTATTAGCTCTATCCCTTTGGGGAATGCCTACAACAGCTGCAGCTGCCATTTCATTTCTCCTTAATACCCTTGTGTCCTAGAATACAAATAAAACAAATGTTGGTATCTTGTCCCTTGCACACCCCACACCATATTTTTTTAAACACCCTGTACGGCTACACAAAATGTCCCTGATTGTCAGTCACTTGCAATGAAACCATTAGAATAACAGTTTGTGCTTCCATAATCCATCCTGGAATAATGCAATTCCACACTGAATGCTGATAAATGATCCAAGATCTCATAAGCCTGCTTAACTCTGAAGAGTGAAATATGAAAATACTGCAGAAACCATGGCAGCTGACAGGTAGAGTCATTAGAAAAATGTATGCAAATCCAGAAGCAAATGACACTGCATAAAGTAAAGGAGTTTACAGTTAATGATTTGTACTGATGCACAGTCCCATATCCTGAAAAGAAAATGTCTGACTTGTACATCGATGATGAGTAAAACACTAATATATTTAGATTTGGATATATTCTGTCCTGCACTGAACTCAAACTTGGGAGATAGACTTAAAAACCTAATAATAGCAGTCTCAGATCTTGCTTATACTTACATTTATGTATTTAAAATTCAGCTAAGGATAAGAATACAGCATATCACCAGCACTGAATTTCCATCTGCAAGGTGCCTTTACTGACTGAAACAAGGCTGTGTCTTGTTCCTGTGCACTGAAGCAGCAGTAAAAGTTTGGAGTCTTTGGCTGATACTGTCTGGGATTTGGTACTTCCCTCCTCTCCCTAGCAGTGGTACACTACACCAGAAAAGGAGCTGATGAGAACCAGTAAATTACCAGGGAATGTAAGGGCACACTCAGTGATGCAGTTTAGACACACGCCTGCAAGAGCTGAGCTCAATGAGCGACATTTCCTCTGCTGCAAAGGGGAATCCAGGCAGGGATTCACAACCAAGCACTCCTTGGGAAGGATGAAGAGGAAGAACAGCCAAGTCCAGCTGGGAGGAAAGATCTTAAACCACATCCTGCCTCAGACTGCACAAAACCCATCACGTGCAGTACCAAACACCATCCATCCCTTAGCACGGCCGTGGCAAGGGCTGCATTTCTGTAGCACCTTCAGCCCAAGTGCACTGAATGTTGAGAAATTTATTTTTGTAATACTGAAATAAAGGAAAGCTATCATTCTCAAGCTACAGCTAAGGACACCCTGACAAGGAAAAGCGCTGTTCTGAAGTGTGTCCTGAAGTGAACATATTTAGCCTCTGGCAAAATCAGGAGTGGGAGCAGTTTTAAAGTTTTAGCAAATACATAGTTCTTCCTGCAAAGCATGGAACAGTGACTTAAAAAGGAGAGAAGCAGAGATCTATCAATTTTTTTTTCTACTAAAAGTGGGTTGCAGTTGTATTACATGGAACTTCCAGATCAAAAACCTTGTCTCTTCCAACTGCTTTGAAACTATGGTACTAATTATAATACTTTCTCCAATTGTATCCATACTTCCCTTGAACTTGATTTTAAAAGTGTACAAGATAGTTTTAGGAGAAAGCGACGATAAATCAATATTAGGATTAAGATAAACTATTCAAAACTGCAAAGCAAGACTCCATTAACATTTCTTCCTTTCATTCAAGTAACTTGTACCTTGCAACCTGGTATAGTTGGCAGCATCAGCAGCAATCTCAGGCATAGGTACCTCCCTGCACTCTCCAAATCTGTGCAAATGTTCTAATAAGGACAGTTCATGTTCTCAGCCATTCCCCAGACTGCCTCCACATGCCCAGGGAACCCGCTTAGTTTCGGGCAGATTCCTGTGCCTACATCCATAGCACAGCTGGGAGGGTGAGGCTGGTGATGATACAAGATCTTCAAGCCGTGGAGCCAGACTGTAAGAATCACATCCTGCCTTCAAGAAAGCATCTCAGAGCCCACATTCAGGAACTGGGTAATTATTTATGCACAGTGAAACAGGTCACTCAGAAGCTTACCCCAACAGAGAGAAGGAAAACCAGAAAACATGGGTTTGATCCTGCTGAGAAGGGTAGAACTGAATCTGAGTTTCCAGTATTTGGCTGAAAATACTCAACACACAGTTCCTGGCTTGAAGGCTTCTGTCTCCAAGATTGCAATGGTAATTCATCACCTTTTTCAGTCAAGCATATCCACAAAGTGTATTTTACTGAAGATTCAGTGGAACACCCCATGCAGAAATCCAACAGTGATTTTATTGTGAAACAATTCCATTTCAAAATGTCACAGTCCTATTTGTTTGGCCCATTTTCATGGATTTATTTGGTGATTGAGAAGTAAATAATCACTTGGTCACTCATAATGTAATAAACCTTCAAATGAACTGCAAAGCTTTCTTAAAGAGGAGTTTTGCAAGAGGAATAAACAGGCAGATAAACCATAACTGTTATGTCTTCATCTTATAGAATATACAAGACACTTGAAAATGTAGACCAGAGGGAAAAAATTATCTTTTGCAGCAACTGCTTTGAAGGATATTCTTTCTAATCTACTGATGAAGGAGCTGTATTGTTCCTTGGGTTTGCAGAATTCTTCTGGGCATCGTAATAACAGATCAATTTCAGGAACATAACCTTCAATTTGACATGGAATGAGGATATGGCACAATTTCCACTCTTGGTTGTGCTGACAGTATCCATCCACGATCAGCAAAGTGATTCCCAAAGAGAACAGAAGGCAGAGAGCTTGCAATGAGAAACATGCAGAAAACACAGATAAAAACAAGAAATGGATGGGCAATGTGTGTGGTGAAATCTGCCTGGGTCTCAAGCAAGGATCTATCATGTGCTTGAGAAATGACATATGGCACTTGCCTACAACCCTGGCTGGCTGAACGCCCAGTGCAATGTGGATTACACAAAATTGCTTCACACCACTGAAAAGCCCCTTCTGCACATTATAAACATCTTCATATTAACTTCTTGCTAATGAGACAGGAGATAGTGATGAGAAAGAATAATTTCAGAGAGGAGTAGCACGGGTTGGAGTGCAACTGGTGCAACATTTTATGCAATATATTACATTGTCTGTCTATGCAGCATATCCAAATAACACTTTCTAGTTTCATGCTCTCCATATAAATAAGCATTCTCAAATAAATAAAAATCCCTTCTATATATTGTGCAGGAGCAAGTGGTTGTTAAAATATTCCTTACTGGATGGACAAGACCCCATAGCACCTGAGCAGGCCCACACAACAGCCTTCCTCGAATTTTCCTCAGAGTGAAAAGAAGGAAACAGCTCAGTATAGTTATCAATTTAAACCAGAGCTGCTCTAGCAAAATAAAGAAAAGCCCTGTCACTCCCTGCTCCTTACTGATTTATATTTCATTTTCCAAAGTAATCTATTCAGAGCTGCTTACTCTGCAGAGGGCTGCAGCCATCTGCCAGCCCTGAGCTCCAGTCAGAGGACCCCGGTCCGTGTCTCCTAAGCTAATTATGGGCTAGGCACACTCAAACTCCATTTTATGTTACATGCTTTGGCCCAGGATGTGTTCATGGTGTGTTGAGTTTCAACAATTTCCTTCCATGGCTTCGGGGGACATTGTGGAGCTCCAGCAGCAGGAGGATGCAAGCTCTCAGCTCTGCTTGTTTACTGGAAAACACTTCCATCATTTCCTCCCAACACCATCACTTCCTCACCTATAATTATGTTATTCAGTTCTTACTACAAAGGGCTAGAATTATAGAAACAGCTCGTTTGAAATGTACAGACTGTTTGCTTGTAAAACATTTGGCTCTGCCCTTGCAGGAGAAAAGCTATTTTATGCTCTAAATAAGGAGTAGGTTGCAATGCCACATGGCTGCTCATTATCACTACATGAAACCAGCTGTAATAAAATGCACATGCCCTCTGAGTTAACTCCTGAATGGATTGGGCTGAAATTCCCTGACACCTCCCTTTCCTCAGCTCAAGGTGTGTTTGTGAGACCCACAGCAAGGTGGCAGGAGGGGTAGGACAGATGTCTGCCCCTTGTCAAAAGGAAATAACGGCAGGAAGGTCGCTGGATTTCCATCCAAATATCTCCAATTGCTTTCATGAACTCTATCCTCTGACTTTCATTATATATTCATTTGCAGCCTCTGCTGCTTGTCTGCTCTTCCCGGTGTACATCTGGGTGTTGTCAGGGTCCATAAATCTGTCTGAGTGCTGCCAACTGTTACCCATGTGAATTCCAAAAACCAACATCACCAGATTTAGATGCATCAGAAAAATGATCTGATCCTATTTCCAGAAAAGTCTGCCTAATTTCTGTCATGGATATCAAGGGGAACAAATCACCTGGAGAAGCCAATAAGAGTTTTGTAGATATGCATGCATTTGAAGCCACTTTTTCTTCTAAAGAGAGTCTCAGTTCCTTACTGCCATCTTATTGTGACTTTAAAAAAAAAACTTAAGGGATGATTATAATTTTTTTACATCTTTTACATACAAGGCAGTTATGATTGAATTCTCACTGCTTAACAATTAAGGGAAGCCATTAATTTCTTTAATCCCATTCTGCAGACAAAGAAACTGAGGTGCAAAACTGGTCAACTTTATCATGTCAATTTAACTTTTTAAACTCTTCAAAATTTGCTCACTACACTCTCGAGACTTTAGTCCTTTGTTAAATTTTACATTATTTTTCTTTCAACATCTTCAGAAATACATTGAGGTTTTTTTAATTAGTTCTTGCACAGAAATAATCTCATAAACACACCAGTGCATCTGCATCTGATTAATCCATTTCCCAAATGTCCGTGAGCAGCAGTCACTGAAGAAGAGATGATAGATAAAACTTTTCATCAAATTCAGTTGATGTATTAAAATACTTTACAAATATGGACATGTGAAATGTTCCTGTTTTTAGAGATGGAGAAACTAAGGCACAAAGAGATTTTGAATAACACCACACAAACAAACAGCAAAATGTGGAAGAAAGCCCAGATTTCCTGATTTTCATCCTATTAGTCATTCAAAGCACTAAGTCAGAACAGCCAGACAGAATTCTGATCTGGCTCGTAAAAGTTAATACATATGCAGAAGCATTTGAAGTTTTCAGGCCTTTTTAATAAATTTGAATAAAAATGTAGCATAAGAAATGTACCTTTTAGAGTGATGCAGCTAACACTGCTCTGATGCAGCTAACACTGCTCTCTGTTACAGATCCCACTGGAGAATTTCTATCAGTATTATGTCAAATGAACAAACAGTGAGAGGGCCATTTTCAGCAGTGAACACCTCGCTGTGAGGCTTCCGAGCCATGATTTACCTCTTTATTCTTCGTGGTCCCAAACGAATGATCTCAGTATTGGGAAATGTTGGCAGATGCTCCATCAGCTGCGTGTGTAACACTGCAGATGCAACGTGCACACCTGTGCACACACAGACACGAAGCTGAGAGCCACGCCAGCTTCCAGAGGAGGAGCTGTCTCCCTGCTGGACTCACACTCGTACAGAAGCTGCACATGCCCTGGATGCTTTCAGGTATCTGAGATCAGTAAATACATTAACCAGGTCTTTACAATGCCATTTTAATTTTTTTTTTTCCCACTGAATGGTGGACAAAACAGATGGGTCAGGCAAGTGAGTGACTGCTGCTGGTTCTAGCTTCACTTGTCACTGAAAGATTCATCTGAATTTTGTGCAGAACTGTGACAAACGGGGATGGCTGCTTCTGCGTGGGAAGGACTTATTGGTCCCAGTTTGTATCATGCCAGCAGATGTCTGACTGCTTTCTTTACACTTATTTCCTGAACCTCTGCCATGTTGAGAAACAGAACATAACAGACAAGACAACACTGACAGTTTTTAATCATGGGCACTCCAAATGTCCCAAGGATTAATGATAATCACAAAGCCCACTTGCTGTATCTTGCACATAGGCACTGCATATTCTAAATACCTTGGCTAAAGAGTAATGAACATAGGAAATCTAAGAAGCCTCTTTTCCTGCTTGCCTGTTGTTGGAAGTGCATGGAAAAATTTTGCCATGCAAAACCAATTAATATGCAAGCAGCAGCTGAATGTGAGTCCTGTTCATCCCTGCTAACAGTACATTTGATTTTATAGTTGTATGAAAAGCAGTTAGCTGCTGTATTTTTAAAATTCTGTTAACCTAACACATCTCTGGGACATTGAGAAAAATTCTAGGAAATAGCTAGGTCTCAATTCCTAATAAAATGGAATAAGATGTCACCAAAAAAGTTGCAAAAAAGACCAAGACAATCAGTAACTCCAGCTGTTCTCTCACTGTGAGAAGGAGCCTGACATGTCTCACTCCAGGACAAACCTTCCACGCTGTAGCTAATGGATAGTTTCAAATTCTTTAAAATGTAATGAACCAACTACACTTTCACCACAGTAATTGTTCTCCACATATTTCTTATTCATAAACTGTGTATCTAATCCTGACTCTTCACTTCCTATTTACTCTAGTGAGCAGATCCTCTGTTCTGCACAGGCAGTCCTGTCACCTTGCTTTAAATCTGGCCACATGTGCAAAAACCTTTGTTCAAGAATTATGTAAAGTTAGTGGGGTAGAAGGAAATGTTATCATTATCTTTTGCTCCAGAGGATGTGAGGAGAATATAAATAAATCCAGGCACTGCAAAAGCTTTGCTTCAAGCTAGGCAATTAAAGTATTTCAGACTCCCACAAGTCTATTTAAAGCAACTGTGGAGAGTATTGTGTGTTTTGGAAGTATTTATTTTTTTAATCAAACAACTGATTAGCTGTGAGAAAAATGTGGTTTGCTTTCTGTCAGTCATACAGTGCTCTCCTGACAGTCTGAGCTATCTGTACAGACCAATACACTTGGTCTGACTCTATCAACTCTCCAAATGGCTATAAGCTTACTTAGGTTTGTTACTCTATACTTCTGATTACATCAGAAGGGCTCAGCATTTGGCTCACATATTGTGTACAGCCTGAAAGGAGAACCAAGCCATTGGAGCCTGCTCAGGATGACTGCTCTCCACTGCAAGACCTTCCCAGAGTGCACTGCCCTGAGCCCTTAACACTGTCCAACCCTGCCAAGCTGCACAGCAGAAGTGCACATAAATTTCATTTTCTTCTCTCACTGCCAGGACTGAGGAAGCATCAGCAGACTTGGTGGCACTCACTTCCCCCCAGGTCACCAAATGAGCCACAGGATCTGCTCTTTCAAGAAGACTGGATCCAGCTGGATCACATAATTCATTTAGAAGAGACGAGAGCTGTGCCTCAGTGTCTGCTGTGAAATCTGAGAGAACGGATGGACTATTGGTGACAGCGTAGTGCTGCCCTAGCAGGAAAATGAAGACAGCCTGCCAGACTCTACTGATTTGCTAATGATGCTTATCTGCTGTAACCATCTGGAGAATTGGAAGTGGCAGGGTGGAGAGAAGAAAATCCTCAGGGAAATCAGTCTTAGACAAACTTCTGGAATCAGCCAAAGGAGTAGAAAGGCTCTAATTTGTTGAAGACTATTATTAGAGTTAAAAGTTCTCTTGAGTGAGACAGCAAAACTTAGAGGTGATTTTGCAGGTTTTGGCCACAAGATGTCTTTGGAGCTGTCCATCTCATGTACTACATCTACTGGCAAAATGGTTTGAATTGAAAAGAGCTTTTATAAAGACGTGCAAAATGAAACTTCCAGTTTTTGAAAGATGTGATTATTAATCAGAGTATCTACAAAGGTGAGGGTAGAGATGTTCTGTGGGAGGGTGACCTTAACCCAGCTGGGGAGTCAGCTCAGCTCTCAGGGCTGAGAACAGCCGGGCTGTGGAGCCCCACACACCCAAGTGACAGCAAATGAGCAATGCCATGCAAAATTGAGAGAGGGTCCATTATGGGTCAGAGCCTGTGACTGCTTCATCACTGCGTTGGAGAAGCAGAGTGAACCTTAGGAATAGCAATCTAACACAGATTGTAACATCTTAGAGCTACAGTCTGTCTGAATAAAGAAATAAAGTATATCAGGAAAGAAATCTACAGATAATTAATATGTAAAAACCAGATATACATCTACTGGGCCTAAGCTCTGCTCTTTCCAAAAAAAGCATCTTCCACTATTTTGACAATTCTCATTGTCTGATTTGTTCATAGTAGGACCTTCCCACAAAAGAAAATCCACCATTTTAGCTGGGAAAAAAACCCCGGGTTGTCCAGAAAAATGGTGCACAGTTCACATATAAACCTGGCCTGGCAGATTATCAGGCATAACTAGGGCATACAGACGAGGTTTTACAGTTATGCCATCTGGTACCACGGTCCTAATGATCTGCATTCCCCGAGGAAATGCCCTGGGGCAGAATGATTGTTCCTTGATACGGATCTCCCACATGCAATTTCATCCTGCAGAGGGCAAGACGGGCTTTCTCTGCCAGATATCTATTGTCAGTAAGGCTTCAACAGAGCTGTTGTAATGGAGCATTATCTGATGTTCTGGTCATGTCAGATATATTCAGACTGTTTTTATTTCCTCCTTCCCCTGTTCCTGCGGATGTTGTACAGTTTTGAAGCATTGGTACTAAAATAGCAGTTGGCTGCAAAAAGTTTGATCAAATCTTATTTTAGTCTTGTATGCAGTCTGTCAAATCCACATTCTTCTGAAACTGGGTAGATCTGCTGCAATTTCTGTTTTATAAAATAAAATTGGAAAAAAGGTTCAGACAATGTTGAAGCATCCTTTTCCCACTTTTGGAATAGAATATAGCAGTGTTCTATATTGAAAGAATCACAGGTTATTCCTCTGCAGAGGAGAGATAAGATATATTGTAAATGCTCTATATCAAGAACATCAGTAGCTTACTAATGACCTGAAAATCAAAAATTAACTCTTTAAAAATGGAAACACAAATGCTCACTGAACATAAAGTGATAATATCAGAAAATATGAGGCATAAAAAGAGATATAACCGGCAAAGGCCATAAAAGAAAGTAAGAAAAGCTTTTATAAACACAGTCAGGATAAAAGACCAAGAACATTTCACTGGTCTAAAGCAGGAATAGGGAAAAATTTATGAAGATAAGTAGAAGGACAAAGAGTTCAATGTATGAATCTTCATAAAAAGAGTATCTGTGATCAGATTCTGAACACATTTTAGTGGTGTGGAACACCAGATAGAATTAGGAGAGAACAGATAGCAGGTATTTGTTTAGCTGGGGACATGTGTGCATGATAATGGAGGCTGCTGAAACCCACCTTGGAAGATTAAGAAATAATTGAAACAATCTGAACTCCTTTGAGGATGCACAGGGGACTGATCAGAATGACTATAGTGCTCTCCCAAAGAAAAGGAAAAAGAAAAGATGGAAAATTGTAGGCTAGTCAGTCCAAGTTTAATACCTGTAATGATACCGCAACAAAACGTGAAACAATCTGTGTATAAGCATCTAGAGACATAAACATGATAAGAAACAGCCAGCCTGTATTTATCAAAATAAAGTGTGTTAAACTAAGCTGAGTTCTTTCCAAGTGAATAACTTTTCAGAATAATTTGCTTTTTTGGGTAGAAGAAGACAAGTAGGGAAAATGGATGTTCAGTTTATTGAAGTTGTGGCAGTCTCAGACAATCTCCTCCACAAACAAACTCAGGGAGTATGGCTTTTATTATACTGCCACAAAATAAGCCCACCAGCTGTGAAAAATACCTGCTTCAAGAACAGCCAATATTATTCTCAATTCCAGTTTGAAATACTGAAATCCTTCCTTTCTCAGCACACGTGCAGTGGGAAGGGGTGATTTCCTGCCAGCAGCGAGGGCAGCCCTGTGCAGAGGAGTGTGCCAGAATTTATCTGCACTTCTCACTGGACAAACCACTGAAGCTTGAGGCAGAGGGCTCCTCTGGAAGCAATGACACATCTCTGCACTGATGGCCACCAAGCCAGCTCTCTGCCTCTGAACTGATGGCCACCAAGCCAGCTCTCTGCACTGATGGCCACCAAGCCAGCTCTCTGTCCCTGCACTGATGGCCACCAAGCCAGCTCTCTGTCCCTGCACTGATGGCCACCAAGCCAGCTCTCTGCACTGATGGCCACCAAGCCAGCTCTCTGCCTCTGCATTGATGGCCACCAAGCCAGCTCTCTGCCCTGCAGGTGGCTGGTGCTGTCAGGGCAGAGAGAAGGAGCCACGACTGCTTTGCAGTGACCCTGATTGTCAGTGACTGTCAATGCAATTAGCAGTTTTATCCCACCTGTGAAACAAACTGTTCCTAGGAAACGGTGATGGGTGTTGTGCTACATCACTGTGGCGTCTGGCTGTGCTTGAGTTTCTCTTCCGTGGTACCCTTTGGCCTGAAGATCCTGTGACTCTGGCAGGTGGAAAAAAAAAATGCCTCTTTCAGAGGGCACCTCAAAAAGCATCTTCAACATGTCAGTAGAAAGGAAGGACACAAATGACTGTCTCGTGTCCTTGAAGTGAAACAAAAAAATTCGATCTGGTTGTACCAGCCCTGTGATGGATGTCTGGTAACACTCGGTCCCAGATGGCAGAGGCACATGCCGATGTAAGTTCACCCAGCTGGTCTTTACAGTTTACAATCTGAAGTAGCTGCAGTTTTATCAAAATATTCACCAATTCACAGATTGTGCAATGATATATTTATACAAATCCACAGCAACTGAGTTGATGCTTTCAGGTCATTAACAACCACTCCAAAATTTTGATATATACGAAATTACCATAAAATAGATAACTTGAGAAGAATGGATTTTTTTGAATAAACAACATGCATTATTTTACACAGGTATATTCGCTTAAAAGAGATGTACATTTCTTTACACAGAATATCTGTAAGTTACTTATTATATTCCTAGGTTAGTGATCAACTGACATACAGCAACTGAGCAATTATCAGAGCAATTGAGGCATACATGCAGTCCCCTATAGTAACTTCAGCTGACAGCCTGCCATGGTTAATTGGATCACATTGGATTGGCTCACATGTGCCTAAGCCCTGTATTACATCTGGATACAGTTCACTATATTTTTATATATTTTTCTTAGACTTTTCTAAGCTTTTTTTATCATATAATGATAGTATTTTAATAATAAAAGCAGCTAAGACTGTTCCTTTTCTCCTCTTTAAAAACAAGAGATTAAATTGCAGGTTCTGTTCTTACCACGAAGTAAAACTACATCTTTAATATTAAATATTCTGTGACTAAAATGCTTCCTTTTCTTATGGATCATTTTCTTTCAATCAGCAAGGTCAGGGACAGCTGCTAGACTATGCAAGAGACATCCCTCCCTCTGGTGGGTTTTAAATTATGACTTACCTTATCTGTTCTAACTTCAAGTAGAAACTGATCTACAGGCTCTGCCTGGGGCCTTTGTGGAGTCACAGAAATTAGGTTATTAGCAAGAGACACCTCAGGGCTTATCGACAGGGGACACTCCAAAAAGGGACAAGATTTCATCCAAAAGCAAACACAAAGGGAGTATGCCTGTAATTAACAATCAGTTAAGGAAAAAGGTGTCATGACAGATAGTTTCCTTGAGTCCTGTGTGTAGTTTTGGACACCACAATATAAAAATGACATGAAGTTGTTAGAGAACATCTGAAGGAGGGCCATGAGGATGGTGAGGAACCTTGAGGGGTAGCCAGGAGAAGAGCAGTCAAAGTCACTGGGTCTGTTCAGCCTGGATGAGAGAGGGGAGACCTCATTGCAGTTTAGAACTTCCTCATGAGGGGAAAATGAGGGGCAGACATTGCTCTGTTCTCTGTGGTGGTAAGCAGTGAATGACTCAAGGAAACGGCATGAAACTGAGCTGGGGGAAATGTCTGTTGTTATCAGGAAAAAGTGTCTGACCCAGAGCATGGCTGGGCTCTGGAACACGATCCCCAGAGAGGTGGTCACAGCACCAAGCCTGACAGAGTCCAAGTGGACTGAGAATGCTCTCAGGCACACGGTGGTGTGACTCTTGGGGTGCTCTGTGCAGGGCCAGGAGTTCACCTTCATGGCCCTGATGGGTCTCTTCCAACTCAGCGTATTCTGTGATTCTGAGATTCCAAGTTCCCATGCCAAAGAGTAAGTCTTCCGACATCTTTGGCTTTTCAGATTCCTGCTCTCAGCTTGATGAGGGTGAAAAGCAGGGAAAGGAGGAATCCTCATCATGGGTCCAAACTACAGCCAATATTCACTATATTTGAATCAACAGCAAGATGTTGTACCAGACTTGCTTCTGCATCCCTCATCAAAGCAGTTCCATCCATATTACCAGAACAACTTTACATAAAATATGATTGGTTCTATGGGGCTCAGAGGGGAAGAATAATAATGACAGGGGTCTAAAATTCCTCTGCCAGGTTATTTTCCACCCACAGTGGTTCTTAGTAGAAAGGAAATGCACCAGAAGAGTCAGTAGCTCAGCCTAAAGATATTGAAAAGATATTAGAAAGCAGTCTAGAGGTCGGGGAGAAAGGGAAAAACAAGCCTCTGCTTTTGTCCTCTTTAGAATTTTGGAGATATCTTCTCAGGTGTCTTCTCCCTCATTTGTTGAGGGAGAAGCAATGACAGAAGTGCTAATGTAAAAACAGCTTGTGAGTGCTCGTAGCAGAGGCTATTGATAAAGGTGACAGGTAGCTTTTTTCCACTGTGCTATGTACTGAGTGAATGTCAAGGCAATAGAGAGATGCAGCCCCTGAGGCCCTGCGGAGTTCACTGCTGATGACACCGCTGCTGAGACCTCATTAGGGAGGACATGCAGCTCAGAAATGGATTGGTGTGAATGTGTGTCTGATGTCTGGATGGAATAGCTTCATCAGTCTGGCACTTTCTCCTTGTCCACCCAAGATTACAATTAACTCTTTCATCCGCTTTAGGGCAAGAGGGCTCTGGTCTACTCTTAACAATACTGCAAGGTCCTGGCATTTGCCAGTTGGTGTAAATTAAGCTAATCTAGAATTTAAGTTTGAAATGCAGGCTATGTATATTAAGAATTTAATTCCAATAACCTCAAGGACAGTGTTTTGAGTAGTTCTCCTGAACTAATTAGTTGACTGGCTTTTTAAAGCTTAACTGATAATAATTTTATTGTCACAGATAATAATCTGGAATGCACCTAACAATCACTGTAATTAGATCCTTCAGTAATTTTTCAATAGGTAATCCTTATCAAGATAATAGGTCTGATCTTTGCATTAGGTGATTAGGTGGCACCTTGCATTTTTATTGGGCTTTGGAACATTCAGGGGAAAAAAGTGTTTTGGGCAAACACACTGCAAGGTTTTGTTTTCCCTCTTTTCTTATTATTACTCTTTCCTATCAAAAAATTCTTCGATGCTAACTCTGATATATCAGAAACTTCATGTTTCTTTCAGGACAAAATCTACTGGCTAGCATTAGAAGATATGATTTCACATCATAGGATCAGAAAACAGAGGCAAATAAATGTTCTGAGGGATATCGGGGTGGGTTTTTTTGGCCATACCTAAACATTAGAGGAAATTGACATACAATGTTAAGTGAATCAGGAATGATTGTGCATGAAAAAGTAATGAATTAAGTAAAAAACATAAAATAACCTTGTTTTTAAAAAAAACCAACAACAAAAAAACCCCAACAATTTTATTTGAGATCTTTAGGAATCCAATTTTACTACACTCTAATTCAACTACCATTGCATAACTGATGCTGACTTCGTTTTGACTTAAGAAAATATTAAATCATCATATTACATCATTTTTTATGAGATAAAATAATAATCTTATTTTAGGATTTTTTTTTTTCTTTATTTAAATTCTGTAGGCTGTGGTGGGCAACTGCAAGTTTGGAGATTATATCTGGTTTAGGAATGTTTATTAAAATGCAGGCCTGGTGAATTGTTCAGCAGAGCACTGAGGATTAAGCACACTACTCAGCCTGAATCCACATCATCTGCAAATTTGATATTTATAGTGGTCTCTGCGTTGTCCAGACCTTCAGCAAACTATTTTTAGTGGCTAATTGTCCAGCTGCATTACACCTTCACCTAGTTTTTCTTTCTTAGCCAGAAGGAAATTGAAACCCTGAGGAAGCGCAAAAGCCAAGCCGAATTTTAAATGGCATTGAAAATGCTGGAATAGTGGAATATAAATGTCTTGAAGAAAAAAGGAAACTGAAAAATCATCACAGGAAAATCGATCTACTTTTGGGGGGGGCGTTTATAAAAAACCATACTTGTCTGTGGGAGTGTGTTGAAAAAGCTTGTCTAATGGCTTTTGTGCTGGGATACAGCAACAAAGAGGTATAAATTAAAGACTGGCTTTTAAAAGGCAGATTAGAACAGTAAGAGATAAAGGCACACAAAGGGTCAAAGCAGCATGAAGCCAAGAGAGCAGGGATGTGTGGAAAGCCCAGGGCAGGGTGGAAGAAAGGATAAAAGACACGCTGGATCAGAGGTTTTCAGCTGTTACAGCAGCACCACTGAGGGCTGGATGAGACACAGGCTTCTGTCAGTAGTGGTTTAGGACTATTAGGTTTGCCTGAACCAGCCTGACATTTCCTCAGATGTGTTTATCAACCCTCTCTGAGGGCAGCTGGCCCCTGGCACTCTGCAGCTCTGAGGGGAGGAGCAAGAATTGATTCCTCGTGATTGATGCTCCTGTGCTTGAATGCAATCACTAATTCCTCTGCACAGCTGCACAGCTTCCCCCATCCCTGCAGCACAGCTGGAATGCAGCCTGCCCGTGCTTCTAACACCCTCAGTTTAGGAGGGACACCTGTCATGTTCAGCCCTCTGAACATTTTTCACTAAGTGCCTGGAGGGGAATGGAGCAGACAGGTGGTTATGCTAAGCAAGCTATGCAGAATGGGGCAGAGAGATGAAAATCGTGTTGAAAACTAGGCATTAAAAATCCCTGATTCTAATGTCAAGGGTTTATCTCCACAGTTTCTGTCAGGTGTCAGACTTGGCCCTGTGTTAAGATTTCTTCTCTGATGCTCAGAACTTGGAATGTGGGCTATTTGTGATGGCACTGTAATGATAATAATCTCACAGGCAACATTTTGAAAAGCTTCACAGGCTGAGAGAGTTCAGCCTGCAGAAAAGAAGTCTGTGTGGACACCTTGTTGTACCTTCCAGTACATAAATGGTCCTACGAGAAGGCTGGAGAGTGACTTTTTACAGGACAAAGGGCACTGGCTTTAAGCTAAAATAGGGGTTTGTTTAGATTAAATACTAGAAAGAAATTCTTTCCTGTGAGAATGGCAAGACACTGACAAAGATTGTCCAGAGAAGCTGTGGATGCCCCACACCTGGAAGTGTTCAAGGTGAGGTTTGATGGAGCTGAGAGCAACCTGGTCTAGTGAAAGGTGTCTCTGTCCATGACGGGGGGTTGGAATTAGATGATCTTCAAGGGCCCCTCCAATCCAAGCCATTCTATGATTCTCTGGTTCACTGAACTAATTCTCTGAGTAACATTTTTAAGCTAAACAAGCAACAGTGGTGTTCCAGCATGTCCCAGCTACCAAACTGTCTCCAGTTACATCTCTGTTGCTGTGATTGCTCGGGACTCAAGCTTTCTATCAAACATTAACTACTCTATCATCCACAAGGTCCACATTTTGGGTTTCTCCATGGTTCAGATCTGGAACAAGTAGACCCGGTGTTTCCATCATTAGATTATAAACTGCATGGAAAAAGGCCATATTTTATCTTCAGAAAACAACTCTCTAGTGAAGTATACCATCAAAATCTAAAGACAAACACCAACATTAAAGCATAAGCAAGGTTAGTATCACATATTGTGCAGTAAGCTAAATCTTGAGGAGTTGCAAGAAGACATTTCTGTTTGCTTTTCTTCTATTCTTCAAGTGTTAGGAAAAACTTCCTCAAAATACAGAAAACACTATTTTTCTTTAAAACACAGCAGTCACTGCCCTGGCAAAGAGTGAATGGTTTCATTCATCTGCTTTTTTTCATTACCAGAGAGGCCCCCATTATTTTGAAGCATCTTTCTTCCTGTGCTAACATTGCAGTAAATAATGTCTGAACTAGAAGCCAGGTGTGTTCATTAGTTGTCTCTCCATCCATCGCTACCTGGCTCAGAAATACAGCCTCCTGCCAAGAATACCAGCAAGCAAAGATTTATTCAGTGTTATTCTCCTGTGAAGATGGCCTTGCATCATCATTCAAAGTCCTATTGCATTTAGCTCCCACTTCATCTGGGCATGCATTTGGCCTGAGTCTCATCTTGAACAGCACTATTTTAGTTACTTCCTTTTAAAAGGGAGGAATTCCTTGGCAGACAAGGAGGAAAAGGCTCAAGGAAACAGCTCAGTCTGGAGGTCAGGATCTACCACACTGGATCAATATTGTACTTGCTGATTGTGGTGCACAGACTTCTTTCTATTGACCTTCAAACTCCTGCAAATTTGTTAATGACACCCTATGAAAGGAAAGCAACAGGGCTATTAAATTTGTAAAGATGGGAGGTCAGGCATCAAAGTGTGGAACATCACGGAAGAGCCTGACCAGAAGCAGGATAGCTCCTGTTGTTTTAGCAACTAGAAGTACAAAAGTAAAAGAGCAATGTCTAACTAAACATTGTATCTTTGCAAGACAAACACATTTTTCCTTTTGGCGTTACTGTTAACACCTTAGGTTGGTAGAAATGAACATTCTTTACTAATCTTAGGTTTAGAAAGTGCTTGAAACTGGGTATGGGAGGTTGTTTGGGGTCTTTAGAAATTCACGTTGTTTTGGCAGCTTCTGCACAATATTAAAGCATGTGGAATATTGAAAGTGTTTGTATTTCATTGTATGTCATTTTGACAAAACTGGTTTCATTGTCTTTGATTCCCTATTCTCACTGTCAAAAATGATATCACAGTGGAGTAAAATATGCTCAGATATATCCATTTTTCTTACATATCTGGAAAGAAAAATAGTAGACTCATGAAGCAAACAGTCCCTTGTTGTCTAAGGCCTCCTGCTGTTGAACTGAGCAGATGGGTATAAATTTCCTGGAAAAAACATAACAAGGAGAAATATCTCCGTCGAGTTCAGAATGCCTTGCAGCAATGGCAAGGTATCTGTCTTTCCAGACACCGTGGTATTCTCAGGGGCTCAGCCAGCAGTCCAAAATGGAAACACAATGAGTACCATCCAGGCTCCTCACCACAGCTTGGAGAAACAAACCGTTACAGACATTGTCTAATGACATCACTAATGACTGCATCACTGGACCTGGTGAAGGTCACCTCATTGTTTTGGAGCACAGCTTTGACACATCTCTCACCTTCAGTAACAACAGCTACTAATAATGCTTCCTTTACAGCTAGAAATGAAGCGCAGATGACACCACATGTAGAGGATGAAGGAAGCTTTGGGGTCACTGCATGGCTGGGGTCAGGGATCGATAAATAGGTGTCTCTTGGAAGATGGAGAAGGCAGGGAAGACCAGCTCTGAAGAAGACCCGGGTGTACCTCCCGCTGAACTGGAGCAGGAGAGGTGGCACCGACGGTGCCAGGTGCCGGGGGAAGGCTGGAGCGGAGCGCTGCAGCCCGGTCCGCCCGGGCTGCGGGCAGGAGCACGGCACCCACTCTGCGGCTACCGCCAGAACTCTTAAATCCTCTACGCTAAAACAGGGCCTGTTTAGTTGTGAAGAGACATCTTCGGGAAAATGAAAATTCGATCGCACCCCCACAAAAACTCTGGAGTGACGGCGGCCGCGTCAGGCTGCGCCCGAGCCCCGGGGCTCTCCCGGCGCTGAGGGCCGCGGGCAGCGCGCTCCCACCGCAGCCGGGCCGGGCCGGGGGCGCTCCGCCCGCTCGGAGGAGCCAACTCCCGTCCTTCCCCTCGCCCTCCCGTTCCTAGGAGCTGGCTCTCCCCCTGGAGGCCCGCGGCGGCATCGGCCCCGCTCCGCCGCTTATATAACGTGGGGCCCGGCAGCGCCGCTCGAGTGCTGGCTCGGGGCTGGGCCCCGCCTCGCAGGGCACATCGAGCACACCGAGCACTCCGGAAAGAACCCGCGGCAGCTCACACGTGTGGCTCCAGCGAACGGGAATAGCTGAGCCCTGTCTGTATGGTGCTTCGCGGAGGTGGGGAACTCTGCAGCCAAGCTTTGGTGGGTGGTCTTCCCTCCCGTGGCTGAACCCCTGCAGGCGGACACTCACGGCCGGGGCTGTGCCCAGCGCTTGAGGAGCTCCTGCAAGAGGCGAAGGAGTCCACGCAGCCTCCTGAAGTACACGTGTGACTTCTGCAGGCCATCTGTACCATCGCAGGGATCTGCTAGTGCCCTGGTCATGGCGAGAGCGAGCTGCCTGCCAGCGGAGAAACGCTGTAGGCAGCCTCGACCAGACCCCCCGGAGAGAACAGATCCTCCCAGGGAATGGGTTTTAGCACCACCTCCATGGATCTGTCACAAGGACTGCTGAACCAAGGAGTTGTGTAGGATGGTAGTCAGGTGGTAAAACCGAGATTAGGATCTGTTTTCCCCGACGGGGTGGGGAGGCAGCGTAACGAGCAAGGAGGCGTTCCATGCAAACTCTTACGTATGAGTACCCCAAAGCACTGCAAATTCGAATGTATGAGCCCCTCTCGGGCCGAGGCGTGCGCCTTTCCCCTCACCGGAGCGGCTGTAGTAATTGCCCTCGTTGATGGCCATAATGATTGCTGTCGTGCTTGCGGTGCTGGAAACCAAACCCTGCTGACAGGGCATCTGAAAAAAACCCCAAATGTGTATCTTTGAAGTGTTGTGCTCAAGGCAGCTTGTGTGGAGCTTTCTAGCCCTTTCTATAAGCTAAAAGGGGAGGGGGAAAAAAAAGGGTGGGGAG
>VXBU01005724.1:194223-354217 GCA_013400315.1 Bombycilla garrulus
ATAGGGGAAGAAAAAAAAAAAAAGAGGGGGGGGCAAAGAATCATTGCACCTCGGCTGTCCAGCCTCCTGCACAGAAATAAACCAAACAGCCTGGCTTGCCTGACAAGCTGTGACGATTCAGATAATCCTGTCCAGCTTATTCTCCACTCAGGGGCAATTTGTTCTTTTTAAACCCCTAACAGCATTTTGCCAAAGCTGCTGTCAGGGAAATTGTGACATGAGCTGTGCAAATATTTACTCAGCCATTCCCACGCTGCTTCCCAAAGAGGTTATTGTTCCCCCCCACTCCCCTACCGGCACGAAGCACAGCAATGAGTTAATTTGGCGAACGCTAGTAACGTTAACATTCAGGTTTTACACAACGCATTTGTTTCCAAAGCGTCTCCTTTAACGGGAAGCCCCCGGAGCCTGCACGCATGCTCTAGTCCGCCACTACCAAACTATCCAAAATCACGCTCGTTACTCGTAGGCGCAGCCAAAAGCAGCGCCACTCTGAAAAAGTAAAATAAAACGCGTAGGCCCCAGCGAGGATCGAACTCGCGACCCCTGGTTNGCAGCTCCGACCCGCTGCGAGCCAGCTGGAAAACTCACGGGGCTCGCCGGGAGCCCGGTCGCAGCCCTGCTTGTCCCCTCTCCCGGCGGGGGACCGCCCGCCGCCCTGCCCCGCTTCTCCTTCCGCCGCCCTGCCCCGCTTCTCGCCCGCCGCGGTTGCGTGGGAGAGCCCCGGCCGCAGGAGCGCCCCTGGGCCCGCTGCAATAGCAGGAAATAAAGCTGCACGTCCGGCCGAGCCAGCTAAGGCACCGCAGGAGAAATACGCGGTGGGCGAACGTCTGACATACAGCCTGATCTGTGCCACCAGGAGTAAAAAAAGCTTGTCGTAACAGAGTGTTTTTTTCTGCACAGGTTGTGTGTTCCTGAAAAGTTTGAGCAAGGCTGCTGCGGGGTAGAGGTGCTGTCTGGGGACTCTGAGCGTCGCTTGTTGAGTGACCCCTTGCAGAGCTGACCGTGGAGTCTAGAGAGGATTTCTAGGTGGTTCTCTCACCTGGTGCCTGCAGATCAGCTTTAACAGAGGTTGTGGAACTGAGAAGCTCCAGTGGACAGCTAAAAGGTAGCCATGGTGTTGGACCTATCTAAGTGTACTGCTGGTGTCCAGGGCTGGTGCTGGGTGCCATCACTGCTAACAGCACACATTAGCCAGAGGTCTATAATCACTTATGTATGGCCTGAACATTTTTTAAAAACTTTATGGCATCTGAAATTATTGCAGTCAGTCATATGCCTTTCAGAAAGCTATATTCAGTCTTCATTCTGTACTAATATCCCTTTATATAGATTGAGACTTGGATCAGCAGATGGGAAAGGGATGCAGTGGGGGAGTTTGTAAACCTGGCTTGGCTTAACAAAATCTTGAAACAAAGAATGTTACACTGTGGAAATCTCAAAGTCCACAGCAGTTTCAGGGTTTGCAGTATCATGGGCACTAGATGGGTAAATATGTGATTTCTGCCCAAAGAATTTTTCCTTCAAAGTATCCTCTCACATTAACCCCCTGATAGTTTTTAATAAATGACATCCGTGAAATTTGAAATAAACACTGACTCATAAAACAAAGCTGCTGACTCATAAAACAAAGCTCCATGCAGCAGCTGGATGTCAGATACAGTTAACAGAACAACAGGGGGGAAGTCCATTTTCTCCATTGAATGATACTCATTACATGCATGTATATTTGAAGTGTTGGGAAAACATTCATTGAAGATTAGGTGCTTAAATCCACTAGGCACTTCATCTGAATTCTCTGCTAACTCTGGAAATAACATGAAAGTCTAAGTTATATTTCTAGTCATCATGACAAAGACATTAATGTTAAAATTACAGATGTATCTATTAATCATACATTATTTGCTGTGTTAGTTTAGGGGCACATCTCTGAGGTATGCTCGATACTAAGCCAGGTTGCAGACTTTCAGTATTCAAAACTGTGATGACTGCCAGTGGCAGCTTTAATGCAGCTTTTCTAGATGCTGTGTGTGTGGCCTATCTGCACATGTGTAATGCAGTGGAAGTTTAAGAGCACTACATTGTAGCAAATGAAATGTCTACAGATTATTTACTATTAAAATAATATTGTCATGATTAGTTGTCACACCCTGGAAAACAGAAAAATGCCATTGCCTTGCAAAAAGCCATGCCATTTTTTCCCCCATGCCACTTTTCAGGCTCAGCCCGAGTTACCACATGCCCACCTATGAACTTGGAAGAGTCTCCCTGCTGGAGACTATCAAGAACAATTGTACTGGGTTTATTATTTAAAACCCTTGCATCCTTAAGACACACAGGCCTCAAGAACTAAGGGGCATTCCATTCAGTCAGTTAATCTGGGAAAAGGAGACTACTGTGCACTGAAAAGAAAGCAATACAGAACACAGCTCTTTTAGGAGCTGAGACTCAGAAGGGTAGGATTATACAAAACCTGTGTGAGAGCTGTCAGCAGAGCTGAGGCAGTTGAGGCACTTACCTTCTTACTTCATCAGGGACTGGCTCCTGGAGTCAAAGATGTTCATCTTCCCTCAAAGAAATAAATGCACCAGTTGCAATACTTGAGAACAAAACTGGAAGTGGCAGCACATGGGAGGAGTAGGGTGTTTTCCATATTCTTCAGAGAAAACATTATCAAAAAACCCCCACAATTATAATTAAAAATAAATTCTTACCCCTCTTATAATCATCTTAAATGACTGAATGGAAAGGTTTGAAATACTGGCTTTTTCTCCCTGTTGTCGTTTTGTTCTAGGCTGATTTACATCAATGAAACAAGATTGACTGGTTTCATTTGGTCTTGGAAGACAGGCACCAAAACCCCAGAGCAGTAATAGTGAGTCTTGATCAAATAGTTATTTAGTCCAAAATGAGTGGCAAGGTCAAAGGTGTCCGAGTTCAAGATAAGAAAGTGGACTCAGTTCTCAAAGTGGAGACAATGGTGCTTTAAAATTTTCATGCACTGGCACTTTGTTGCTATGTTCATATCCCTTTAGGGAATGTACAGATCATCTCTAAAAACCCTTCTGATTACTATGGAAATAAGAATCAACAAATGAACCAATAAATCATTTACATTACTACCAGTATTCTTCTATCCCTCTGCACTGCTATGTTTTATCTCTCCCATCCCATCTTTCAAACACGATTTCAGAGCCAAACCAATATCTACTTGGCAGAATTTCTTTAAACACATATTCTTATTTCACCTCAATATTACTAAGTAGCTCATCTTTTTATAACTGAAGGCGATTCTTTGCATATGAGGTCTAAAAATGTTGTCTAATTTAAAGCTACCAGAATCTGTTATTGCAGTAATCACTCCCTCACTAAGTCTGTACATCAGTGCCTGAAGTGGGAAGCCCTCCCTTTATTCAGTGCATTAGTATTGACAAAGCTAGTCCTTCAAATACATTTTTAATAACCTTTTTATATGGTGCAATATCACTGAAAGTTCACTGCATTTATTTTTGTCAGTTCAGAATGATGGGATTTTATATGAAAGGATTGAAAAGATTTTTCTGTTAGTGCTCTTCATTTTAAAGGCTCCAAAGCATTAATGCTGTGAACGTTAATATTTTGGCCTGATACATAATCTGCCTCTGCACATATTGCAGCTGGGCTAATGGGAGAACCCAGAAAAGTAGCTTTGTGGATCAGGAGCACAGGCAAATTGCAGTGATCTCCTTTAGGGTTGATGATTTGGTTGATGATTTTTTCCAGCTGTTTGATTTTTTAGTGTCACTGTACCAGAACAGTGGCATAGGCTGCCTTCCATGTTATGGGAGTCATCAAAGGCACCTGTCTCTTTACTGTTTCCACCTTTTTCAGACACTGACACTCCCACCTAACGAGCCCAACACGCTGCAAAAATAGCATCCCTGTGCATGAGGTGCCCCAGGTCCTGCTGGAGCCCTGCTGCAAATGGCTGACTGATAAGTTTCCTGGCACAAATCCAAAGGGATGCGTGTGCAGGATCAGTATGTGAGGCTCCAGAGATCTGCCCCAAGCAGTAGCCTACGTTCCCCACCAAAGCAAGGGAAGAACCAGCTCTTTAGTGGTAAGATGGGTGGTTGCATCTCTGTGTGCACTTACTGGGGCTGGCACTGACTGGGAATCTTCCTGGCACTTGGAACAGGTGAGTCAAAAAATAAAATTATCTTCCCTGCACTCCACTCACTGATTTGATCCCTTGGTCGGGGGTGAGGTCCTTGGAAGAGGACATGCTTCTTCTGAAGTGAATCAGCAGAGGATTTTGACATCATCCAGTGTCTTTCAAGAACATTTTCCAGCTGTCACTCACAATTAATCTATTTATTCATGCAGGGGGGTAAAATTCAGTTCCCTTATATTACACAGCTAAAAAGTTCACTCTGCAGATCTGTTTTCTGAGGAAAGAAGGAATTTCCTGAGAGCAGACCAAGACTTGCTTGCTGCAAAAAGGGGCTCAAAACAGTTCCCTTGCTTCTCATCACAATTAAAAAAAAGTATCCTTTGCATTTTCCCATATTTGATTTTTCCTGTATTCACTTCCATTATTGGTTTATCTTTCCGTCAGGAGGAAGGTTCAACAGAGAGCTGTTGTGTGTACAAAATAATACTGTGCAAATGAAAACTCCAAAGCAAGCTTCTTTNAACAAAAAAAATTTTTTTTTTTTTTTTTTTTTTTTTTTTTTTTTTTTTTTTTTTTTTTTTTGGTTTTTTTTTTTTTAATAGACAAGTTGATAGGAAATGAGTTTCCTTTGGGACAGAGCTGGGGGGAGTGGAGTTCATATACGGTTTTCCACACCATTTCATAGCTATCCAGTTAAGAACAGGCATCAAGCTACAGCAAGGGTCACCAGGTAATTTTCCTTGACACAGAGTGCAGGCTTCTCATTCCATTAAACCACGTCAGGGTAATGCAGTGAATGTTATTACCCTGACTTGCCAAACTGCATTAACCACAGTGCCTTCTCTCTAGGGCTTTAAGGTGATGCCTCTTGGAATAATAGCTGCTTGAGGCTTTTGGGAAATATGACCAAGTATTTGCATCTTTGCAAAAGTTCGAATCCTTCAGCCTTCTTGAAGCGGGAAATGTGGGCAATATTCCTCCACACCCTAATATTCATATCAAGTACCATGTTAGATGTTCAAAAGGGACAAGGACAGATTATTAAATGAAATTCAGTGTCTCACCAATAACAAGTAGGATTAGGGTTTCCTAAAAATTAAAAAAAAAAAATATTGAGTAGGATCTCAGACAATCCTGGGTGTATAATCAATGCAGGAATCTGTCTCATCTATACTTTAATTTTACATAGTTGTAAGGAGTAGAAACAACTCACTCTGACATTCCTATGTAAACAACATTGGGCATTATTGGAAGACCAGGAAAGTAGGACAATCTCTTTCAGAGCCCCAGGAACAAAGGCCCAGTTCAGTTTATATGGAATTTCAATGTAGCCAGTATATTTCATGGCAAACCATGTCATATCTACAAATTCCTCAGTTATTTTCACTATTTGGAGCCGGGGAATGATCACATCTTCCATTCCTTGATTTGATTTCAGCTGAGTCCCTGGAAAGCTGTGTGTCACACTTCTCTACCTACATTTTATGTTGACATCCTTCTGTGGACAATGACAGGTGTGATGGGCAGATTTTGCTGGCTTGCACAAGACTTCTTTTTATATGTAATGAAAGTTCTTCTTGATTCCTCTCTGCACTGCTTTTATGTGGTTAATTTAGAGCCCTGGGGCTATTCTAGTTGAAACGTAGGAGCTCTATATCCCAGTAACAGACTCTGTATCAATACCACCATATTGTCTTGCTAAAACATCTCAATTTTAGGAGGGAAAAGAATTCAAGTGTTCACTCAGATCAGTTGTTGAAACTTCAAGCAGTCTCCTGCTCCTGCTTGCTTACTGTCAATAGCAGCATCTATTGCTTCACCAGCAGTATTAAAACTGCAGTATCTTCTGCAGCAACTCATTTCAGACAGGTTGTGAGAGTGATGGTCATTATCTCCAAATCAAACTGCATCTGAACCTCAACCTGGCTGGTCCTGGTCCTGGTCCTGTATTCATGAGCCACTGAAAGAATCAGGCAGGACCAAGCAGGAAAAATCACAGCCCAACTTCAGTGAAATCTACGGAAGGAAATTGTTTTCTTTCTGTTCTTAGAAATTAGACACATGGTATCAGTATTTTCTTAATTACAATCAAGAGTTTGTGAACTTCAGTAGGTTTCCAGCTGGAATTTTCTCCCACAATAATCACAATACTGAGTATCTAGTAATGATAGTGAAAAAGAACATCTCCAACAAGAAATTAATTTATCTAGAAAGTTCTGGGCTTTCAATTAAAAAAAAATAAAGGCATTTGCAAGTAACTAGTCCAGCTTCTAAACTAAATGGATTTAATATTCAAAATATGGGTGGAGAGTTGCTTTTAAAACTGACACCTCCACATGCCAGTATAATTTTCTTTTTTGTCCATGTAATTTTTAAAACATGTCATTATACCATTTTCCTGTTTTATATCACACTGGTACTACTGAACCTTGAAATGTAATTCTTTGGGGACCCTTAGCAGTGATATGCTGGCTCTTTTTATTTATTAAATTATTATTGTTTTTTATTTACACAAATGACACAAAGAACTCATTAACAGCACGATGACTCCATTCTCTGGAAGAACAGAATACCTGACAGAAGTCGTCATCATCACAGCTCCTGGCAGTATCTTGGTTGTGACTTATTAAGGACTATTCTGTCAAAAAGCCAGGTTTATTTTCTTTGAAAGAAAGCCCAAAGAATTAATTTGAAATTTCAGAATAAAGTAGCTTAGAGGAGCTAACAAGCATAGTACAGTAAATAAAATCAGTCTGTTTTTAATATAGCAAATACCACTGCCTGAAAGTCATATTTTAGAATACATTTGTTATAAGAAACTACTTAGATAATGAAAGTAAATCTAAAAATCTAATATAATTTTCATCATTTATGCAGTTTGTTTGTTTTTTACATTTAATTCTACTTGGATAATGAAAACAGACTGCTTTTTTTTCCTTGGCAGTATCATATTTCTGATTGTCAGACACTTGCCGAGGCTGCAGTGACTGGGTTTTGGACATCTCAGGAGAAATAGTGAAATCCTGTTTTCAGCAGAGGGGTGAGCAGGGGAATTCTTGAAAACACGTGTGTATATTTTGGTGAGATCAGAGCCTGCCCACACGAGTGACAGTCAGCAAGCAGAACATAACCATGCCATGCTGCAGAGGTCTGGGTCACACAGAGAATCTTCAAAAGTCAGTGCAAGTCCCACCAGAAAGTGCTCTCATAAACCATTCCCTTTCCACACTCAACAGCCAGGAGCCAGAACTTGGGTTTGCTTTGGTTCCAGTGATGCCTTAATTTTAGCTTTCATATTTCTCAGATTCTGTGCTGCCTTGGTGTGGGAGTCTGAACTTCCTATTAAGTGTTACTAAGTTCTCCTCACAGTTTAGTCAGACAAAACAATCCTGTTCCAGCCTGAGAACCAAGGACACCGTTGCAGCCTCAGGGCCAAAAAGCATAAACAACGTCAAGTTTAGGGGAGTGAGCCAGGGAGATGGGACTTCATAACCTGAAGCTGTAATTGGACAATCAACCCCAATATGAAAATGGACCAAAACTTATAAAAGTGTGAAAAATCATGACCAGGAGCCATCTAGGGTGTGGGCACAGCCAGGCTCTTGTACTGCCCAAGGTGGATCCTTTAAAGGCCTTTCAATAAATCCCCACTTTATTCCTTTAACTCTGTCCAGCCTCTGTTCCAGGTCAGCCTCTCACAGGCATCACCAGGAGCACCTGGGCTTTGCTCAGGCTCCAGACTCACGCTGGACACAGGGAGCTGAGCTGCCCCTTCGGGTTCCAGCAGGGGAAGTTCAGCTCAGGGACTGGTTCTGCCTTGTGTAACACCAGAAGTGAAGTCACATCTGAAGAATGAGAAAGGAATCCACACAGCTGTAAGAAGTTTTCGCAGAAGTGTTTTAAGACCTAGCTCCAAACAGTGGGAGGCAGGCCCCTGTCAGGTCTGCACACCTGTGACAATTTGGGCAGTAGTTCTTGGAGAGCAGTTAAGTGCCTGCCTCTCATTTTCACAGTTTCTGTTAACTGGAGTAAAGTTCAATCCAAAGAAATCTGTCCTTCAGGTACAGACTGTTTCTACATTCGTACATACATAGTCTACAGCTACAGACATTATCTCACTGATGGGCTGATGCTGGATGCAACATCCCTGAGTCTCAGGAAGGTCTGGATTTGAATTCTCTGGTTTTGGTACAGTCTCATTTTTGAACTGTAAATCTCTGGTATCTGCCAGTGAGATAAAAATCCAACTCAGTAGAACTCATTTTCAGCTCCTACAGTTGCTGAGGTCAGGGACATGAGGGATTACACCTAAGATGATCTTTATGATTCTTTCCCTTGAAGTTGCTTAAGATTGTAACGGGGATTTTATTATGGTTTAATATTAAACATCCTCATTGAGCTAACGCTATTAGAAGAATCTGATTTCTTGCAAATTTGTATACACTAGGGGGTGCAAAAATCCTTTTAATGAGTCTAGAGATAAATAGTCTCATCAATACCAGCAAAGAAAGCGCCTGGTCCTGTCCTAAAGCTTGTGTGGAAAATATCTAATGTTTTAAGTCACATTTGGCTCATACAAATGAATAAATAAAAGCACTGCTTTCAGCAACAGCTTTTTAATGTTTTCTGGGTCTATATATGGAACAGAGAAGATGCTAACGTAGGAGTTACATAACAGGAGAATTCAGATCCAGCCTGCTTTGCATGCCATTGCCGGCAGCTTTCTCATGTCCTGTGGTGACTCAGACACTGCCGTAAGCTTCAGAGGGACGCTCTCAACTTTTTACCCCGCATTTTCATATCATTATGTGACAAGTTAGGTTTCTGACTCAGGCACTGGCTGAAGTCTGTCTTTCAAAGCACTTATTCTTCTGTTGTTTCACCAAGATCTGTCTCTTGCAAGTCACGGTGTGAGGCACAGTGGGCTGAGCAGGGCAGTGTTGTTTCACCTGCATGGAACAAAGTGCTGATTTTCTCAGCTTGTGCCAACAGAGCGTTTAAGCTTTTACTTAACAGGAAACAGGGGTGGTTCTGATGAATGTGATGGGATTGCTGACAGGCATAATTGTTAATCATATGTTTGTGTACCAGTAGAAGCAATGGAGCAGTGTTGAGTACCAGTACAGATTTCCAGCTCCAGCATCAGTCAGTCTTCAGTCCCTCTGCTTATGCATCGTTACTTACTCATGCATCTGTACTTTCACACAGGGAACAGAGCATCTGAGGAGCTATCGTTCTCTCATAATAATGCATTCTCCTTTCAGGTCACAGAAATAATTCTGCAGCTACAAAGCAATGCTTATGAATGCAGGAGCCTCTTGTGCAACATTTCTTCCTTTGCATTTATTCATTTGCCCATTCCTTATCTCAGTAAGGCATGATCAGAGCCCCAAAGCCCCTTCTCCTAAATGATGTACAGAAATTACTAAAATTTGAACTCATAAATTAAGCTTGGAAAAAAATCCCATGGTTTTATGCACATCTGTTTTGCCTAGATTCTGTTTTTCCAGATATTTAGGGGGTTTGCAGACGTCTTTGTATCTCAGACACAAATGCCATCTTGTGATTGATGGAACCCTGTCTAAATACCTCAAACTCTGCCTTACCACTTGATACCATTCACACCATCAGCTTTCATTTCTGCAGTGTTTCATATTACCTTATTTTTCCTGTGTTGCCTTCATCACTGCATCAAAACAAACAAGAGGATTAAAGCAGGTCAATGCATCATGGTTAAATATTTTTTCTAAAGGAGAGCAGACCATTCCAAACACCATTAAGACACAATCCTGATTGAATCTGAAGCAGCCAGATTAAATGCATGTTAATAGAGAAGGACAATTATTGTTGACTTCCTAATGCAAACAAGAACTTCAGACACTGATTTCTATCAGCCCATTAGAGCTGGCTGAATCCTACACACTGTTTTAACAGTTGCTTAGCAATGGCAAATAAGCTGTTATGTCTCTTATCACAAGCGGTATAGTTAGAACAATACCTATTATTGAACTGAATAGGTATGAAATTAGTTTATACTGCTCCTCTTTTTGAGATGGGACTTGGCAGCAAAGTGAATTGTTTAGGCTGCAGGCAGAAGCAGCAATTTTTTTTCCTGGAGATAAAATGGAGATAAAATGAAACTGAGGCTTTGCGATGGCTGTTTATCTGAAAGCATCATCAGAAAAAACTCTGCTTGTCTATGTTTGTGTGTGCAGGAAGGAAGAGGTTTTCCTTCAGATGTCTTCTTTGAGTGAATTTCCAGGGCTGTGACAACACTAATGACTGGAGCCTATTGAAGAAGCAAATACAGCAATACCACACTGCAATACCATTTCCTCCCTCCTTCCTGCATGGGCATCTCTGATGAACTTCCTCAGCTCTGACCTGGTAAAACTTACTGGAGGTAAAGCTACCAAAGCCAAGATCCAGAAGGACACTTTGGGTACTTGTCATTTACTGTTGCAACTCCTGTCTTTTGAGTGTGCACCTTCCACAGTGGAGTCCCTGCAGCTGCAGAATTCAAACATCTGCAGGAACTTTCACACCTTGCAATGCAGGGTTCTTGGTCACCACAATAGGGAAGGCTCAGCAGAGCTGTATGGTGCAGTTTGGGTGCTGCAAGGTCTTAATTATGTCTTTCTAGGTAGGATTTATACTCCCAGCTCCTGCCTCCCACAGGAATACCCCAATGGCTGTAGTCTGCTTTGAGGTAGGTGCTTCACAGGACAAACTTAGATAAGGGCTGTGCATCCAAGCAAAAATCTCTGATTTTAGACCAGATTGTCATCCTCCAAGTCTGATGCAATGAAGTATGAATTATTTTAAGTGCCTTGAGTAATTTCAACAGGAAAATTGAAGAATGCTTCTACTCTGCAATAGACTAGTTTTGTAGCTGGTGCTTTAGGGCAGCATAAAGTTTGGGTTTGAATATCTCTGTCTGAGGAAATAATTTAACTTTTGGATTCCCTGACAGAGAGAACCACTAAACTACTATGGAGATAAGATGCTACTGCTTACTCTTTCTCCAGCTGCATTTCTTAGAAAACAGCAGCAGCTGCTGTTGAACCCACATCACTGGTCTCCACAGAGGTTCTCAGGTCACTTACCAGGTTTAACCAGGACAGGCTAACAAAAGAATCCCCGTTTCTGAAACCTGAGTGTAACACAGTGTAAACCCCGTGTTTGTGATCTTCTGTACCGGCTTCTGAAGCTTCTCAGTACCGAAGCACTTGTGTGCACCAGCAGAGGTAGGAATTGGGATGCTGTGCCTAGGGTGGAGCAACACCCTCTGTGCTCTTGGCACTCCACGGGCAGCACTGCAAGGAGACCAAGAGACAAAGGGATTCTCAGATTGTTGGATGCAAATAAACACAGGATGACAGGGCAGGTACCAGCTGAGTTTAAAGAGCAGCTGAATGCAGGTTTTGAGTCATAGAATGGTTGAAGTTCCGAGCAGCCTCTTGGTATCATCTAGTCCAACCCCTGTGCTCAAGCAAGGTCACCTGGAACCAGTTGCCCAGGACTGTGACCTGCTGGGTTTGAAAGATCTCCATAAACGGAGTCTCATAATCTCTCTGGGCAACCTTTGCCACTGTTTGACCGCCCTCACAAAAAAAAAAAAAAAAAAAAAAAAAAATTCCTGTGTTCAGTTTGAATTTGGCTCAATTGTGCCCATGGTCTCCTGTTCTGTCACTGAGCACTACAGAGAAGAGTCTGGCTCCCTTGTCTTCATTCCTTTCCATCAGGTGTTTATATGCACTGCTAATTTCCCAGAATCCCAGAATGGGTCAGGTTGACAGTGGGGTCAGCGGGTCCAGCCTCCCTGCTCAAGCAGGGTTACCCTAGAGCACATTGCACAGGATTGTTTCCAAATGCATTCCCCCTGAGCCTCTCTCTTAACATTTCTAGCTGCCCCAGCCTTCCTCCATAGGGAAGGTGCTCCAATCCCTGAACCATCCTCATGGCCCTTGGCTGGGCTCGCAGTAAATCCATGTCTGTCGTGTAGGGGGAGCCCAATTCTGAATGCATCATGCAGGCAAATCCAGTTGCTCTCCAGATCCAAACCTTCACATTCATTTACTTTTTCAGTCCTCAGTCCCTTGGTACAGCTTCCAGCAAGTGTTCAAAGTGCAGCTTTTGCACACCTTTCCATCAGAAGTAGGTGTGAAGCTATCATTCATTATGCCAACAAGCATTCACAATTTGGTTCTTGCAATGCAAATCAATCTCATGTTCTGCGAAAGGAGCTTTGTAACCAACCTCACTGCCAAATGCTCTTTATTTTGTTAATAATCCATGCAAATTTCCTGTGTACTTCATGGGAAAAAGCCCCTAGTGACGTCTTGCTGGAGCTACTGGGTTCTTATAATGCCTACATTATTAATCAGTCATGTACACTGATTCAAATTAGCCCAGTTAATATTTTTACTAATAATTTGATTGCTATAACCAGACACAGCAAGAGCAGGGCCTGCTTTTAACCTGAGCTTAAAGCTGGAGTCAGAGATGAAAGGTTTGATCACTCATTCTTACCTGAATTCCTGTCCTGCAGCTAAATAACTACTTTTGGATAACTAAATGAAAAAAAATTACATTCTCAAGTAGAAATATGAAATGGAGTGGAACTGCAAAATTTCCTATTAAAGGTGTAAAGGACTCCTCATGGGAGAACCTCAGCCAGGAAGAAGGGCTCGGTCTGCCAAGTCACCAAGCAGCCAGGTGCCAGAGGGAGCAGCCCAAGGGCAGAGACGTGTGCCCATTTCTCCCGGTGTTGAGGGGGACCTGAAAGCAGGAGTGCCTGCTGGGGGTGTGTGGGGCAGGCCCCAAGGGAGCTGGAAAGCCAGTGCCAGTCAGTGTGAAAGGTGAGCTGGCCAGAAATGAGCTGTGGACTTGGCCCAGGACAAGAAAGGAGAGAGCACCACCAGGCAGATCTCCTTGAAATGAGGGTGTCGTAGGCATCTCCACCCCAGCTTGATGCACAAACCCTCAGCTGACCCCTGCACAGTTTCAGTGGTATTCACATGCTTTCCAAACTTCTGTGCTGTAGGCTTGCACAACCTGGAGCTGGAAAAATGCTGAGAACTGAAATGATCAGGAGAACAGTCACCAAAGTATTTTTTTTAAAAAATGTTATAGCATTGCAGGCAAACAAGATTGTCCCAATTACAGTTTATATATTTTTTTTTTTCAAATTAGAAATGTAATTTATAACACAGTTATAAAAAACACAGTTTAAAAAAACACTTTTTTTTTTAATTATAAACATAATTTAAAAAATAAAAATAAGCCAGTGCTGTGCTAGCAGTGTGATATTCATGAGAAGTTCTATAAGAACAAATCTCTGGAACAAGATTAAAAGACACCGCATATTTGGGTTCAGGTATGCACAAGGCTGTACATTATACTTCTATGGTTCTAACATCGTGACTGCAGCATAAAGAGACACTTGGGCAGACACAGTCCTTGCCACACAGCAGTTACAGGCCACACTTTGGAAATACTGAAATGACTGAACTGGTACATGAGCCCTGCAGCAAGGCAGCATTTGTGATTGCCTCCAAACAGCTCTTAGAAAGGCCAGGCAGAGTCTGGCTGGGGTGAAAGGGCTGCAGAGAGATCCCAGTTTTCTCTTACGGGGAAGCCTGTGTGTGCCACAAAATGAGGTGTGGGCTTCCCAGTGGTGAGGAGCGATGGGGCAGATGGTATTTGTGGTGCATTCAGTAAAGAGACAATATTTCTGGATGTTTGAGCATGGCCAGAACTCTACACTGGGGCTCTCACCCATCACATAATCTGGCATGTGAATAGTGCCAGGTCTCCCACCTAAGGCTACAAATGAATCTGTCCCTAAATGCCAACAAATGCTTCAACTCCACCTCTCACCTTCTGTTGTGAAAAATCTTCACCAGAACTGTAATCTCACTAATACTCACTTTTGAGGCTTGCAAACTGGATTATGGCTTTAAAGCACCAGGCTTCCTGGTATTCCTCTCAAATCCTACACTATCTCTGTTGTTGTCTCACATCCCTCAAGAGATTAGCAGCATTTGCAAGGTTTCAAATATGGGTATTTCTTTCCAGAGCTGTCTAGCATGAACAATGCTGTTTTCATTTAAATAGTTCTACCCACATAACTCCGTTGTTAAAGCCATTACAATTGCTGTCATACCACAGCTATCTAATGGCAGGAGCTGGAGTTCTGGGCCTAATAGCTGTCATCTGCTGCCACCCAACTGAAAATTTCAATAAGGTCCCCTCACTTTACAGCAGCCAAGTTTCTGGCATGCAGAAATTGTGTATCTCAGATCCAGAGTAGAATCCTATTCATGTATACACAATATAGGAAACAGAATTTCAAACCAAACCAAACCAAAAACCCCCAGCATGGAATCCTGCCCAAGCTGAAGTCAATTTTGCACTCGATTTTCCTGGACTGGGGTTTCACCCTGAGTATTTTGCTGCCTAATCTCACTTCTAAAATTGTCTGCTAGTGTTTCACATGTTATAATAACCTTTTATTAATATTTTAAGTATTACCTTCTTTTTCGTGAGCCTTAAACAAAAATTTCTGAAGGAGGAGGAGGAGGTTTTGCATCACTCACCAGCACAGAGTGAATAGAAATCTCATATAACTCTCAACAGAGAATGAACTGCAAGGATTTGCAATATTTTTGTCATGGTGTAGCTCTAGCCTGCATTTTGATCCCATCTCCTGCATTATGCTACTGTTGGCTGCTGGAATTTGAGGTTAAAAAGAAAACCAAAACAGGAGAAAAAGCTGTCTATATGCAAACTTCTGTCATTCCACTAACAGATCTTTTTCTCCTTTAATGTGTTATGTATAGATTGCTCAGGTGTTAATTAAAACAGCAGCACGAGCTTCCAGTGAGTTTTATGGGGATTTTTAAAAAAGATGAGGTTGTCTCTTTGCATCTATTCTGCTTTTACCATGCACTGTTAGCAGGAGGGGTTTTTTCTTATCTCATTGCAAGAGAAATATTACACACAACTATGGAGTTAACGTTCTTATCAGAAGGCAAAGCTAAACGTCAAAATTTCCTAAAAACTAAGCACTATATATACCATGATTACAAGCTGTGGTACTATTTCCCACACTCTGATATCTAAGCTTGGCCTTATGCAGCTTCCCCATCAATCACTGCACACTACTCTTTGGTATCATGTCATCATATTTCCATAATCATTAATCATGTTACCCAATAAATCCTTGGGCAATTATTTAAGCTGCTCTCTTAACAGCTGTCCACTTCGAATATTGCCACCTTGGCTGCTCATTTACCAGCATGCCTTTGATCTGGGAACTGTTCAATCAGATCGATAACATGCAAGGAAAATGCAAATGGTTTGAAACAAGAGAAATTCTTTCATGTGGAATATTCACATTTGAAACAAGCCTTTCAACTCTGCAGCCGAAGCTTTCCTTTGTAGTGATGAAGTCCTTTATAACGATTTAACAAATTACAGCTAGGTAATGGCAAAGCATATCGCATTCAGCAGCAGAGCGAGGGGTAGGTGTGAGGAGGAGCTGGGAGCTCCCAGTCACACATGCACTGGCAGGCCCTCCTCCTCCCCAGTAACGCAGGAGATGGGATGCCAGACTATTCCCTGTGGGAGAAGGTGAAGTGAGAGACAAAGGCCATTTGCGCCTTCAGGTCTGCGGGAAACTGCCTTGTTTATCCCGTGCCGTTCCGGCGGGCTCAGCCCTGCCTTCCCCATCCCTTCGTGGGTTCTGCTCCTCCCTGCATACTCTTTCCCATCAAGCCCTCCTGCTCTCTTTCCTTTCCAGCTCTCCTGGGCATTGTTATGATGGGGCTACTGACTTTGGGGGGGTCATTTTTGTTGGTCAGGCTTTGATGATAAATCTTCATGTGTGAGAAGACCTCTTTGGCTTCAGGCAGATGTACAGCTCCCATCTGTCTGTCAAGAAGATTCATGAGGAACAGGCAAGATTACTAAGTACAGTTTACTATCTGCAGTGACTAAATGCCAGATGCAGATATAAATTGTAGAGCACTTGGAAAGCTGATTAATTAAAAACCCTAACGCCACTGACAAATGCTCAAGTTTCAAATGTTTCTTTATCAGCATCATTTTACTCTTCCTAGACTGAGAGCAGATTATCATCAAGTAATTTTCAGTCTTCTCTAGTGAAGCTTTCTTAAGCATTTTATTATTTTGAAACAAATCTTTTTCTGCAGCCCTGTTTTCAAATGGTAGCCACTCTAAGTCACGATTTCGCATAGTGGTGTATAAATTTCCCCTCTAAAGAAGACAAAAAGGGAGGAAGAAAAAGTGATATACATCTTCAGGAATTACTATATTCCATGCTTTGTTTGTTGCAGTGAGGGCTGGTGATAAATGATGTCACAGGCTGTGTAGCTCATCATTTCCCAGCAAACCTGCACTGCTTCTGTTTGCACTGCAGTCCCACCTCCAGGCCCCAGTGGGGCAGCCCCGTGTGCCAAATGCTGCACACATCTATTGAAGGACATTCTTCAAAGACCTCCTGAGCTAGAGACAATTGGTCCCTACTGATCAGAGAGTCCCCTTTCTTCAAACAGATGAACAGCAGATTTTGTTTCCATGACACTTGTAGCCACAGATAGGCTGGGCGAGCAGAAGGAGGACGATTTCGATAATGCTGTAGGTAGAGGATGAATGAAGAAACCTGCCTTCATGAGCCACAGGAAGGATACAGTGGAGACTGCTGGAAGAATCTGGAAATAGGCAAAAGCAGTTTTCCTGTGGTATGTGTGGAAAACAAATTTTGATGGCACGGCGGTACAGCTTTGCTGGCCTTCATTAGGAAAAGTTATTTGCCTCTTGCCTCTCTTTATCACTTAATCAATAATTTGATCCCCAAGTTCCTGCTGATAAATACGTGATATGTGTAGAGAGGTACAGGAGTGAATACACAATGTATGAGCAGGTGTTGGAGTAGAACTCATTCTTTTAAAAATAAATTGTTATTAGGTTATGACAACTGTTATGAAAACATGTATCTGCATAACATCTGCATTGACCAGTTAACATAAGGATGACATATTTATTCTTAATTTTAAATTTTTTTGGAAAGGTGAATCGAATCTGATGCAATTTGGTACTTTTCCTCCTGGCAAGGCACATCATAACCTACTCTAGAAAGAATGGAAGGATTTAAAAGGCTGTGTAAATTGTTCTGTTTAATTCATACATCCAGTGAAAATGCCAGCCACCTGCCATTCATAGCAATGTGAACACTGTCATTCAGTTAAAAATGGGTAATACAAGCTGCAAACAGACTGCTATGGTATGGTTAAGTGACAGAGACAAATAGGTGAGCTGAAAATTGATTCATGTAACTGGACAGTCCTTTGGGGCTTATGTTTCAGATTTTCTCTTACTCCGACTTGAAGTACAGCTCTGTGCTGAGAAAACCATTCTTATTCCAAGCTTTTGCTCTTGAGACATGCACAATAAATCTGTAGGCATAAGAAGATGCTCAGAATACAACAGCAGGTCATGTTATGAGCCAGCATAATAAATGGCATAGTTCCTTTGGCTTTGGCAGCTTCCAGGAAGCTCCTATAACTTCCTGTGAGCTTGAGATTTTCTACTACTAAGGCACCCTCCATTGCCTGTTTGTGAACAGTGCTGGATACGGCCAAGTTATGAGATCCAATAAGAAATGATAATGCAGAATCTTAGAGAAAGAACCTGGCTGACCTCAACTGGGAAATCATTTAGGTATTTAAACATGTCTGGTGCCACTTTAAAATCCTTCAGGATTTCACAAGATAATGACCAATATTACTCAGGTGATCTAAATCCTTTTGGGAAGGAGGTAGAGGAAGGAAGGAAAGGTCTCAGCTCATTTAACTACAGCAGCACTCAACAGCTGCTACTGGGAACACAAACCCCACTGCTGGCCTCTTGTGCAAAAGAAAGAGGAGTGTTCCTGAGTGCTCAGAAGCAGCAAAAGCAAACAGGAGTGGTAGAAATTATATGTAGAAGAAATGTTTAAGTTGTAAAAATGAAGACTGGGAGTAGGAGGAAATGAGAGAGCTGGCTTGGGGGAGGAAGGAATAGCGTGAGGCAGATGTTCCCTTTCTGATATGTGTAATACTGCCACTACAAAATCTGCTCCAGAGAGGAGCACGGCCTGGCTGTGAGCTGGCAGGGAGCTGTTTGTGCTGTTGCTGCTGATAGCAAAGGCTAGCAAACCAAGGCTGGTGAGGGGCATAGTGTAAGGAAATGAGATATGGCTGGAGAATGAGAAAGAAGAGGTTTAAGCCCATCCCATTTTGTACAGATTGCAGAGGGAGCATGGTGTTTTCTGATGATATAAACCAGTACTCAACAACCTGGCCTGATGGACACCAGCCCGCACACCTGAGGAAAAGCCCCAGGCTGACCTTCCCTCTGTGTTTGTTCCTAAAATTCCTATTCCTTGTATCCATTCTCTTCATTACTTTCCAGGCAGGTGACAGCAAAATGAAGGTGGATTATACTTTTGAAAGAGTTTTTAAAATGACATCTCCTCCTTTAATTTTGGTGGTTTTAAGGATTGGGATTTATGTATGGATTTAGACAGAGATGCTCCAACACCATACTACAAGACCTCAGTGATTAGTACAAATGGCTTAAAGACTCACTAAGAAGGAAGGCAACCAAACCAAACATGCTAATAACAGCAAGCATCAAACACCATGAAATATTACCTGAGACTTATACCAGAACTCCAGCTTTATCATCATTAAGGTCTTTAAAGGCAACTGCAGTATCCAAAATGCCCTAAAAATCTTTCTGACTTTGTTTTTCTTAAAATTAGTGAGTCTCTTGTACTGCTGTCTATGATTGAGAAACTGTAAGCCAGTTTAATCAGGGTGATCAGATACAATAATTAACAATTTTACCACAGTATGTCAGAGATTAAGAAATGAAAGTGAAATCCTGATCCTAGTGAAACCAATATTCTCAGGAGCTTAAGACGTCAGCTCTTCACTCTCTACATTTTCTATCATCTGGATAGATAATTTTTAATATGACTGCATAAATCATGCAACTGGATTGGTCTCAGAGTAAAAAGTATTTATATTAATAGCTGTTTCAAGAGTGTGCCACAAGTAAATGTTCCAAAGGACACACACAATTGTTCTGCAATAAAAAGCCATTTTAACGACCCATTTTCTATAAAGCAATTGTAGAATATTTTAACCCCTTTCTGTTTGTTTGCTTTGCATGCAATTTTTTCCCAAACTTATTCAAAACCAATCCCAGGACTTCAGATTGCTGTGCCTGAGTTTTTAATCTAGTGAGAAGCTTTCAAGGAGCTGGTCTCTACCAGTGATCCCAGCAGGATGGGCATCCCTGTTGATACTCTGCCCTCTAGGATGAGACAGGATAGAACTTGTACTCCAGATTTTTCCTAGTGGCTTATCCTCTTAAATTATTCTGAGGTGTGGCTCACCCAGATGCTCAGTTCCTCCTTCTTGTTCTCAGTTGCCTGTAATGAAATGAGTTTATTTCTTAAAAACTGTCTTTCACTGTGGGATATTAATGTCTCTTCTTCTGGCATTGCTGGTTCTGAGCAATAAACAAAAGCTGCCACCCAAAACAAGAGTAAAGAGTAGCAGGGAAGTGAAAGGGCACAGCTGTGAGAAACTAGCCAGAATAAATCCTTCTGGAAACATCCTAATAACAGTGGCACCTCACTCCCACCAGGAAAAACTAAGGTGGGCAGCAAAGCACTCTTAGGGCTTGAATGCAAGCACACAGAAAAGCTGCAGAGTGGATGCAGACCAACTGACAAGACATAAAACTGCTTTAGAAATAAATTCCAGCAGTGAAAGTCTACCAGCAGGGAAAGATCATTTGTAAGGTTTAGTTAGAACAAGGCAAGAGTAAACATTGTGCATTCCCCTGGATTTCTGAGACAGAAGAGGTTTTCCTCAGGCCACCAACTCCTCCTTTGGGGAACACGAGAAGAATATTTCAGAACTCCTGTCTAAACACATGTAGTGAAGGATGCAGAAAGTAATGCTATAATATATCGAGTCAAATGTGGGTCATAACAGGGAAGTTTAATCATCTTCCTCAGCAACGATATCCATAGATAGGCAAATAAAAGGGATCTTGGAGAGATCGCACATAGTAAGTGCAAAATCAAACTTTCCCAGCACATGGGCTTATGCCACTTACTCGCTTACTCCAAACAACTTTAAAAAATCCCTTGCAAAATTAGAAGAGGGAACCAGACAAGGAGAAAGACTTTGGATTTTTCTTTTCCCACTGTATAGTCAGAGAAATAAAAGAGGATATTTGTGAAAAGCCACCATGAGTCTGCAGTCTGATAAACAACAATAACCTTTTTCTTGACACTAATTCCTTTATTATATTTTTAGAAGAATTTAAAAGCCACTTATTTTTGAAAAGTGTGATTTCAGGAAAAAGTATAATTTTCACATTTCCTCTGATGTGTTGCATGCCCTGCTGTGTTATGACATTTCAAGTTTCATCAAGTCACATTAATTTACATTCTCACATGTTTTCTCAGTGGAACCTGCTCTTTGGGTCTATTTTCATTTATTGCTTGATCACTTTAATGTATTTGTTTTACTGAATACTTGGGCCATGTTAACTGATCTTTCCATACCCCATGCTTACAATTCATTAGCAATCATTTCTCTTCTCTGCACGAAGAAAGGAAAAAGGGAATGAGAGAGAGGGAAAATGAGAGAAAGACAAAAGAAAGAAATCTGAAATTCTTTCTTTGGAAAGAAAGCAAATAGCAGTTTAGGTTTGTTTTTTGTTTTGTTTTGGTTTGGTTTTTTTTTCATCCCATTTACAGCCTGCTCTGTTGCTTGGGCTTTGGTTATGAGGAAATTTTATCTGGTGTGACCAACACAAATAAGCAACACAATAAAATAGATCCCATACAATAAATATAGCTAATTGATTGTAAGCTGCCCATTATTTCAACCTCCTCAACCTTGGTAAATGTGTTCACAGCAGTAAATCTGTGTTAGAGATTTGTTTTGGTTCTAAGTGAAGCAGACTGTTGGATCCTATCATGCAGGAAGCCAACCAATTGTCCAGTCTTGTGCAATGATGGTGTGAGGGGGAACTGGCCATCAAATCCCATTTGTGGGCTTGTTCCTTGCACTAATATTTTGATTGCCTAAGCCTCAGCTTGATCTTGAGATGATGCCTAAATTCCTTCAGATGAGCCCTCTAAATTCAGTTTGTTCAGAGTGGCCAGCACAGCTGAAGTACAGTATTACCACTCCTTGCCTCCTGGCATGGATAACTTGAGATAGCTCTGAAATGATGTGACATTGTGAGGGAATCAGCCCATTTCACCCATCCTTTCCCTGTATTTATTAATTTAATGACTGAACAAACCATGGTGTTCTCCCCACTCTTGCTACCCCTCTGCTTGCAAGTGGCACACGAATACAAAATGAGAGATCATATTTGGAAACTTTGCAACTTCTCAGGGAATTCCCATTCCCTCCTCAGTATCAGGATACTTGATGAGAGCACGAACATCAGGTGAGAAGGTCCTGTGCAGGCAGCTGCTCATCCCCCAGTCCAGAAACCAGCAGCAGGAGCTTCAACGGCTGTGCAAGGTGTGAGTCTCAGCCAAACATGGAGAGAGCTGAAAGCCTCAGGTAGAAGGGATCACTTAAGAAAATCATGTTGTCTACAGCTCTCCAGCAGTGAGGAGTGACATGCAGATCCAATTTGATCCCCATGATATTCCATCCCCTCTGCTGGTAACAGCCCACCCTGACCTACCCCGTGTTGGGATCTTGCTGTCACTCCAACGTGGAGTTTTCAGCCACAACGTGACAGATACAGGCAAGAGGAACATTCAGCAACTTAGCAGGTTGGAGCTTGTATTCCCCCTCTAGATCCCTGTGGATACACACCTACCCCTGGCAGTGAGGACACTGCAGAGTCCAGCTGTTGACTGATCTACAGCTACATAGTTCCATCTCCTGTCTTAAAAGCAGCTCTGCTAGAGGAAGAACAAGGGTAGTGGGAGGAATTACCCAAGGGAGACATTTCTGGCATTTTGGTTTCTTTGTCATTAAGCTGTTTGTAGCAATCAGGAGAGGAACCACTTCAGTGGCAGCTGGGTTTCATTTTAAAGCTCTTCTCCACCCTTTGGTAACTCTGAGGGAGCTGCCATGAAGGTCAAACACTGGAAAATTCCAAGGGCAGAGCAGAGACTCCCAAATGTGACCGGAGCCACAGAGAGCCCAGCTCATCCACTGTGATGTCCTCATGTCCCCGAATGAGTAGGAGGATGACACTGAAGCTTCCTGTGGAGGGCTGAATGGAGCAGCCTCGAGTGTCAGGGGAAGAGGGGGCGAGGAACACTTATCCCAGCCTGTGTGTCACTGATGGCAGATGAGCTGGTGCAGCAGGAGAGCCAGCAGCACAGCCCAGGGACAGCAGCACCAGCGTGACAGCGTGCCTTTAGCCACTGCACGTGGTGACAGCTTGGAATGGAATCTGTGTGTTTGTGTCCAGAGATTGGACACAACAACTGGCTCCACCAGGACGTGCTGTTCCCCGGTGGGCAGTGAAGGATGCTGACATCAGATGGGCTGGCAGCAGTGCAGGGATGGGCACGCTCCTCCTCTGCTGCATGCAGCAAAGAAAGGATTGCTGCTCAGGGGGGGCAGCCCTGGACAGGGGAGAGAAATTAGGAGCCCAGATGTCTGCTCTGTGTAGAGTTTCTGAGGGGTTTGGAAATAAAATAGAAGTGAGCCCTACCATAAATTCAGATACATGTACGAGGAATCACATTTACTCCAGACTGAGGTTGTGTGATGTGACCTTCAGCAAAACTGATCAGCTGGACTGAGTCTCCTTGGTCTTCTCCAGCACCTGTGAACCTGAGAGAACAGATTTTGCACAGCTAAAAGTCAGTCCCTCCCTTCCAATGGGATGCAGCTGTCTAAATGTCTCGGTCCCTCCTAAGAGATCTGAGAATAAAGGGTGGGAGGACTCTAAAGGAACAGGGGCTGGTGTGATCCTCTCATTCATGGCTTTGGCAGCTACATTTCACATTAACCCTGCTCAGAAAACAGTGGACACGAAGTAATTCAACCCATTCTGGAGCCTAGGTGCAAAACCCAGCAAGCTTAGATTGGCCACAATATAGTCAATCAGAATTTAAATAGTACTGTAAATAGTATTCAGGCTTAATGAGGGCTGAGAGAAGGAATGCCAAAATGCCAGAGGCTGCCTTACCTTTCCCCTTGGAGGAATACAATTCCTGACACTAGCACACTGAAAGAAATAAACAGTTTAGAAGCTCTGATGCCTTCTCAACACCAGGTGCAGCACTATCAGTGCAGCACCATCTTACCTAGGCTACAATTGACCTTTTAGCTTCTTTTTTTTTTCTGTCTTTTCTCATAGGAGGCACCAGTCATTGCTGTCATGATAAAAATAGAAAAGTGCCATCTGTGTGTGCCTAAAGGTTTATGAAATGAGAGAATAGGAAAGCAAACCAAGTGGCTCTCCTTGCTATCACTTCCCAGCTTCCCTCTTGAGTGACTTTCTGTATCCTCAAAGATGCTGTCCAACTGATGCTGAGCAGCAAGGTGGGAGCCTGTCACAAGGAAACAGGCCCAGGAAAACCTGCCAAATTCTCCTCTTTTACTTACTGCCAGTTGACAGCAGGACACAAAGTCATCCGTAGCCAGTCAGGAAAGTTAAAAGTTACTTTTTAAGTGATGTGGACTGATGGTATATGGAGACTGAGATCAATGGAGGACAGTAGAAATTTAAATTGACAGTACACCGTAATAATTGTTGACATTAACTAATCAGATAAGAATTTTGAAGTTCACACTGTGAACACTGATATTTTCTGTGTGAAGTGAAGACAGTTTGAACTGATATTTTTTTCTATTAATAAGTGTTTGAAAGGGTGGTAGAAGAAATTATTACTGTAGTAATCAGAGCTCTCTGTGTGAAATCGCTTCATAGTCTTTGAAATTCATAAAGCAGGAGATAGTCTTTATTCAAAATAGTACGAACCTGACTACCCAATGAAGACATACAAATTATCATTGCTTTAAATGATCTTTTTATTTATTCACCAATATGCTGTTTTCATGAAAATCTCTGGAAAACAGGCAGGCCCCAGGGCCCAGCCTCCGAAGAAATGTTGGGAGTTATCTAGAGAGGGCTGTCTGCCCCCCTCCACCAATGGGCAGTAACTCTGCCCTGTGGCTGAGCCTCTCTGCCCCAGGCAGTGCTAGGTGGTGCCATGGGCAGCAGGAGCACAGGGTGCCAGCCCCGTTATTGCCAACAAAACGCCACTGGCTTATACACCTGCCCCCCAGAGGGACCCTGCACCAACTCTGGAGGAGGTGCACTTACATTTCTTTAAGCACATTTCCCTTCTCACTGGTGCCAGCCAAAGCCAGTCTGGTTTAATGGCGTTTTTGTGCTGCAGCACACACCACAGTAGACACTTCCCTGTGGTGCTCAGTGCATCACCAGCATGCATGGAAGGCTCTTACAGAGCTGGTTCTTACAAACATGAGCACGCTGATTCGTAAAGATGAGAATGTTCTCAGCATCACAAGATCATTTAGGCTGGAAAAGACCCTTCAGATCACTGAGGCAGCTGTAAACCTGTCAGGCCTTCAGCACGTATCCATTGTGGCATCAGTGCCCATGATGCAGCTTCAGGGAGCTACACAGCATGGTTCTCTTGCTTGGATTGGGAAGAACATTATTCCCTTTTCTCGTGGCATGGCTGAGACTGATGCTGTATCTTGTATTGATGTTCAGCATGTGAAATCCAAGCAACCTTCCCTTTGCCTAAGAATTGTGTTTGTGACACAATACACCCACAGTATTGTGCAAGAAGGAGTCTGGAGATGATCCCTTGGTATTCAGTCCGTACCAGAATGTATCTTCAGTCAGAAAACCCCAAAGTCTAAACACCTTCTGAGGTTGTAACACCTCCTTCTCAGCCTGCTCAGAGGGGTCAACACATTCACCCCTGCTCCAAATCAAATCCTTTGGTTTTCTCCTCGTGTTCCCCACTCCCACTTCTGACTTTACCTTATGATCAATAGAGTTCAGGCTTAGGGAATATTATCAGAGCCATGATTGCAACCTCTAACATTATAATCTATAGGGTTGTTGAGAGCATTAGAACATCCAGGATAAATGAATTCAGTGTAAGTAAAAGCTTTGAAGCTAGGAGCATCACCAGGGTTTTGAAGCTTAAGCCCTGTTTAGATTACTTGATTAAAGTAGATCCAAAGCTTCACCAATCAATATATTTTGCTTAGGAGCAGTGTTGATACAGAAGCATATTTAATGGGATCTGCAGTACCCTGCCCAGAAGATGCTTCATTAAAGCAAAATAAGAAAATGTGCATGGGGGAGAGGGGCACAATCACCACCATGTGTTTGTGAGTGCCTGTGAAGATTATTTGCAGCTGTGGTACAGAATAGCCTATATAAAGAAAAGAGGAGTGGGGAGCAGGGAACTGACAGGAAAATTACAGGCTTGGAAAAGAAGTAACTGAATCTTCTGTCAATTTAAAGTTGTGAAAAATGACTAAATGTAAATAGACATACCTGCAGCCATGCATTATTAAAGGGACAGCCCTGCTCTTTGGCCACTTTAATTTATCCTGCAATCTCCAGTGAGACCAGAACTGTTGGTCTGATTACCCTCTCTGGCAATGTGATCAGCATTGTATCTGCAGGCCAGTATTGACAAAATGCCAATTATTTGTACTAAAATTAAGAAAACTTAAGCCTGACCAGTAGGTCATTGTTGACAAAAGCCAAAAAGACAATCAGCTCACAATTTTTTTTTCCTCACCTGAGAATATGAACATGCAACAGGCAAAACAGGTGCTGTGGGAGAGCACAGGTTCAGTTCTGCTCCTCCCAAGTTAGTTACACACCTCCAGGGCTGTGGGTGCCAAACCACGGCTTCCAGACCAGCACCAGGGACTGGGAACAGGCTGCTGCTTGTATCCCAATGGAAAATAGAATCCATTTAGATTTCTAATTGGACTTGATTAGACATTTAAGCATCTTTTTTGCAGTTTGAATGAATTAGTTGTATTTTCCAGCCTACTGAAGAGATCAGAGGAGCAAACCGTGTCCTACCTTCCCAGCACAGCGTGTCCCCTCTGCAGTGCCCGAGTCCTGAGCTCCCTGGGGAGCCTGGCCCCAGCTCAGTGCCAGGAAACAAAGCTGCTGCCCAAGTCAGGGAGCTCTCCAGGCAGGGCCCAGCCCCACAGTACCCGAGCAAGGCAAACCTGCAGGCAGTGGCCAGAATAATTCAGATCTTACCAGGCAACACCGTGCTTGTAAGGCAGCTCCAAAATCTTGCTGGGAAGTCAATCAGCAGATCAGAGCCAAGTTCAGCAAGGTAGCCAGGGCTGGATACAGCCCAGGGATGGCTGGGCAGGTCCCCAGTGGCAGGGCAGGTCTGTGGCCAAGCTGGCGAGTCAGTCTGCTGGTCAGGGTCTGGATCAGCAGGATCCTGGCACAGGCATCACCCGGACAGAGAGACAGCCCAGGGCTCAACTGAAATGGCTCCTGAGTCCACAGGCAGGTCTGAAGGTGGAGACCCCAGATGAGGCTGGCCAGGCCCATTAAGGTGCCCTGACATTAATCTGACTGTGCAAGACAAATATTTGCATTTCAGCAAGAACCTCAGTTTGGAGCTGGTATCTGTCCATGTCATGGAAATAAACATGTGCCAGAAAAGCTACAGAGAGAATGAAATTAGTAACCAGGAGACTTTTATGTTTGAAAAGGATTTTTCCCTGAAGTATCCACCCCTGCACAGCTGGGATGTGCTGATGTGTCCCCTGGTATCTCCTTTGGGTACCCACAGCCAGGGGTCCCACCGAGCAGTGTCCTGTCCTCCCCACAGCTCGAGTGGCACTAGCTCTGCCAGGCTGCCGGTTTTCCTCATCAGCTGACCTGTAACTAACTTCCACATCCAGACCCCGGGGTACAGAGTTCCAGTGCATGAGAAAACACAAGCCTTTATTGCCAGAGGTGACTAAAACTCAGCCAGATGAGCTGTGTGTTTTTTAAATAAATTATTTTTTTACAGTAAATCCACACAGTATTTGCTTTTGTGACAGCCAGAGAGTGAGACATAAATTCGCAGTTTGAAAGTTGAAATTGAAAGATAGATGGGCAGTGAGACGTCTTGGATAATTTAGGGATTGGGAATGGGGTCTTTGTCACGAGTTCATACATCACCAGCATACTGAGGAGATGAAACCCAGCGATCTGATGAGATTCACTGGTACGGAGATGCAAACAAAACCCTCTGGGCCAGATAAAAAAGGTGTCAGTGCAAGGCTCTCTCAGGTTATTACCCTGTCCCTTGGCAGCCCCTTTGCATCCCTGTTCATGCTGCTGCTCCAGCTCTGTTTAACTCCCTCTGCAGGTGTGAACTGAGCCTTTGCCCCAGAATTCTGCTGTTTGCTTGCAAGACAAGTTCCTGTCTTGGTGACAACCCCCTTCCCTTTGGCAGCCTGAGTTGTGCTGAGGCTCCAGGCTTTTTCTCCCTCCTAACCCTAACCTCAACATGAGGAGTGGGCTAAGGCTTCCCTGGCAGACCCTGGCCGTGCCCCAGTGAGCAAAACTTCTGAGGGGCTAATGCTTTTGGCAACCCACCCTTTCCTTTGGCAGCCACTTCCAAGCTTCCCATTTTGTCTCAAAGTCTGTATGTTGGCGTAACATGTCTTCTATCTAAAATGAAATATGTTTCTCTTTTTATTTTTATACACATCAGACAGTTGTCCTCATAGTGAGCTCTCATGTATTTTAGTGGCATTCACAGTCTGCATGAATAAACAACTGGAGGCACTTGAAGGAATATAAGCTATGTCTGCCTTTGTCTGCCAAATATTTTCTTCTGCCCCTGAACCCTGAACAAGAAATTATTATAATTTTGCCTTGCAAACACAGCCAGGTACAAGTTATTACTTAGCTGTTTCAAGATGAATTGTTAAAAAAAAGAAAAAGAAAAACCAAAAAACTCACAGCTTTTGAAAATAATAATTTTTTTGTGGCTGCTGGTACTTAGCTGTCACACAGGCCACCCAAAGAGGCTGCAAGCCCTGGCTGCTCACGGCTCCCTGGCCATGTCCTGCCATGCATCCTGAGCAGTGACGTCCCCACAGGGTCCCTGCAGCCACTGGAACACCCCTGTCGGTGCAGATGGTGTCACCAGTGCCACGGAGCTGAGTGATCTGCTTCCAGAAAGATCCATTGTCACAGACTATTAATTTTACTGCAGCCTCATTGGAAGGGAGTGGTGAAGCAGCAGGGCAAGCAAACAGCTCCTGTCAGCGTGGGAGTGCTAAATGCCCAAACAATGAAGCTTCTAGTTCACCAAATCCCAGCAGCTCCCCGACCTCGCGTTGATTTACTCTCCAGATTACTAAAGCAAACGCAGTGCCTGTGTAAGGTGGGAGCTCCTTCAGAGCTGCTGGGTTAAGTCAGTGGAGTCTGTTTGCAAATAGCTGGTTTTAGAACAGATAATAAAAATGGTGAAAGGCCCTTAATGCCCAGATTTTGTGTCTAGGGCAGCCAGTCTGCCAGCTCCTAGGATTGTCCACAATGAAGCAAAGCAGGATAGTGAGGAAGAAGAAAGGAGGGTAGAGACATGACTTTTCAGCAGGAGAGGTATATCCTAATATGGGATAACCTGGGATCTGGTTGGTAATTCTCTCCCAAGCCACTCAAGTCCTCCATCCATCCCACAAAGGTAAAGGCCTTTAGCCTGAGGTTCAGCAAACCCTCCAGGCAGTTTTTCGTGTTGTTTCAGCTTGGTAGTACCTGGGTGCAGAAGTCACACAGGGTGGCTGGGCACGTGGCAAGGAGCAGTCACAGTGCTGGGACAGCAGGAGCTGTGGCACAGAACAGGCAGCCACAGTGCTCTGGAGTGGGCAAAACACTTTAAAAGGTGCTGAGAGAAAAGTCCCTCATAAAGGAAAAAGTGTTACCAAAGCCACATTGGCTTCCTATATCAGCTGCTGAGCACTTGCTTCTCACAGGGAATCCCCCCAGTCCTTTCCCTCCCTACAACTCCTTTATGCCTCAGGTGGCACCAGGAGCCTCCCCTGCTGTCATCTTCTCAGCAGAGAGAAGGAGCTTTGCTTTCCCTTGCATTTTTCCCCTGTCCCCCTGCCCTGCTTGCAAAGCCCAAAATGGCTGACGGAATGCAGGCAGCTTTCCCCAAATCCATTTGTTTAGGCGTGGAGGATCACCCACTGGCTCTCACTGCAGCACGGCTGTGCCAGGAGCAGACAGCAGGCACTGGCCACGAGGAGCAGGAGTTGTGCCTCTCCTCCTGATGGATGATCTGCTGCTTCCAGGGCGTAACAGGCAAAGCCAGTTGTATTTGATTGCACCCCAGGTAGCGTGCCTTCTGTAACCGAGACGGTGAATGAACCAGCTTGGCATAAGCAACTGCATTAATTAGTATGCTGATAGCTGAATAAAGCTATTTTTAAAATCACTGAACAGCACTGCACTTTACTATGATTGCAGAGATTATGTAAGATGATGATTAAAACCAGGTCCCTGCATCACAGACTGATCCGTGTTTTAGAGATGAAAAAACAGCGCTGCAAAGGAATGAGAGGAGACTGTACTATTTTGAAAGGTTCTCTGCCTGCCCCAATTAAGGGCAAAGGAGTCGTGCCATCAATGTTTTCATTGCCATTCTAACTCATCCTACTTTTTCTGGCACATTTTGCCAATAAACCATTTATTTTTTAAGACCGGATTTCTAGATAAGGAAATGTCAGCTCAGGAGGGATCTGCTGCATCATCCCACAATACGTAGCCATTTTACAGGGTGTCCCTGATGCTCAGATTTTGCCTCCTATGGTGCAGGAGTATTTTCCTCCTAATTTTTGATGTACTACCACTCATTAAAAAAAGCAGAAAAAGTAAAATGTGGGCACTACCTTTGTGTATTGTCTAACAGACTGAAACCAGACAGATAAAGAGAAGCTCTGTCTCAGCACCAGGAAGATGCTGCATTTTGGGACCAAGCTACCAAAAAAAAAAGGTGTTATTTCCAATGATAGTTATTTGGGAAAAGCCTCTAGGAATTGATTGTCATTAAAGACCTGGAGAGAACATTGCTTATGATGATAAGCAGAGATTTAAAAATTTTGTTTACAGTCTCCTGCACCTTAATGCTCAGATTACTGTATATACACAATCATTATTTGATTCCTTACACCACAGTGAATAGCAACTCTGCTGATCAAATATAAAATGGCAACCAATCCTAATGCAAATAGAAATATAAACAAACCCTGCAGATTTATAGCCAATAAAAATTATGTCAAAGAGTATAAGATGAAAAGCAGACTGTATGCTTGTTATTAAGTCTGACAGATGTTTGCTGTAGAGGGTTTTCCATGAAGTTTCTCACCATTGTTAATCATCTGTATTTTATGATGAAGTTTAAAACCCCTTTAATTATCTTACACGGATTGAATGTGTCCACTCAAAGTATTGCACTGTGTTAAAGTTGAAGATTTATTCCTTTATAACATTTCTTTAAGAAGCAGACATCACAACTGTTACTTCATTTCCTGTCATAACACAGGATCCAGAGCATACAGAACAAAGCCTTTTGTCGTTATTTACATTCTCTTCTTTCTGGGGCAACTTCCCCAGCCAGCCTGATGCCAGCACAAGGGTCTGATGGCACCTCTTCCCAGGGGAGTCTGTGGTGCCAGCTGCTGGTGTGTGCAGAAAGGAATGTAACGTGGAGGCTGTACAGCGTGGGTGTTTGTGTGCAGCCATTTGAGCCATTAAGCACCAGCCCTGGTGAACAAGGCGGGTGAGTGGGGCCCTCAGGTGTGTTCCCTTGGGAACCCTGAGCTCCTGTCCCTCGTTCCCTCAGGAGCCCTGAGCTCCTGTCCCTCGTTCCTTGAGGAGCCCTGAGCTCCTGTCCCTCGTTCCCTCAGGAGCCCTGACTCGCTGTCCCTCATTCCCTGGGGAGCCCTGACTTGCTGTCCCTCGCTCTCCCAGGAGCCCTGACTCGCTGTCCCTCGCTCCCCCAGGAGGCCTGAGCTCCTGTCCCTCGTTCCTTGAGGAGCCCTGAGCTCCTGTCCCTCGTTCCCTCAGGAGCCCTGACTCGCTGTCCCTCATTCCCTGGGGAGCCCTGACTTGCTGTCCCTCGCTCTCCCAGGAGCCCTGACTCGCTGTCCCTCGCTCTCCCAGGAGCCCTGAGCTCCTGTCCCTCGTTCCTTGAGGAGCCCTGACTCGCTGTCCCTCGTTCCCTCAGGAGCCCTGACTCGCTGTCCCTCGCTCCCTGAGGAGCCCTGACTCGCTGTCCCTCGCTCTCCCAGGAGCCCTGACTCGCTGTCCCTCGCTCCCTGGGGCGGCCGGGGCTGGCACCGCTGGGCACACGGCAGGATCACTGGCAGGTTTCTCTGCCTCAGAGCCACGGCCCCGCTTGCTGCAAAGCAGCCAAGGCTGCTGCCCGCCCCTTTGCACTCCTGTAGCCAAAATCTGCAGTGCAAAAGCTCAGAGGCCTCGTACGGCCCACGTCACTCACACAACCCCTTCTGTTTCTGCGTGGTGAGAAGGGGCAGCAGCCCCACCATGCCATCTGCCTCGGGACTGCTGGAGGGAAGGCTGTCAGGGCTGGGGGGACAGAGGCAGCGGGGTGCCCTGTCCTAGGTTACAATATAAGAATATTCCAGAAGGTCTGTATTCTATCTCCATCTTCATGAACTGTTAAAATCAGGAGGGGCAGTGTTTTCCTTGCCTCCTCCCCCAGACCATCTCCTGATAATGGGCCATTGACACCTTGCCCCATGAGTCATAGATAACTCCCTCCCGGACACATTTGTGTTTAATGGGCAATTAAGGACCCACCCCATGACTCATTAATGACATCAGCCCATTGTGAGATGCTCCGCCCAGGGGGAGGAGCCAAGCATTCCCACCTGGATAAAATCTGGGAGTTCAGACAGAGCAGCCATCTGCCTTCTACTGGATTCCCAGAGGAGCAGCCTTCTCTTCCACTGGATTCCCAGAGGAAGGACCAGACCCTTCAACATCACCACTGGACCACTGGAGGAAAACTCCGCCCTTCTACAGGATCTCTGCTTCAGCAGAACCATCTGTCACTCCAGGAGCACTACTGGAGCCACCATTCCAACCGGACTGCTACCAACACCCGGACTGACAGGGTGTCAGGTTGTATTCTGTTGGGTTTTGCCTTTTTGTTTAATACTGCATTTGGAGGGAGGGGGTTTGCATTTTTTCTATTCTAGGAGAAGCTCCTGCCTTCCTTGGCAGGCATATCTCTTTCAAAACCAAGACATGCCTGTACCAAGGTGGGCATGTAGCCATGGGGGTTCTTCTTCTGCCCATGCAGCCCTCGAGGGCTCTCGCAGAGCGCAGCCGTGGCAGCCGTTCTGCTCCTCGGTGTTCCTGGGGCCCTGAGCAGGCTGAGCGCCACCATGGCCGAGGTGCTGAGGGACCGAGGGGCTGCAGCGGTCAGTGGAGGGGAGCTTTCACCTCACGGGTGGCAGCATCAGCCACGTGGCAGCTGGCCAGGAGCGGGTCACAGCTGGTTTTAGCCCACTCAGGGCTGAGGTCAGCTGAAAGAGACCAAGCCACTGCTGCAGGCAGTTGGAGGGACAGGGAGTGCTCCTCCTCAGGTGTATTTCAGAAAGAACTGGCACACAGAGCGCTGCTGGAGACCCACTGGAGATCAGAAGGGATCTGTGTGCTCCTGAGGAGCCCACACCAGGGCAGGAATTCCTGGAGCGGCTGCAGGCAGCGCATGCTGGAGCAGGGACAGCCTGAAGGAAGAGCAGCAGGGAGACCTGCTGCATAAATCACCTCACCTGTCCGTGCTGCCCAAGGGCTTGCTAGAGGCATTTTGACAAATCAAACACAATCTGTGGTGCAAATAAGGGTGCTGAGCCTGGAGAGGAGGTAGAACAGGTGTTTATGTGGTGTTTGATTGTTTAAATTGCAGTTGCACGGGAAGGTGGTAGCACAGGTGGCGTTCAGCACGTCTCGTTCAGCATGCCTGAGCTACATGGCTGAAGACCCCTCTGCAATGCCCTGTGCTGAAGGAAGCCCACAGCCAGGCTCTTGGCAGGCTCATCCATAAAGGCCACCAGCGTTCTGTGAGGCTGCAGGGCTCCTTGCTCCTCTGTGCACATCCCTGCGGATCCACCCCGACTGCTGCACAATCCCTGCCTGACCGGCGGCAGATGGGAGGGATCCATTACAGCAAATGGTTCTGCGCACAGTTAAAAGCTTTTGCCTTCTCATCAGTCAGCTCTCATCTCGTCTCCCTGGCCAGGTTTCTTCTCTCCTTGCTCAACTGCAGCAGCAGTAGGCACCGAGGATGGCTTACAAACAAACTTTCTCAGCAATGCATGGAAGCAGCGATTGCCCGGACAGATGCTGAGCTTGGGCACCTCTGTGTGCTTTTGTCTCTACCTCAGACATTTGCTTCTTCTGCTCCACCTTCTCTGGGCATGTTCACATCCATCTTACCCCTCAGAAGCCTAGAGCAGTGGTCTCCCATACCAACCACTCTGGAGGGCATCAAGACAAGAGAGGGGGACACTCTTAGGCCAGCTGAGTTCCAGCTGCAGCAACCACACATTCTCATTACACGGCCAAGAAACCACCCTCTGCTTCAGCAGCGCTTCAAACCAGCTGGGAGAAAGCTGGATGGAAGAACTGAGGGGCTTGCTTTCTTCTCAGTCCTTCTCCAAGTTAACCTAGAGATATTTAGGGCTGTTAACAGAACACTTTCAAAAACACAGGGTCTGAGGAATGCCGTGACTTGTAAGGTAGTACTATTCAGTTTCATTTTAATTGGAGAAATCTATGAGACCATTACAATTTTTATACTTATTATTCATTCTCTGAAGAGAATCCTTTTGCCACTGGTTTCTTCAACTCTAGACTTAGGTGGGAGGAATGATGCACAGATTACAAAGGTATGTTTTTCAGGATGTCATATATATGCCATTAGATATTTTATTACTGGAGCTCTTCTGGTTTTTGCTAACAAACCAAACCAACAATTCCCAATGAAATCAGCTTTGTTTCTGGGCTGCAAAACTGATGAAAAAGGAAGAAGATCAGACTCTAAATTAACATCAGTTTAGTATCTCTAGCCATTTGCACGTGATAGCAAATTAACATGAGCTGATATCTACAGCAGTGAAGATCCAGGCACCATCCCACAAGGACCAGAACTGCTTAATAATGATGAAATTAATTTGTTTAAAAAACCCCAAACAAAACAACCACAGTTGTTCTGTGTTAATATGTGGGCATATTCTGAAACTAATATTCACACAAATACAATTGTTCAATTGATGCAACTCAGTAATTTTTATTGCAACTGGAAGACAATACATCACAGAAACTTTATGGTAGGTTTTGGGAAAGTGTTATTTACAATAATAATTGATGAAATAGTTTGTCTTTGGCAATATGATTACACATCAAGAAAATGTAAAATGCAAGTATGCCTCTAAATCAACAATTTCATATTTCCTAAAGATCAGCTGATTGCACTTGCCTTCGGACTGCTCATTTAGGTAAACACAAATACAACTTAACATCACTGTTCATTCCCCGTCACAGTTCGTATTTAATATTGATGAAATTGGCAGTTTCAGACGCCAAGTACAGGAAAAAAAAAATTGGCTTATCACTGTACTAAATTAACTTATTGGCCAGTTAAGGTCCTGTGACCCTTTAAGCATTGATACTAAATCTCTTGGTCTTTTGATTGCTTTATCACTTTTTCTGTAAAACAAAATACTTCAGAAATTACAGATCAGAGTATAAAAAAATGTACAAGTTCATAATGCTTTTCATACACACACAAATCATTCCCCCCAACATTTTACATCATGGCAGTTTTAAGTAGTGAGTGTGAATGATGCAGGCATGGAACTGGTTATCAGATACAGGTATGACTTTCAATTGCTGACCCACACACATACTCAGGAAATGTACTCTAGTAACTTAAAAACGTACTCAAATTCAACGTCATCCAAACAAAAAAAAGAAGGTCTTGGGATTTCAGGCCAGAGTAAGCAAATGAAAAAGATTCCCATTTCTAGATTGTCAGTCATTCCAGAGTCCAGCACGTGGTTTTAGTATTGGTAAAATCCTTTCTAGCACTAAAGGCCAGCACAAGTTGTCATCTATCCCTTAAACCCTCGGATGAAGAGCTCCTGTAACTGCTGGCCTGATCCAAAGCCTCACTGAAAATAAAAATCCACTGAAAATAAAAGAGTGACACAAAACCCCCTTCCACTAATTGTGAAAGGATGTTACACATCAGGCTGATGTTCCCCTCTTTGCAAAAGGAAACGGGATACAGTAGAAAAACCATTATATAGCTTCAGATAAATATACCTTGTTTTCAATGCTAAAACAAAACCCAAACTCCCCAAACCAGGAAAGGCTACTTATTAGAACAACTCAAAAGTGACCTTTAAATCATTTCTGGTTTTAAATGTATACCAGCAAAATACAGCACCATAGACACATTAGATTGAGACTTATTTTTTTTGGTCAGTGAAGCTAGTACTTGTTTGCTGAACTGTGGAAGAATTATAAGGTCATGTACATGATCAAAGATAAAGCAACCCAGCTGACAAGTCTCTGCTTAATTCAAGAATAACCAGTACTAAAAATAAAAATGCAAAAATAAAAATCCCTAATAAACCACCATCAATTAATACTTTCTAAATAAAAGGGGATTAACAGATGAATTTACAAATGTATGCAGATTTATACAGAACACCGAATGTTGTGTGTAAATCTTTATAAACTTCATCTCAAAACAGAAACACACAAAATGTATAGTTTGACTTACACATTCCATTTCAAAGGAAAAGAGACATCATTACAACTCGGTAACTGTGCTAATTGCAATATAAATCAAACAGAAATTCAGAGTTTGGCAGGTAACTAATAAGAGGGTTATCACTTAGGTTATATAGCAAAGTGTTGATGTATATTACATAGAGTAGTATAAATAATAAAAAAGTATTATTTAAATTAGATCACAGTGCTGCATTATGTGCATAACAGTGTTTGATATATTACTGGAGGGCTGTGAAGGACACTACTAAAACTTAACTGGTCAGACGGTCAACACTGATACTCTGTTACAATCAGGAGGATGTATGGTTCAAATGCTCTTTTGGCGGCAAAGTTAAGAAAATGTTTCAAAAGATTTCCTGTAAAATATGCCAATGAGCTTTTCAGGCAGTAGCGATGTGCCCGAAGGAGCTGGGTTTGCATTCTCCAGGAAGTGAAGTGAATTGCATTGGAAATGCATTCTCTCAGTAGTTTTATTCTGATCCTGGAGCACAGGAGAGCAGTGTTTTCAAAAATGCCTAGGGTCAGATTAAAGCACAAATTGTAATAACAATCATAATAATAATAGTGAAATGGCAGAGGCTTCCAGGAGCACTTGGGTGTCTGACTGCAAAGGAGACCAGACACCTTCAAGTTCTAGAAAGCCTCAAGCTGTGCACTCTCAGACCCACGGTGTGATTCTTGGGGTGTCCTGTGCAGGGCCAGGAGTCAGATGGGTCCCTTCCAACTCAGCATGTTTTACGATTCTATGATCTACATCTTTAGATGGATTGGGATGGGAGCCGAAATCTCAGTGAAAATAAATTACCACTACTAAGAAAGCAGGACAAAGTGTTGTTTTGGTAATTTTATCCGTGGTGCCATTTGGTGTACAATTTAGGATTTCATTCTCCGCTAATGGTGATGGATCTCTGTCTCACTCCAGTGAAGAATGCAGCCTCCAGCTTTTTTCTGCATCTTTCCCACAGGTAGGCAGTAACTCAGCTGAACACTGGGAGCCAACGCATCTCCTCTGGGATTCCCTTCTCCCATTAAGGTAGGAGAGGAACCAGAACATGAACCTCAACTCAGCTGCTGCAGAGAACAGCTTCAGGACAGTTCTCTAGTCCTCCCTCCTCGCTCCCACATTTGGCTTTTCAGCTGTAAAACGCCGTGATCTTTGTAGAACTACTGCCAGTTTTGCCAGGGGAAGATCAGAAGCAGACTGCTTTCAGAAACAGCTATGGGGTGACACACGTAAGCTGTTCAAGACCTGTGCTTGCATTTTTGAATGCAAGCAGAATCTGCACCAAAATGCAATAGGACATCCAACTGCTTGCAGAATGCAAGCACGAGCAGCAGATTTCACCTCCCTGGAGGTGCTGGTGAAATCTGCTCATGGCATTGGCTCTGGCCTGCAAGAGCTTGTAGCTGCAGAAGGCGTATTCCAAAGGAACTCCACGGAGCCCAGCAACCCTTGCAATGCCTGTGTGAAACTCGCCACTGAACACTTGCTGACCTCGCCCCCACCTGTCCTGGAGAAACGCTGATTTGGCAATACTTAGAGTGAGAAGAAGGGAAAGTTAGAGATTTGACAACTTCTCACCCCAAAATGGCTTAGAAGGAAAGCAAACAAGCAAAACCACACCACCTCTTATCTGGCAAGTGAGAGAGTTTGTAATACAGTGCAATTACCAGTCTGTTTTGACATCATTCAGTTGAAGTAAAGACAACTCCATTAAAAGCTGACATCATATTTCTTAGAAAACAAATCAATTTCAGTTCTTACACAAAAAAAAGAGAACTTCTCTGATGGAGTAGAACCAGTTCTGACAAAGTTGCCGTTATCAGCCAGGCACAAATATGGTTTAAAAGGTGACTCTTAAATACCTTATACAATCCAAATCATGTACTTCTCATCAACAGTCAAGAGTAAGCATCAGTAAGGACAAGTTGTTTTTAAACACTAGAAATAATCCATTGATGGCAGCCCAAACTGCTGGTTCCCGAACAGAACTTTGTAAAATCCTACCAAAGAATACCTTCCTAGCAGATCAGACTAGGAGAAACAAATTTTATATGAAAATAGATGCTTGCCAACATTTTAGGTTTACCAGCAAGTATATAAAGGACTTGTTGAAGTCTTAGATAGGTGTTTTATATATATATCTATATATATATATATATCTGTATAAAGATAACCTGCCTAATTAGACATTTATGCAAAATGACTGTTTTCTAAGATGAGTAATACTAGTGGTAATTATATATTTAGCCACCAAGAGTCCACATTAATGAATGGTACTTGTTCAGCAGATACTGATCTCATTTGCAATCAGAGAAGTTGCTCTGGAGTTTGTGTTGTGGACAGAATCTGGCCACTGGCACACAAACGTTGCTTTGCCTGGAGGACAGAGGTGGCTGAGCCATGGGTTGTATTTTCTGCCACCACATTTTTCAGTTTTTTGGTAAATATTAAGCCACTCCCGAGCTGATACAACTTTGCATTATCGAGCAAAGCTGGTGGCACAGTGATACTGTAGCAGCTTCTGTTTCAAATGACTCGCCCAGAGTCTGTCAAAGATGAAGCCCAAGTTCTCCTGCACAGGTTTGTGTGCTTCACTGCCCACAGACTTCAGTGCAGAGAGCAGGGAGCTGGGAACAGCAGAATATCCCAGTCTGCTCAGACAAGGGAAACGTTATGGCTCATTCATCTCTGTGCTACCTGGCCAAGGGACTGCTCCTTCCTGTTTTCCCCAGCGTTATCCCAAGGACTGCAGGCAGCCAGCAGAAGGCAGTGTCTGTACTCCTGACTCACCTAACGCTGGGAAACAACCCTGCAAACTGCGGGAACGGGGCTGTTCCTGCACTACCCACGGCTCTCTGCTCCCTGAGCTCCACAGCTGCGGGTGTGCTGGGCTCTGGCAGCTCCCAGGACGTGCTGGCTGAGGTGGGAGGAGAGGCACACCTTTGCTGTGCCACCCTGTTCTTCACAAAATGCCTGCAGAGCACAGGACCAGGTCCAGAGCAGCCTGTCCCTTCTGTCCTTCCACCTCCTAACCGAGCACACGCCACACACATCTCCAAACACAACTTTTAGCTCGCTGCACTGAGTAGGAAGTGAAATCCTTCTCTAACTCACTCTTCACAAACTAGATCCATCTTGGTGAAACTGCTGCCTGAAACAGCTGTTAGTGAGAAATCTAAATCTATTTAATAAAGAAACCGACCATTTTGTCCTCTTCAGTGGTTGGTTTCCGGGATTTTCTTTTTGCCTCTAAAATATTCTAAGTGTAGAATTTTTCATGCCAAATGCAAGAATCCAGGTGAGAGAGACTGTTTTGCTTATTTCACAGCTTCTCTTTGCTGTAGTGACTTTCAGTCTCATAGTCATCCTTACCAGGAGAGTAGCACTGTACCTGAATCACACTCTCTGTAACACTGCTTTTTATCCGGACACCTCCATAAGGCTCTTCAGTAAATTCAATTTTTTCATGGCAAATTAGCAAAGCTATTTTCTCGTCTACTTATTCCTGAATCAAATCAGAGAGTTTTCCTCAATTAACCTCCCATTATTCTCTTGATTCTGTCATACACACTCACTACTAAATTTGCCCTCAGATTATTGCGTCATGTTACACATGTACAGACGAAGAAAAGACACACTTTTACTTTTTTTTTTTCTTTTTTTTTCTTTTTTTAAACAGAAGTAGGGAGAGGGGGGCTGAATGTGCAGACAAGGCAGTATAATTCAACCATCCAAGCCCTACCAGAGCATGAAGATTTTATTTTTTAATATTGCAGAGTAAGTTCCCCAACAGTCAGTGTTTGTCCCTGAAGAAGGTTAAACCTTAAACACCTGCTTCAAAAAAACCCCAACAACAACAAAAATGAACCAAAACAAAAACAAAAACAAACAAACAAACAAAAAAAAATAAAACCCAGAAAACAAACTCTAAGCCTAAGGGCTTAAAAATTAGAGGCATAGCCTTTTTCTCTATTTTCTATATTTATATGAAAATAATTCATGCTTCATGCTAAATACATTATTTACCTTACAAGAACTTTGTCATCTTTGAATAAAAAAAAAATTGTTTGCTTTTTGTTTTTCCCCTTCCCTAAAGAACCCATGCAATGTGGATCAAATTTCTTCTGCTGGCTATGCTGGTTGAATCTGGGAATTTGTTGTCGTTTTTGCACAGATGAATCCTGACTGATGGTCACTGCACACTCAGTTCTGAGGGCAGTGTAGGAGCTCTTTTGTTGAACTTCTGAATTTTACTGTTCACCAATATGCTTTCCTTCTATTTTTAAATACAGAATGCTACTAATGGCAGGTATTGTAGCTTTGTTTCCCCTGTTAGATCAAGGATGTGATCCACAGAAAAAGATTCTGATGTACATTTTATCTACTGTAATTTCTTAGACTTGATTACTTTTCACTCAGGCAGTTTAGAAGACATAGTTTGTTTTTCATTATTACAATTATTTTTTGCACGCAGTGCCAATCTTCAGGCTTATGGCTTTTGAACATTCTTTCAATTTAATATAGAAGACAGAATTCAATGATTAACAATGCTACGAAGAGTCACCCCCGTCCCATTTCATTATTTCACTGAAACCCATTGCATACACAGTTTAAATCTCCTCAGTTACCAGCCTTCACATTATTGGGTGACACACGAGAAGTGCACTACTGCTTGCACAGGTGCCACCAGTGGCTGGCTGAAGATTTGTATGGCACAGCACCTCCAAGTGCCACTGAACAGTTCTTGGTGAGAAGTACGTGTCTCCTCTTTCCCACAAATCTCTTTATTCACATTCACCTCCAACCCAATTGCAAGGCCATTAAAAATAAATTCTTAAGGGCCAGGCCTGAATGAATACTAAATTATGCACAGCTCTTCTACTATAAGAGGGATTTCCAAGTGCCCAATTTTACTCCCACCACATTAATGTTGATACCACTGCGTATTCAACCATGCATTTTTGACAAGCTGGAGAAAGAAACGGTGATTTTGGCTTGCTTTTTTTTTTTTGTTAAATTTTGTCTTCGGGTATTGAAAAGCTTTTGTAAATTAGCTGAGTGTCAGTATGAGTTCTATGGCTTCAATCTCCTTTAAAAATAAAAATCTTAAGGGTCAAAAAAAACCAAAAGAACAACCAAACCCCAAAAAAACAAAACAAAAAGAAACAGAAGGAAAAAAAAAAGGAAAAAATCGCTGATATTGCCACAAATCATTAGAATTCACCTGACGTGCTGAAACAAAACTTTGTAAGTTCAAACAAATCATTGATTTGTTCTAATTTTTTGTGGTTTCCTTTTGCTCTTTCTGCCCCTTTGCCGTCCGATTGGTGATGTTGTTCAGACAGGATCGAATTCCTGCTAAATGCAGGAGCGACCCCGCTGCTTCTTTCATCTCCTCGTCATCACTCTCAGGGGGCTTTTCTGTACGTCTCTTTTTAAGAGGCAGCGTGTCACTCGGTACTTTTTTCGCCTTCATTAAATGTTGCCTTTTCTTGTGCTGGGAAGCATATCCACTGTCAGCTAAAGAATCCTTGGTCTCCTTGCGACTTTGCTTTTTGTCCTCCTCCTCCGTCTCGCTATGGCTCTCGTGGCTCTGGAAGCTCACCTCGCTTCCTTCGCTGCCGTCCTGGCTGCCCTTCGTGGCAAACTCGTACTGGTCGTCAGCAGAGGAAGAAGAAACGGAGTCACTGGCGGGTGAAGTGCTCCTGTGGCTGGAAGATTTGGCACTGCTGTAGTTGTGATCCTCCTTTGGGTCGCCGCTGACCACCGGGGAGCCGCAGGACTGCTCGCTCTCCGTCCGCATCCGGCAGCTGGCGATTCCGTTCCTGCGAAAACAAAGCCCAGCCCTCTTAGAAGCCACCCAGATGTCATCTCGCTTCAAAGCAAAAGATTTATGATAAAGCCAACTGAGAAATTGAAATTACAGTCTGAAACTACCAAAGTAATGTCCATGCAAGCTGGTTTCAAAGCCTAATTGCTCGTGGGTTGGACTTGACGTACGAAACAAGGCAAAAGATGCAAAATAGCACAAGAAGCAGGAACAAGTAGGGGATGATTACAAATAAATGCTGTGCAAACGGTATTGATTTAAATTTCAATTAATAGTTTACACTTCCAAAATTTAAAAAGAAAAACCCCCAACATTATTTTATCTACTGGGTAAATAAACCCTGATTAAGTTGCATAAATAGCCCCTCGTCTTTTTCATATAAAGTGATACTGCCAAAAACACGGGGAAGTGACCCTAGCTTTCTGGGGCAGCTCCTTGCCTCCTCTGAAAGACACTTTCCAACTCTAATTCCAGCTCGTATTCCAAGTGCAGGAGGTGTTTCACCTGGAAGTAGCACAACTTCTATTCAGGGCTCTTTACAAAAAGAAGGAGCAACAAGGTCCAGTCACAGCTCTGATTCTGATCAGTTAATAAATAACCTTAAAAGCAATACAATCCTAAGTCACTAGCTGCCAAGAAAATATTAGAGCATGTTCCAGAACAAGCAGTAGAAAAAATAAATCTGGATTTGCTCTAGAAGCTGTCATTTCCTCCTTTTTTAATGGCACCCTGTGCAGTGGGAACTACTGCAGCATGACATATTTAAAAACTACCAGGTTTTTATTTTTATCTGGAGTGAAAAATATTAGAGCATTGCCATTGACTTTAAAAGCCAGAATACGATGCTTACAATCCTATTAAAGAAGGCACTGATTCTGTGCTTAACTCCTGCTGAAAAAAGAGGAGAATGGGGTGCTTGTCATTGAGTAAAGCCACCATCACTGCCACATGCCAGTTTATTGGCCTTGAACCTCTCTGTCAGCTAAAAAACATCCAACAAAAAAGCAAGGCTGTTTAAATCAGCACAATAAACTGAATTCATCCTGATACTGATGCAACTGATAATAACTGATACTCTTGCCATCTCTGTGCTACCATCAGAGTGCTTCTGTTCTGCACACTTGGGGCAGTGTTGGATTAAACCCCTCTCTTAAATCCCACACTGAACACAGATGTTTCTCAGGAGGAACAGCACAGTGGCAAGTCCAGAGTATTACTGCTCCTCTACTTCAAAAAATAGGAAAGTACTTTAGGTTTCAGGCAATGGACCTCACGTATGGTTCCCTCACACAACAAACAGCAGAGTATTACCCATTTCTGAAAGGGGAGGTTGAAAGGGGGGAAAAATAAGAGTGGTGTGTAATTCCACAGTCCCTGTTCAGCTAAATGGCCTTGTCTGCAGGAGCTCACTGAGATAAGGAACTCCCCTGCATTTATGAACCAGTGACAGGACAATGCCAGAAGGCAGCAAATTCAGCGTCATTCCAAATGTTATTTACAGTGCTTTCAAAGAAATGGATCCAGTAGAAGGTACACTTATTAGCAAAGAAATCCTCTTGCCAGCCTCTTCTGCTCAACACAATTACTTCTGCCCAGATTTCCGAGTAGATGTATGATCCATAAATTCCATACAGAACCCAGAAGGAATACACAAAGCTCCTTCAATTATTAATAACTAAGTGCAGTGTCATTCATGATTGTGCAGCAAGCCAGCTGCATTTACTCTATGATGGCTTGCAACTGCAGGGGTTGTCATCAGAGGATGCCAAATGCTTAGGAGAAGAAATCATCCATACTAAGCTAGTTGTAAGGTGAATTTATAACTAACTCCTTAAGATCAGCCATTACAAGGAAGCATGTGATGCATTTTAAGTGACAGATTCTTCATTTTTAGGGTAAATTTACATTTAAAGATGTTAAAAATTAGCATAAATTAGCATAAAATTAAAGTTACTTGATTTTACTAGGCAGCTAAAAGTCAGAGCAATATGGCTCACTAAAAATCACCCGCTACTAATTTTCCATTAAAAAAATAACAATCAATTCTTGCTCCAAGGAAACAAATACAGAGCAGAATAGGTGGGAACTCAAATGAGATCGCTACCGACTGCAAGTGAACGAGGCTGCTAATGGGTGTGATTTAAACCAAGATGCCCATTTTCACGCTATTTAGATCTACTCTTGTTAGTTTGTACCAAGAGACTGTCAATAAAGGAAAGGCCCAGCTCCACTGAGCAGTGCAACCACGTGCCAAAGAATATCCCTGACTTGCCCTGCTCCTGAGCCTCTGGTGCTGCCTTTACATAAAGGGGCTGTAATTTGGATTCAAAAGCTCTGCCCATGGGACTTACTCCAGATCTCAATCCCTCCAAATCAGCATAAAAATAGAATTAAATGCCTGAGGAGTACAGAGGGACATCCCAGGGGAGGGTGGATTATGGGGTTAGCATCCCACAGTGAGTGTCTGCAAACACAGATGCTGGTAAAGAAAAACAGAAGATCACAAAAAGGCGAAAAAAAGGTCTTGCTTTAAAAAAAAAAAAGGGGGGGGGGGGGGAAAAGGAAATACCAATACACTTCAGAAGAAAGGCTTCTATGGTGGAACTGGTCAGGAAATGGACAGTGTTTGCATCTCAGAAAAATCTTTGGGTTTCACTTACATTTTGAAAGATTTCCAACCAGTTCTGCTTGAGGAAATACAAAAGGAAGAGAAAGCAGGTCAAGGAGAGAATTAGCAAAGAATATTTGCAGAAAAGTAAAAAGTTAGACAGGCAGAGTGCTTTAGGATATTCACAACATCAAAAATCACGTACCCTGAAAGTAAATTAATCTGATCTGTATCTTAATATGCAATAGCTCGAACATTAGATGAATTACTCATAAGTGATATTAGTAGATTAGTAAGAGTTGAATGAACTAATATCTAAACAATTCATATTCCACACATGCTTCTGAGACAAGCTCTGTACTCTCTTACATACTCAAATATTCATTACAAAACAAATCTGTGATCTACTCAGTTCAATCTAGACCATCAGTGGACAGAACTCCTCTCGGTTTCAGGACACATATTTTGGCTAGCTCAATCTATTCCTGCTCACAGTTCTGGGTGTAACTCTTACTTTGTTAGTGAAACAGTAACAGGTTAACAAGCTCTGGGGTTGAGTATTCTTACATTACAGAGGGGAAGAAAAGGTATTTAAGAATTCTGTGCTTACTGTAACAATGAGGAAAAATTTATCTTCAGTAATACAACATTTCCCTCCTTTTTTGTTCAGAACTTTATACCAAAATTTCCAGAACCTGACATATGTTTTAAAGCAGTGGCTTGCTCCTTCAGGAAAGTCGATGGGACAGTCTCTAGAGCTTTCCACCCTACTGACATGGACTATTTTATTTGCTTGAGGGATCTGAGCCTGAAGCAAGGTGCTCAGATTCTTTTTAGAGTATTTCCATTTGGTTGTAGCACAATGACACAATCCTCAAGCAGTGCAGATGTAAGTTGGGACTTCTGAAAGTCTGACTTCATTCCCACTGTTCATGGATACGAGAATCCAGGGACTCACAGCAGCTGGGACTCAAGTTAGAGGAAATAATGTCCTTGGCACAGTGTTAGTGCCTCTGCCTTTCAAAGAGGTCTTCCTCAGGAGGAGACAGAAGTAAGTCTGTCATTTTACCAAGTACAGGCATATCTTCCTTAAATTTCTCTCCTAGCTTGAAAGAAAGATAGGCAATCACATCCTGTTTGCAAAATGGCAAAGGTTTTGCTGAAAAATACTTACTGCATTTCACACTTGAGACAGGTATATTCCTTTGATGAACAAAGAAAACCTATGTGGAGTTTAAATATCACCTTAATCTACCTCAGATCCTTCTGGGTGACAGATACTGTGCACCCACAGATGACAGTTTTTGTATGTAACTGGAAACACACAGTTAGAAGATACAAAGAAAACAGTACAGTCAGCTGAGTTTGTAGATTTTGACACCTTCCAGGTTGGCTAAAAAAAAAAGCACTTTTTTATTTCAAAGGGAAATTCAGGACATCAGAACTTTTGACTACAGCTAGTTGAACTGCTCCTTGAAACCACTACAGAGCAGCAGACAGAAGGATGAGCAAGCATATGAAAAGTAAGTGGTGCTCACTTGCTCCAGATGAGATTCTGTCAGGGTTACTGAGTTAAGTGAGCTGCTCACAATAGTGACAGAAGCTCTTACAAAGGTACTTGAGAGAAAAATTGTATGCAAAGGACCACAGTAAACACAACCATGAACTGCAGGCAGTATCAGCAGCAGATCTGAAATCAAGGCAAATGGAGCCCTGTGCATTTTGCAAAGGAACAATAATCATTGCTGTCCTTTAGTGACTGAAGGGTTCCTCTGGCTCCAAGGAGAACTCATCCTGCCTGTCACAGGTGGGGAGGGAATGCCCTGCACCAGGATCAGCTGGGGCTCCTTAAGCTGATCATGCCATACAATTAAGATTTTATAACAGGAAATACCTACCAACTCCTTTATCTAAGCAAACACAGTAATTCACAGATAATGTAAGTGAATGATAATAATGCTACTTATGCTTTGGCATCTACTCTGCACACGCTTCTTGTGTTTGTTTTATTTAATCACTGCTTCAATGGCTGCTTCAAGGGAGGAAAATAGAAGCAAAAATAAAGCCAGTATGGCAAATAAAAGTCACAATGATAAAATCTATGCCCAAGGAATAATCTAGTAATCGCCCTATAATTTTAAAGTGCAAATAATCCTAAATAACCATTTTCCATCTTCAGATAATATTAAGCAAAAAACTCATTCTTGTCATGCCCCAGTGATCAGGAGCTGCATAAGGAACTGTGGCATTAATAGCAGAAGAATAGGTATTTTAAAATCTACTCATGATGAAGTAGGTAAGGTTCATCAACGTTGCATTTTGGGATGTTTTGTTTTGGTGTTCTTCCACTGGTTTTTGGTTTATTTTTTGTTTTGTTCCTCAAAATCAAGGAAGAGCTGTAGCTCTGCCAGTGCAGGTGCACTTGCTTTCCCTACGAAAAAGAAAAATTTTGTCTTGGAAATTTGAATAGAAATGTTGTTTGGTTTTCTTTTTTCAATTGAGGGAATTTCTTTCAGAAAGCTGTTTGCAATTCCCAGGTAATTGTGAAATTCCTTGAGAATGTCTGTTTGACCCCAGCCAGCAAATATGTCCCATGCAGCTGCTTGCTCTTCCCTGCTCCAGGTGGGACCGGGAGGAGAACTGGAAAGAGGTAACCATGAGTTGAGATACAAACACTTCGAAATACACAAAACTGTAACAACAATGACGGGGAAGATGATGAAAAGAGAGGTAAAAAATGGGAAATAAAACACAAGAAAGATAAGAGATGCACAACACAACTGCTCCCAACTGAAGCCATCCCTCAGAGTGATCAGCTCCTCCCTGCCAACTCTCCCAGGTCATGCTCTGTGGTGTGGAATGTCCCCTGCCCCTCTCAGCTTCTTGAGCACTGCTCCCTGGTGGAGCACTGGAAACTGAAAAGTCCTTGATGTGGGACAAGTTCTGCTCAGCAACTAAACCATCAGCACATTATCAGCCTTTTTCTCACACTAAATCCAACACACAGCTCTGTACTGGCTACTAGGGAGAAAATGAACTCCATCCCAGCCAAAACCAGGAGAGAGAAACTACAAATGTTTGGTGAAGAAGAACTGGACAGAACGGGAAAAAACCCATGTAATTTCCCATTAATTTTTATTTTTAACCTGTAGTAATTTAAAACCCAAGGTATTTCTAGCAAACAGTACCAAAAGTAATCTAACCTATTACCTAGGCATATATAGCATATAAGGAAGGTTTTTTTTAAAAAAATTACCAAGCATATTTTGTAAAACATCATCTGCAAAATAACCTGAACCAAATTACAAGGCCAGTGCTAAACAGCTGTTAAGATTCTCTGTGGGGTGAATTTCCATCAGCCTCACCTCAGTGGATCTGTCCACGTTAGGCAGAGGAGAGGCTGAGGCTCAGGAGTTCTACTGCACAGCAGCAGGACTGGACAGCCACAAACCACCCACACACTATGGACAGCTGGAGAAAATCACAAATATCATGGTGAAATTGATGTTATGTAATTTCACACGTCAGATCAACTTCCAAGCTTGTGCTCTTCCCAAGGGCTGATGTAAGAGGTAACCCCTGACTCCTGGGGAAGGTGATTCTATGTGGTAAGACACAATAACACCAAATGCACTGCCTGCTCTGACAGATACTGTCCCTCCCAAAGCAACACAGAAATCCTCCCAGGAAAACATCTAGAAGATATTTTCCAGTGGACAGGAAGAGCAAAAGCTCACTTCCACAACCAACTCCTTGCTGCATGTGAGGAACTACTAGCTCTGCCTGCTTTCACTGAGTACCTCTGTCAGTCAGCATTTTCTTTTCCACATATCCAGACTACCACTGCATTTGCTTTCAGATCCTCTCAGAGAAATATATAGGGATACAGTCTGCCAAAAACCTCCCCAAAATATGATGGATCTCCTGCTAGACACATGCTACACGCTGTGCAGCTTTGAAGTGTTTCTTCCCTGCTGGTTCTGGGTGGGTCTGAGACTTGTCAGCCACAGCATGGAAAATATGGATGGTAAACAAGCTAAAAGTGGTGTGAATAAAGTAAATAAAAAGCTACTGTCAAAACACATCCAATTATGCTCTGCTGTGGAGATTTAACACCAGAGGATGATTTTCAAAGTAAAAATAGTGTGGGATGCCTTTCCATTTGTAGATTAGTTTGGAATGAAAGGCCTATTTGTGCAATTTAAGCCAAATGCACTACGAAATAATGATGATCTCCTCAACTGCAATTCTTTATTCATGGAAAGTCGTATTTGTTAAATAATTTTCAGGAGGGTTTTTTAACCCAAAGTACTTCATTCATTTGTACCTTATTCTATATATGAAATATGAAGAAATTACATTTAATTACAAGGGAAGAGCAACAGTTGACACGTTGTGCAGGAACAAAATATGCCAATGCATTCAGTCCCACTGTCCAAGATGAAAAGCACAGTAAACTTTTCTATTGATGGGACTTAACACATCAGAAATCAGAGATTTCAGCTCCTTACTCCAATGCTATAGTTTTGGCCTCCCTTCTGAATAACAGATTAGTCAAAACACCCCACCTAATTACAACTGAAAATTTAACCCAAGACAGAACATTTTGTTACTGTGTTTTGGCACTAATGGCACCGCACAACAGGACAACATACTGCAAGTTATTTGTACCAGCTTGGGGGACAACTAAACCAAAGGCCATTCAGATATTGAGGAAATAAGACACAAAATTAAATAAACAGCTCAGAGAGCAAGGAGGTGCCAACAGAAGACCAGCATCTTACAGAAGAACCTGCGATTCCTACATATGGTAACTGAAGAAAAACAGTTCAGAGGTTTAACTTACTATGCAACTATCTGCTACCAAGAAAATGTTAATGGTCCCTGTGAGATTGATGAAATCGACCTTCTTCAGGTGGCTTTACGCCTTGCATTTACAGCCAAGGAACACTTCTCAAGAAAACAGACACTTGATTTAAAAAGTCTTAGAAAGAAGCGGTCTGGTTTCTCAATATATAGGCAGAGGCACACAATTTCAGCAGAAAACTTAACAGGAGACTGCACCATCTCCCATGGCTGCCCAGATTTCCCTCCTGGTAAAAAACAGTGGAGAAAATCAAATTTCCTGCACCTAATCAGGCCTGAAAACATCCCCTGCCAGCCTGACTGGACCACTGTCCTCTGTGCAGGAATGACAATCTGAGCAGTCCACCTACTCTCAAATTGCAAAAGAAGGCTGCATGGATGCTGTGGTGAATTTCCCTGCTGCTCATTACAAGCAGAAGTTACTCTCAGGAGACACCACGAAAGCTCAACACCACGGGTCCTATTCATTCTTGTGTACCTGAGGGGAGGGGCTGTCCCCAAGAAACAATGTTATTTTAACAGGACTGCTAACAGAGGTATCCCGTTTTGAGAGGACCAGATGATGTTCTAAGGGCATTGTGAATCCAGATTGATTTTCCTCCTGAAGAAATTCTGAACTGTATCATCCCTGAGGGAAACAAGACAAAACTGCCTGCTGAACTTGCTCTGTTGAAGACAGTCCCCTGACTTCTCAAAGGCCTTCAAAGCCTCTCGTCTCTGCCTCCCTCTGCCTTTCAAGAATTAGAAGGGGGGATATTGCAGCAGATTTTAAATATGAGCAGACATTATGCACACCAGGAATATATTCATAGCGAGCTATTTCTAATATTGCCTAAGGCTGGAGAAGAGAACAAAAAGAATTAGAAATGTCTGCATTAACTAATTATAAATGTTTTTCCGTGAGACAGAGCGATAGGAACGTAAGCAAGGGATGGGTAAAATCCCTAACTTCCTACCTCTACATTAACAGGTAGCTGGTAAAGACCCCATTCTCCACCTGCTGGGGAAAACACATGAGAAACAGTCCTTTGAAAATGTGTAAAATTTAACTATATACAGCTTTACAGCACAGCAGTTTGAGGATGCTTACATAGAAGTAAGTTTTCAAGTGTGCTGGAAGTAAAACAGTTCTGTCTCCTCCGTGAGTCAATTCTGGTTATGAAACAAAGTCTAAGCAGGAAATAAAGATGAACTTAGAGAGAATACTGAGACCATTGTGCCCCCCATTTAGCTTGAAAACCTCATAAAAATGATATATAATTGATGATCCAGTAGTCCCACGGCTCTGCAGTCCCCACTGGAGCAGAATACAAGTCCTGAGTGAAGCCAGTGGCAAAGCTGATGAAGAGAGCTGACCCCTGCTGCTGGCAAGGCCAAGCTGTGGTAAAGAGAGAGATGGAGAGAAACTCTGCAGAATTCTGGAGGATGACCCTTGAGGTTGCATCCCTTCAGTGAAGCAAATGGGAAAAATGTCTGAAGAGCCTGCTCATCAAAAAATATGGATTTTATACCAATTAGTGTCCTCCCCTCTGTGCATTTTAACCATCAAGAGTACATGAATGTCATGGCTCTCTCTGTCTTTCTCTCCATGCACTGATGGAAATACTGCACCCAAAGGGCTATACACTGATTGGGAAAAGGGACAGAAAATTCAAAAAACCCATGTAAATAGTAATGGATGGAGTAAGACCTAGGAAGATACTTTATTTCACTCCCTTGCAGCCCTTTCCTGAGAAAAGAGAGTGCAATTGGAACAGGGCAGTAAAGTGAGGTCAGCACTAATTATGAAAGCCCACCCAGAATACCCAACTGCCTGAGCTAAAATAGCCTCTGCAGATACTGAGAGTTCTGAAAGAGAAGGACACTGGCAGTACACTTGACCAAATTAATCTCTGTTGTGACTGACTGAAAATGGAGCTACACCCGAGGCAAATTGTTCTCCCACCAATAAACCAGCACTGCTTGAAGCAAAACAAACCACTGAACCACAGTTCCCACTGCCATCACTAGATGTCTCTTACTGTCCTGCTTCCTGGTAGTTGAGTATCTTAAACAACATTTTACCCTTGAATGTTTCAGTATAACCTTGAAATAAAACTGTAGCGAAAGAAACTGCCTCACAAAGATCTAAGTTAATAACAAAATGACAGCTGTATGTTCAAATAGCTTTCAGGGTTTGCTTTAATATTATTGATACTCTTCTCTCTGGTATTTAATCCAGGAAACAGTCTTTGAGAAAAGAGAGACAGGGCAGGAGCAGGAAAAAGCATCTGCACTTAGAAAAACAGGCCAGTATAGGAGGTTCTCACCACAAAGTGCCTGCAATTTGCTAGTGAAAATAAAACTGCTTTTCGCAAACCACAGACAGATACGCCATGACTATCTTGGAAAGGATGATACCCCAAGAATTTTAGGTGGCAGAGTTTTATTCCATTTAGAACCTCAGAAGCATTGGCAAGCAGCAAAATACTTATTTACCAGAGCTGACATATTTTCACATTTACATTTTACTCTTACATTTTCTGCAAAATACTGATTTATTTCATAGAGGTCCCACAGTGATCCTCTCTTACCTTACTGCGACAGCCATGCTCCCTATAGGGTTGATTGGCAATGGCCTGGCTCCAGGAAATATTCCTCTACTCAGCACTCGAGCTCCATTTTGTATCACTCCCGAGGGAACTAAAAACAAAACAAAACATAGAACGTTTTTTCTTCTAAAGGAAAAGTCGGAAAAGTACAGGAGCAAAATGTGGAACTGAAGCTTTTCAATGTACTGAAAAACCATTAGAGAGGCTCCTGCAGTACACAGCTTACCTTGGACATCTCAGCCTCGAGTCTTCTGAGTGCCATTCTACTTCCAAAGCTATTTTCATGGCAAACAATGACGATACTGCTTGCCAAAGCCACTGCCTGACCTAGTTGCCGCAGATCATTCCTTGTACACATGAATTACTTTTGTTTTGTAATTGCTGTTCTGCTGTGAATGGATGTGCTTTGAGTCAAAACCAGCAATGGGCACAGATGTAACTGTTCTGTCTACAAAAAGAAACGGTGCCCCCTTACAGACAAACAGAACACGAGTACTTCACTGCAAGATCACACCTGACAGCTTCTTACCATCCCAGTTTACTTTCTGAGCAGCACTACCTTGGCCTCCCACCTCTGCGAAACACAGTATTAACTACAAATATGTATTTACCAGAAGAGAAAGAGTGCAAGAAGGCATTGTCTGCACCCAGTCCCCAGGCCCTGTCTCTGCCAGGCAGCCTGGCTGCAGTCGCACACGGCCGGGTCCCAGCCCAGCCTCCCTCAGCCTCCCCTGCTGCTGCCAGCCACACGCAGCTCACAGGTACCGACCCTGCACACAGCACGTTCCACGGGGCCTTCAGCTCGGCTCTGCAGCAAGAACTCCAGCTCTGGCCAACAAGGCTTAAAGCTACAACCGAGGGCTTGCTTTCTACCCAGGCGTGTTTCTGCACACCGCTCAGCCCAGGGCGGCAGAGGAGCCCTACCAGGCACCACCAGAGCACGAGTGTCCTTAGCAAGTCTCAGGATTTTCCTCCTCCACTGTGAGATGCAGGAGTACCAAACAGTTCTCAGTCTAGGCCCCTACCAGGGACCTCCCTGCATGTAAATCTGTTTGCACTGCTGTAATGTCCCCTCAGGCTGGAGCAGTGACCTCGCTCAGCCTGCACCCAGCTCACTTCTCTAACACGCACACCCAGCCAGCTCACACTCGTTCTACTGACTGTAAGTCATCATCCATACCATAACCTCCCCCCACGGGCCATGTCCAAAAACAGAACGATGATCATTTCTCTTTTTAAATTATTTTTAAATGTACAGACGTGAGATAAACACATGTACAATAAATGTAAACCGTATCACTTTATATACACCCGCAGAATTTATTTTTAAACAAATCACACGGAAACTAGAAAAATGATTCAGAATCAACACATACACTTTACATGCCCAACTTCCAGTACCCACTCCCCAAAATATTAGTGTACTCTGAGGCAGAGGAGTATAGGCTTAGAAGTATGTTAGTTCTAAGCTTCTGAGATACACTTCAACTTCCTATCAACGTCAATTCAGATCAACACCTCCACTCCTGCTGTCCTGGTGCTCACCTTATTTCAGTCCAGACCACACAGATTAGTTCAGGGAAAATAATCTTCTTTCTCCTGCTTGTGAGAGTGCATCACTCCCCCGATCAAATCCTGTCACTGTGTTACACCCACTCTTGCTTTTGAGCACCTTTGAGGAACAGGTCAGTTATATTTAGGTGCTTAAGTACAGCCTCAAATGGCTAAAATTACAGAACCTAGTTTATAACAACTTGGGTCAGCTTTCAATGACCAGAATAATTTTAAAATTGCATTTTGCTATTTATACCTCACTACTCTATACACTATTTCCTTCATCACTAGTTCATGAGGAATCAACCAAAGCTCTTTCCCTCAGGGGATGCTGTAAGGCTTTTGCTGCTCCAGTGTTCTGGTTTGTAGATACTGTAGAGGAACATCATCATGTTAAAACTGAGAAAGTAGAATTTCTTATTCTATTTGTTTCCACAGCATGACCTTGAGATGGCTGAAACACCAATGTCGTGAAAGAAAAGCAATCTGCTCAAGGGTATGGCTAACCTAAAATGCAAAGGTAACAGGTAAATTCAAAGCAACAGATAAATGTGCTGAATACTGGAAGTTTGATAAAAAAACCTAATTTCCAACTGGCATGGTTATTCCAACAGACTTTTAAGAGGGACAGATTTTATACTGCACTACACGGTATGGTTTCTCTGTGCTTACAAAGTCCCATCAAAAGAAAGGAACCAGGAGTTTACACTGAGAAAGATCTGGGACTTTTCGTTATGATACACGCCATAGTTTTGTACTGAAATGAAACATTTATGCATATGCACAGGCAGCTACGGACACTATCTAAATACACACTGTAAAACTTCAAAGCAAACATACTGAAAGAGCTGCTGCAAAAACAGAGCAACAGGCTTCTTGATGTCCAAACTCTTCTTTCCACAGTTACGTAATTATCCTGGTCTGCTGGCAGAGTTAACTGATGCTTATTTTATTATTTTTCTTCTCTACTCTCTCCCTCATTGACAACTCCCATTGCTCCTTTAGAACATCCTGTTTGTTTCCTCACCGACTCTCAAAATTTATCTCCCTGTCTCTCCTTCTCTATCTCTTCTGAGTTTCCTTTTTTCCCTGCACTCCTATGTATGTATCTCTACCTACATCTATATCAAATACACTGCCAAGTCTTACAACTTAGGATTTCTAGAACATTGACACCCTCACTGGAACCCATACTGCATTTTCCCTGAGCCTCTGCAGGTTTGTAAGTCATGGAGTGCTACCCAGGAAACATTCTCTTCAAAAGCTTCACATTTCAAACATTCCCAATTCAACGCATGTGCACACACAAACACACGCACTCTGTCCACATATTCCCTTCAAGAAGTAATAAATGTTTGTAAAAAAAAGAAAACACAGAAGTTTGCTGTTTATGAAAACATCTCCTAAGAGACAACTTTGTCTCTTGTCCTGCCTATGAAATTCAGTCCAATCACGGCCAGTCTGTGTCTCGTGCCACCGCTCACTGAAAGGCTTCAATAAGAATATTCAGGCCAGAAGAGGCCTCAACCATGATTCTGTGATTCTAACTTTTCTCTAAAGTACATCACAGCCCCGTGTAATGAAATCATCACTCTGTATTGAGTGACTATTTCAGCTTGCAACAGCAGCGTTACTGCTGCTGATTTTTGGTTTTGTTTCCTCAGAATCTCTGAATTACAATTCAGCAATGCCACTACATCAGACAAACAGAAAGAATGTAAGAAAGGAATCACTGAAGGACATTGGATCCTCCATTAGTGTATCCTTTCAAGAAATATATGGAACCATTAAAAAAAAAGCCCAACATCCCAACTTGCTGGTAGATCAGCTTCTGTAGCATTCTAAACATAAAATGAAAAGCAGGGTTACAATATTTCAGTAGTAAAAGGCATTAATTTCTAGTTATTCACATTACCAATGTGCCATGGTAAGACTGATCGTTCTCGCCCACTCATCTCTACTTGCAGCATTTAAAGCATCAGAACTGATCCTTGCAAAAAATAACGTTAATTACTTAATTTTAGAAAGATTATGTACATAAACTGCTATTACATTGTCCCCAGTACCCACACAGTCTTCCAGCCCTTGTGCAGGCTGCATGACAGCTATTTATATTCAAGGAATTATTTCTCCATCTTGGTGCTTCTGAAGGGTTGTGGATTATTTACTGGAAATTATGCAGTGCTTTTATTCCAAAGATACATTTATGCCTTACAAGCTTTAATTACATTTCCAACCCGTACTTTGAGGTGAGATATTTATATCTTAGATTGAAGATTCAAGGTGTGGAGGTAAGATAATTTACTCCAAGCCATATCATCAATCACTGCCGATCTGGACTAACACCTTACAGTCCTGACCTCTCTAATGCTTCTTTAACCAACAGTACAGGAGGGTCACAGGTTCCCAATTCCCAGGCAGAAGTGTGAAATGTAATTTACACCTGTTCTGTGCAAGTGCTGTTTGTGCTCAAGAAAACAATGCAAGAAGACCTGTGCGTTTCTTTGATGAAGGTTTCCTTTTTTACAAAATGTTCCCAGTGAAACACAGAGTCTGAAACTACAAAATCATTATTCACCTTTCATCACTGCTATGGTTTCAAGGGTCCACTCTGCTCTCAGGAAACTTAAACCCAGGAAACACTTTCATTGGAGTAGAGTTAAACTGTGTACCAAGAATCTGCTGCATGAACGGAGAAATTATTTTTGGATCTCACGCTGCTCTGGTGGAATTTCACAACCTGAGCAGACTCAGCCAGCTGAGTCTCTACTGGCTCACTCTGGAGCAAAGCAATGCACCCAATCTCAAAAATCAAGGCTACACCTCTGAAATTCTCCAAGGGAAAAAAAAATATCTTCCTTTTGTAGTGAACTTTCATGCAATAGTTTAACAGACAATAAAGTGAATGACATGTAGAGAGCACAGCACAATCTGAATCCATCAAGGCACTATGCTCACACAGTGTCAAAGCATCCAAGAGAAATTACATGAAGTATAAGCCAGGAGTGAGATTTGTGGTCAACCAAGACCATGAATTGGGTACAAAAACTTGTTCTTGGTGTGATCTGGGAAACACACATACACTTCACTAAACTGTAAGGCTGAAGGTAGCCAATACTTAGTAAGGAAGAATGAACAGTATTTACTGCAAAATGAGTTTTAAAGAAGTGGAATGTCTGAGTGTATCCTGTAGGGACAGATTGGTTCTTTGCTTCTGTCATCATATGCATCGATCTCAGGGCTCTCTCCCCTGACCCAGCTTTTGTAGCACAGAAGAAATGATTACAGACAAGAGGTACTGAGTTCCAGCTAATATCTGTCAGCTTCAGCTCTTCTCTGCCAAGCTTTCTTTCAGGACAGTGTTTAGCAGCATTCTTTATATCAGGCTACAAGAATGGAAAGAGGGAAATTGCTGATGATGTATAGTAGATGGGACATTAGAAATTGCCAAAAGCAAATGTTTTCTGCCAAATGTGTAACTTTATTCAGCTATCTAATCCCAGGCACAAATTTGATGACGTCTGCCCAGCTTTTATTTTACTGCTCAAGGACAATTTTGTAGCTCTTAAATTCCATACTTTGTAGCTCTAAACAAAAACTGAGGTGGGGGAGACAAATGTATCCTGGTAATCCTATCATGCTCATACTTTTTCTAAAAATATTATGGGGAGTACAGAGAAAGGAGTAGAAAGTATTTCATAAAAGTGAGCTCTCTTTCCAAATTTATTTCATCCCTTTAATGGCTTAATACTAAACACCAAAGTAAAGCAAACAAAACCAAAATCCCAACCAAAACCCAGCAATAGGAAGTTTGAACACTGTGAAAATGTCTTTTCCTAGGTTTTTTGCTTTGATACAAAACTATCAGCAAAAACAGCTTTATGAAACATTTTACTCTCAATGATTTCTCATTTTCTGATAGTCAAAGTTAGGCTGGAAGCTGTCTCAGTTATAACAAGTGACTTGTCCATAAGCAGTACAAATAGAACATTACAGCCATCACGTACAATAACCATGTCCCAACAAAAGAGCATGTTCTATTTTATCCTATTTGGAGAATTTCTGACTGTCATTAAGGAAATTTTTTTTTTGTCTTGATCCCTGTATATGTATCTTGCTCATATACAATCCACTTGCATTAGTTTAAAAAGTAAATTTCACTGGGGTACAATGTCAGCAGTACAGAGGTAAAGTAGATCTCTTCAGGGAATTACTTCTCTCACCAGCTTACAATACATGTATCTCCTCTGGGTTTAATATGTTTTGAGATGAAGATTAATAAAGACTTCCAAATCAGAGACACTGGCTTCAACCCTGGAAAACCTATTTTTTAAGAAGCACCCAGAAAAACTCCATATCTTCCTAAATATCTCTACCACAACACTTGTCTCCTATAAGGAACAACAACCCACAAAACCAGGGTTGCTAAGTTTTCTGAAGGCCATTCCTTTCTAGCCAACCCAGCTGAGCGGTGATGAGCAGCACTGAAATCAGAAGATGGATGTCAGAGCAGGGAAGACTCTCAGTTTCCTGCTTTCTAACCAATCCCATTCTGTGAGCAATGTTTGATAGCTTTTGCAGTACTGAACTTTAGGCTGAGCAGTGTACTTGCATTTGTGTGCAATTCACAGATTATACAGCAACGGGCAAAGGACCATGCCTGAATTTGAAGCTATGTGTGATAGCACTGAGAAGCTTCTTGGATTAAATCAGGATTTCCAGGATAATCGCTTTGACCACAGCACTGCCCACTGACAGCAGCAGCCACCCCCTAACACAGTCCCTTCTTTCCTTGTCCCTCCAGAAGAGCAAGTGGCTGGAAGTTCAGAATGACCTCACCAATTAAGAAGGTGTTGTTACTTACATGCTTCCCGTGACCTGAATCTCAGGAATTCAAACACGCTGCAAAAGCACCAAAACCCATCTCCACTGTAATCACGGCAAAACAGCATGGCTTGGCAAAACTCAGTGTCATGCCCAGGACACCACACTCATGCTATGCTGGAACCACAGCCATAATATTCACTTTCAAGACATTGGTAAGAACTGAAGTGCTGAAAATCTTTTGTACAAAAAAGTAACTGTACAAAACTAACTCATGGACTCCAGTGATTTAGTACCCATGAGCTCTAAACTGAGCTCTACCGTTTGTTCACCGTCTTGTTTTCCTTTGTCCTCTCTCCAAATTAGATTCACATGAGGGAAACAGTCAGTTTTCAATGCAAGAACTTGTCCAAGATGGCCCAGACAGTACCCAGTGCCTTGCAGGTCAAGACACAGTTTTCAATGCAAGTCAAATATTTTGGAATTAATATTCATGAACTGACTACTAATAAAAATCCTAAGTATCTGTAACTTGTGATAGCTGCTTCTAAAGGAAGCAGGTGTTTCAATTGCTGTTTCTTTTCAAACACAAACCTACAAAACCTGATGAAACACAAGGACTTCAATAAACCAAAGCAGAAAGTATTAAATCTATGTTCCTACCTGCCCTCTCTTAGCATATCACAGTATCTTCCATGCTTTAACTCCTGGTGCCAGCTGGACTGCAGGTTTCAGTAAACTTGTGCACAGTTGGCTACTCTGAACTTCTGCTTTTAGTTACAATTGATAAGTGTTTCATCTGTGAATATATTGCAAGGTCTTATTGAGAAACTGGTTTCTGATGTTAACACTAACTGTAATTGCATATTCCTAACCTCTAGCAGCAATGTGAACAATCACTTTTATGAACCTATACAGTAAAACCTACACAAACACAGAATATTCCTAATAACAGTATTTTACTTTTTTACTATGCCTTTTTGTTTTTCTGAATTAAAATTGGAACTGGAGTAAATGGTAAGCAATGTTTTCCAGACACCATTTCAAGATTTCATATAAAAGCAAAAGCTGATTTTAGAATTAGTGATTGTTAGCAGTGTTTCATACATGGGTGTAAAATTTTAAATGGTCATTTAAAATTGTAAAGCTAATTAATCAATCTGTTACAAAGCAGAAACAGTTTACTCTGGATTTTCTAATGCCACTGAGATGGGATTCCCTTCTGACAGACCATATTAACAGTAGAAATTTCAATAAGACTTAGAATAATTGCTGGAGATAACCTCAACCGAAAGGTGCTTTTAGTATCCACAGTGCCTAGATGAACATGGGTTTTTACACTCTCAAAAAGCAGCTTTTAATCCACGATGTCCTCAAATTCAAAAGCCAAAGCATATAACCATCCACAGAAAATGAATCCATATTGTGTCACAACCTGCCTTGGAGGTATCCACTTGTCACTGCAATGGTTAAATGTCTGTAGGACAGGCAAAGGTCTTAATGGACCAGAGTTTTAAACTTTCTGAGTTTTAAAGTTGTTCTAAGGAGAAACGACCTCAGATTCTGCCTCCAGCTGACTCTCTGTTGTGTCAGTAAGCGGCATGTTCGGGGTCAGACACTCAGACCAAAAGAGGGTTTCATACAGGTATTAAAATCTGTGGCCAAACTACAAACTCTGTTCTCCACGCTCCAAATCTTGTCTTCAGAAGGTGGGAAGCCCTTGTGCACATACTTGACACCACAGTTTGATACCAGGAACAGAACTCTCAATCTTCAAGGGATCACACAGCATCGGCACACTTACTGCCCTGGTAATTCCTAGCTTGATTGACAGACCTCTGCAGCCACTGACAGAACAGAGAATGAACTGTGAACTTCCAGATGATGCTCAGCATTGCCGTGAAACTTTTATAGCCAACCTGCCTTTTATTTGAAAATTAATTTAAATGTGATTGTTTTTCAAGCAATTGTTTCTTAAAGTAAAGTAGCTATTAATTTGCTTTAAGCTGTCTAGGATTTTCCTAACATGGCACATAAGTGAGACCCAAGTGCAACTGATTAGACAGGCTGATTTACTTCTTCAAGGTGTCCATTCACACCCCTGCCAAAATATTTCTGCTTTGTAATTTAGAGGGCCTCTGAGGTTACGATAAAAACTCCTGGCCTTTCCTCCTCACAATTCTACCAGTGTCTAGAAAGATCCATGAGCTCCTGAGCAGACCCTGAATTTGAGTGTAAGGGCACAGAGGAAGGTCTTGTTACCCACAGATACCAAGGAGGGAGCAGTGTCCATGAGGAGCCACCTTTTAGCTTTCATCTCCCTGTCACTCTTGACACCCTCACCATGAGAGCCCACTGGGAAGGTGACACAGGATGGGAAGATATGCCAAACTCAAAGGAGGTTAGAATTTCCTTCCTCAGAGTGACCTCTACAACATACAATAGTAATAAACCAATAGTACCCAACCACGATGTCTGCAAAATGACTGTGCACAAGTCTTCAAATCTCTTGCACTGCAATGCTGGCAAACATTAGTACTAAACTAACAGGATCTCCTCCAGCTCCTGTCTGCAGTCCTCTCCCATTCTCCAGTGCCTCCATGAGTTCATATTACTCTGTTTTCTCCACACTTTTCCATGCACATGCTACTTCTGCCCCCTTCCCTCTTCCATATACCCTTTTACCCCTGCACCTTGATTCTATACAAAATCTCTTTCCCCTTTTTTCTACCCCACAAATCTGGCTTCTTTAAATCTGCAATCCTTTGGAAATTGTGCCATTTTACTCTTCCCACTATGCCCAAGTGTAACCTCCTCTTCCCATAAAATCTTTCCTTTTTTCCTACCTACACACAGCAGGGATTGCCCACCCTTTAACCACGCAGTTCCTGAAAGCTGCTTAGGAGAGGAGGACAAGGACCACTCTTCTCTTTCCAGAGCAGTTTCCAGTACACCACGCTCTCCTGAGAGAAGCTTCTCAAGAAGCATTCCTCTGGCAGGGTCACAAAGCAGGCTGACAATAGCTTTCCTCAGCTGCATGGGAAATGCTTTGATGGTAATTGACTCTCTTCCCCAGGCAGAGTATCAAAGTGCAAATCAAGGCTTCCCCTGGAATTCAGAGATGGTTGCCCAGGCTAGAACAATAGCAGTGATGCTAGACAGTCTTGGTAATGGTTTCTATTTTAACTTCTGCCTTTATTTTTTAGAGCTGTCTGTCACTTGGCATTACTGCCATGCTCGCTGACTAGCATACGTTTGTTTTCTTGTATTCCCTGTTTTGTGCAGCTGTATTCCACGATGGAATCCTGTAATACCTTCACACTGCAAGCTCTGTGGGGCAGGATGGCTCCTGCAGTATTTGCACAGCCCAGCACAGGGGTCCAGGCCTCTTCAGTGCCCTGTTAACACACAGCATTAAAACCTGAACAGGAACAGGGAGGATGGTATTGGCAGGAAATGAGACCTCTCTTTGCTCCTTGTTGCCTGCCTACAGCCTTGCATCAGTCAGAGCAAAAAAAAAATAAATAAACCAACCAAAATGGGCAGGATGTGTGCAAGGAAGGAGCTGAAACAGTGCCCAAGTGAATGGAAAGTATCCAGATGGTTGTGGTAACTTACACGACAGGAGTAAAATCAAAACAAAACGAAAACAGAACCATATGCCACGTACCCTTCACTCCCTCGCTCTCTTTCTCTCTCTGCCTGCCTTCCTCCTGGCTGCTGCCCCAGGTCCTTCTATCAGTATGGATAATAGTATGGTACTCACTTAAATGTATGTCTCGAATAACAATAACCTCTCCTTTACATTAGAGATCACGGATTAGTATTATTCATGTAACAAAGAATGTAATATGAACCACAAAATTATACTCATGTAAGGGTCAAGGAAGTGCAAGGGTCTACAAGGGAAGTTATATTTCTTTATTACATCCTTTTCATCTGGTAAGCTGCATACTTATAAATGAGAATATTAATTTTATACGTCTATGTTGCTATATGCTATAGAAATATCTACTCACAACCTGCTTGTATCTCAGGGGGAGTATTCAAAAGCATCATGGCAGTGGCAGCATCAATGTCAGGATCTGGAAAAATCAACCAATAAATACATTATTTACAACTGGGCTAATCTTCTCACCCCCACTGCTAACTACAGGTCTGACCACATCTCCAGGTGAAAAGGTGTGAGAGTTCACTGTTCAGAGGGCTCGCTGACTACACATTAAATTTATCCCCACACTTGCATGTCATCCCACTGTTACTGTTAAACAGAGCGCTGATCTTTGTCACCGAGCCGTACTCGTGCTCGTGTGTGCAGGACACCTTTGCTGTTAGCCTCACCAATTCCCTGCTCAATTCTGTGAAGAGCATTTAGATTTCATTACAAAGGAGCTGTGAAAGCAGGTGCAACATGACAATTTAGAGGCAACAGAGAGGGATGAGTTTACAGCTGAAGAGTAGGAAAGCACAAGGAATACCTGAGCAAGTACAGAAGATGACACTTTGTCATTTCTATTTGTCAAGAAAGATTTCAGCAAAGTTTGAAAAAGTGGTGGAAGACAAACTGCTGCAATTAAGAAAAAAAAAAGAAACTAGCATTTCATTGAAGAACCAACTCATTTGCATCCTTGTCCATTGTCACTTTAATACACACAAAAATGATCAGCTGGCTGCTGTTATTCTTAAATTGGTTTCTGAATCCGTCATGAACAGTCAGCTGACAGATGGTAAGTTACAGAGACAGAACAAAATATGATCCTTTTATAACTATATTCACTTGCTTCACACACAGCAGCTCGGCTGCCATGGAAATGCAGGTATCTATGACAACAGTAAACAACACCACAACGGCCACTGAATAAGCTGAAAAGAACATCTGCCCCAGCCAAGCGTCCCAGCTGCCCTGGGGCACAACTTGCTAATCGTGCAGTGATGCCGTGTGACAGAGAAAGCCGCCTGTGCCATGTCCAAATAAATGAAGTGTGCAATTGAAGCAGACATAAAAACGCACACCCTGGCTGACTGCTGCCTCCGTGCTGCTAAACTGAATGACTAATGAGCATGCATTTGTTGTTTGGGGTTGGGGGTTTTTCAGCTTGTCAGTATTTATACCAAATTACATACCAAAAAAATTAATTTACTACTAATAGCTTCATGGCGCTTTATTTTGGCTATTATGACAGAAAATTACTTACCACTGTTAAAAATAACTGTATTTTCAATCTTTATATATTTCAAAGCTATTCCCAGTAGTGTGATGCGGTATAAAGCCCTGTAATTTATTAACAATTCCAATGACGTAGATAGGATTTCAAAATCTGCTTAAGCCAAACAGAAATTCACTTGACTGCAGAATTAAAAAAAGGGACTTTTTATTAGTCTAAGTATGTACTACTTTCTGTGAATAGTTGCAAACACTCTTCTAAAGGCTACCACTCTATTATTTAATTGCTAAAACAGTAAACAGAGAAACAGTGTAGTGAGTGTCAAATGGGAGCTGAAGCAGCAGCTTTACTATAAAAAGGTGCCTGTGTCCTCTGCACAGGTCAACATTTTCCAAAGCAAAAGCAGCTTTAACAACTTATGTACATCCTCAAGTCTGAAGATACCTCAAAAGCAGCATTCCTGCTGCAATTCTGTATGCTGAAAGTGCCACTTCCCAACAGCTCCATTCCCAAATGTGTGCCACGTTGCAAGACTGTATTCACACACCCCACAACCAGTGCGTGCTCTCACACTGAAGAGGAATAATCCATCTAATGTTAAAAAGCAAGACAAAAGAGCAAAGAAGCCTGAGAAATGACAAACCAAACCAGAATTCTTCCCGCTTTTTCATTCAGGAGACTGTTAGGAGTTGAATTTAGTGTATTGTAATTCATACAGCCAACCTCAGCAGCTGTTTATTGGCTATTCCTAAATTTCATTTCGTTTCAGTTCAGCAGATGACCCTGTAGTACACTGTGAATTTTGCTGCTGAAAGAATAAAAGGACACTACTAGGAAAAGCACACGTCCTGATGACTTTGGGTTTTGTTTGTGTAACAAACTCTGTGATTTGAGACAAAATTGATGCAACCAGTTTCTGCTGAAAGGCGTATTCTTAGCCTTTGGACCACTAACAGCACCACAGGGTGAAGATGTAAGACACGAACACAAGCTGCTCACAACACAGGGCTGCACGTGCAGCAGCTGTCTCCCGAAGCACAGCCCTGTCTCCAGCCCATCCACGCCTGCCACGGTCACTAGCTCTGCTTCTGCTGGTACCTGCCTGAAGAAACCAGACAGCTACTCCACAATGCCTTGGCAGAGGTGATGGGGCTTAGGGGCACGCGTGAGTGCTGGTGTCAGCAGGATCCAGGAAAACGTGCTTTGGGTTTTCCTACAGCAAGGGAAAAAGGAAAAGGAGAGACTGCTGCACAAGTGAGACAAGGGCTGAGGGCCAGCTGTCTGAGCCCACACACAGAGGCACACTGAAAAGCTGGCACATTCTTTTGCAGCATTTTCGTCCACAATTTGGTTCCCGTGAGCGGTGTGTCAAGAAGAGCCAAGAAGCAGCCACGAGGAGCAGCACCAAAGGCATGGGACTAAAGGACACCTTTGCTGGGCCTGGCACTTCTGGCTTTGGGTGCCAGGCCTCAGCAGTGTCCCCGCACCGATGGCCCTTTCCCCACTGCCGTCCTTCTGAAGTCTCTTCCGTGGGGCTGCTGCCACTCGTAGCTGTAAGGCCTGACCTCGCTCACTGCTGCATCCCCACAGCTGGAAACTGGATCCCATCCCCTCCACCTGCCTGTGTTTGAGAAGCTGTGGATTCCAGAACCCGGATCTCTGCCCCACCTGAAGTCTGCGATCGACACAAAGGCTCCTGAAGTTATTAACAGTGGGTGGTTAGTGAAACATGATTGCAGGAACATCTTTCCCTAGGAAACCAGGTTAAAAATAACTACACACCAAGTTCAGGGACACAGAAAATTAAGTAGTTAATTGAACGCATTCTGGTTTCTTTTTTTGATAATTGAAGTAAATGGTGAACTGACTGGATACATGAACTGTTCATTTTTTGTCACTGAAAGCAGATGTCCAGCCTTCCCAGTGAAAGAGAGAAGTAAGGAACAATGAAGAAAAGGAAGGATTGTGGGTGCTGTACAAAGAAGTAAGAGTATGTCAAAGTCTCAAACAGGCAACACTGGAGAGTGATAAGAAAATAATGACAAAAATTGCCAGCAGCCACAGCTCCTCCTAACAAACAACTGCAGTCCGGTGACACGTTTTGTGCTCCACACCGCAGTCTGAACTTTCCGTGCCTGGTCCCTCATGCAGCAAGGGTCCATCACAAGGTACCAGAAAGGAAAGGAAGAAACTTTAATCACTTAAAGATTTTGTGAGGCACAAAAGGCATGCAGGGACTGGGATTCTACTCCAGCTGCAGCGTGAGCCTGCCGGTGTTCTGGCCAGCGCTGCTCTCAGACCTCCTCTCATGAAAACGGTACCAACAGTGGCACGAAGCTCACAGCAGCTCTGTCTGCTGCATTTTACATTCCTGCCCCTTGTCAGCGGAATCTTCAACAGTGAACACCAAATCTGTAAACAGCACCTAGTGCTTTCAGTGAAAAAATAACCTACAATTTATCACTCTGTGGAATTACATCTATGCATATTGTCAAGATGTACTTTGAGCCGTGTTTTGCTTTGCATGTAACCTGTAGAGATCAGAATCTCTCCTGCACAGACATGTGAAGTGGTGAAAGGGCAGGCATGAAATATTTAGCATGAGATTACACACAAGCAGTGCAGAGGATAGCCCTCAGGTTGCAGACTCTTTATACTAGAATTCACAAAAAATAATTAAAATCAGTCAGGTACCTGAGAAAGCCAGATGTGACAGCGTTCACTTTATAGAGAAAGTTATTTCTAGTAATTCATATTATTTGGGTATTACTTTGAACTTTGATCTGGTTTCATCAAACCCTTCGAATTCACTCCCTTCCAATTAAATAAAAATTAGGGTAACATAGTGCCCTCTCGGTTGTGCAAAAAGGATATTTATCTTTATAGCAATACTACAAGGTTTTGAAGAAAATAGCAGCTGAAGCAGTTCAAAGCAACCACAGGCTGAATTTTCCAGCACAGATGTCTAGAGAGAGGCACTTAGGATGCATATTTAGGTATTAATAAAATGTTACAGCCAACTGATGTAAAAAATGTAGTTAGTAAATAAACTGCACCATCTGTACACTACAACCATAGCTATGTTACCTCATCAGGAAGGAATTTTTAAGATCTTCTTTTAATTTAAAGTTACTACATCTAAAACAGAAGTATTTTTGTGAAGTATTTCACTCTACCATTCAGTATACTAGTTTTTGGCCCATTCTACTTCTGCCTCAGCATCCTCCACTGCTTCTCCCATTTACATGTTCCTCGTGTAGATGGAATGCCTAAAACCTAGTGCCACTGTACTCAAAAGGCAGAAGTTCAGATTATTCCTTGCCTACAAATCAGTCTTTTAACCCCCTCCCTGCCTCACTTTCCAGCACAGCCCATTCCTACACTGTTTTTTGTTATTTGATTCTTTGGTAGTTTTGATTTTCATCAGTAGTAAAATGGTGCAAAAGCAGCAAAAGCAACGCTGCCTTCCACCTTTTACCTTCAGGCTTATTAAACTGCCACAGAGCAAACAGCAGCTTGCCCCTGTTTAACTTGTCTGTGAACACACGTGCCTTTCCCTTCCCACATCATGATGGTTAACCTTGGTGTGAGTCAGGTCAAAAACACAGAGAATAATGAACAGAGTGGAGGCTTTTTTTTCCCCATTTGCTTTTTTTTTTTCTTTTCTATTTTTAATTTATTTTGCCTAATGACAGAATAAGAATATAGCTGTTAAAATAAAGCTGCAATGTGCAAGACAGAAAGAAATACCTGGAGAGAACTGTAAGTACTGTAACTCTGTCAAACTCCTTGGTGTGGGATGCCACTGAGTCCACTTCTGAAATATTTAAATAAGGCTGAGAAGTTCTCTTAAAATAAACAGAATACTTGTGGAAGCATACAGTAAACCAGCAGGACTCAGAACCAAGATCTTGGGAAGAAACAAGAAATTATATTCATATCTCAACAACAGTGCACAAAGACCAAGCATGAGAATTCTGGAAGCTACACAGTAGAGGCCAGGAGGAAGCAATTTCATTAGCAATGCCAAGTCACAGTGGATCATCTCTCACTCCTTTAAATGGATCTAGTATGAGACACAGAAGAAGAAAGGCACAGGTCTAATTGAACTCATAATTTTTCCCGTTTAAGTTCATTTCTGGCACTGCCAGATAAACTATGGCACAAGTATCATAAGAGGTCTAATTTTAAAAAATACACATTTCTAGCAGAAACCTTCTTCCTGCTCCTCTATTTTATTACATTTGTATTGTTATGAAGCAACACATATGAATTCCATTCTCTAACAGTATCATTTTTTCAGTTGAAAAACTGTAAACCAAACATGCAGTCACAATTATTCTTGTTAAAAATACTAGCTTTAATAAAAAGAATGACAGTAGAAAAAATTACGGTAGGTCTTATACATGCACTAACTCAAAGAGGTCCATCTATCATTCAGAAAGCTGTGGGAAAACAAAGCACCCTAACTTTTCATCTCAGGAGTAAAGATTAAGATCATTTAACTGTTAAAAGACAGACTCACAATACTGATAGTCATTTTACCAGTGCAAAATAAAAACATTTTAAGAGACACCTGCCTAAAGAGAGATGAGATACACATCTTACACATAAAGATGATGTATTATAGCACATGCTCTGCTTAAAAGCAGTTTGGAGATTTTTGCTATGGTTTTGTTCCTTTATTTTAAAATTAATGATGCACATTACTGGCAAGCTTAACTTTCAGTGCAGAAGGATGTGAAAATAAAATTTACCAATCACAAAGGCAACAGTAAAGTTTTTTGATTCCATCCAGCCTGTGTGGCTTGGAGTACTGAAGAGAGAACATCAGCTAGAGAAAACACTGGCCAGTGAGCTAGCACAGAAGAGAGAAACAATTTGCTGTTCCATCATGTACTTACCTAAATTTTGATCAGGAATTTCAACCATCTTCTGAACTGCTTGCTGCAGCCTCAGCTTCTACAGTGAAAGCCGTGATTATGAGGGCTGTAACTCCTGGCAGCCTTACAGGTTGCAAACATATTTTTTTCACTGAAGAATACACATACACATGAACACACATGCTCTTTGAACCCAGTTCTGCAGATGTGTGTGATCTCTGGGATGTCAGGGTCATCATTGCTCAAGCTTTCACAGTGTCCCTGCTGCTAACAATAGGTTTCTCTTCCAGCACAGCGGGAGGATGGCTGGCAGAGGAATCCTCTACAGAACTGACCAGGAGGCAGTCCTCTACAAAACTCTGACCATTTAAGGCCAAATAAACCCTGTATTGCCCCACAGCAGTGTTTCTCTCAGCACTCATTTCCTTCTCACCCCTATTTAAAATACATCTGTGTCCACCAGGCCTGGAGAACCAAGAACCTCTTGAGTCCAGCAAGCACAGGATGTGCCAGCTGGAAAAGCATTTCCCTCAGCCCGAGTGACCCTTGAGGAATTGTCTTGTCCCCCTGCCTCCCTCACCACTACAATTTCCTGCAGTTCTGCAGCAAAAGGTGGCTCCTGGGTACTTTCACCACAAGATGAGCCCTCAGGAGGGCTTCACCCAAATATCCCAACTGTTGGAAGGACCGTGGCACAATCCATGCCAAGAACAAAGCAAGGGAAGCCCTGGAGAGGTGAACATGGATTCCCCACTGGTTTCAGGATCCAGAAAGCAAAGGGGCAAGTATCAGATAAGCACGAAAACAACAATAAGAAGGGTGTTTCAGGGATCTGAAGGAAAAAATGTTGCTGGTAATGATGAGAAAAAGGTCAGGCATGTGACACTGCCAATGAAAGCACTGTATATAGCATAAGAGGCAAACGCAGCCTAAAACCAAAATAAGAGCAGAAAAGGTGAACAAAGAATCCAGCGGCTAAAATAGCTGTGTGCTAATAACACAGGCAGACTGCCATAATGGAAGAGGAACTCAAAGCACTGGTGCTATTACAGGAAAATTCACAAACAGGGTGGAACAGCAATTATTAGTGAAACAGGTGTCAAAAGGTCTGTGCTTTTCAAAGAAAATACAGATTTTATACGGTAGGATACTGTTACGCAATAAAGAAAGGGCAGACTTTGGAAACTGAATAAAAAGGAAAATGTTTGGAAATGCTGCGGACAGATGGTCGAAGAAGATTTCTAAGAGAGACTCTGGGTCTGCTCTTGACTTCTTACACCAGATATAGATCTGGATACAGCTCTGCATCATTAAAGAAATGGGAATTACGTCAACAAGGGCGACTAACTTCACACTACAGATTGGAGAACAAATGCTATTAACCGTGGTAAGACCAGTTATTCCTGGAGCTGACAGCTGACAAGTTTCCTTATCCATGTTGCTGAATGAACAAGAATAGATTCTATTCTGCTTTTTGTGGTAAATAATGAGGATGACTTTGGAACAGGGGACCATGAAGTGATTAAGTTTAGATTAAGCGGGAAGGATAACAGCAAGCCTGATTTTGTTTAAGATCTATTATTTGGAAAGAACAAGTTCTGATGAACTAAATGCTTCCTGTGGAACCTCTGTCAAACAGACTGGGCTGAGGAACTCTGTACCTCAGCCTGGGGAAAGCTGCAGTTTCTGCCAATCACCGCACCAAGACCTAGATCAAACCTGTATCTGGAGAAAAGCAGAGAAGATGCACTGTTTGAAAATAAAACCGCAAAACCTTAAAAAAACCAAGCTGGACAACTGACCAACACGGAAACTGACTTTGGGAGAGAAAGCAGAGAGCTTGGCTTGCTCAGTTAAGCAAAACAAAGGCAAAGAGGAAACAGGACTATCAACATAAGGTAACCATTGCATGCAGGGGTAAAAAGTGAGGTAGAAGAACTATGAAGTTTAACAATAATTTCATTAAATCAACACTGGCTGAAGGCAAGACTGGTAATCAGAACAATTCTGGTAAACTCTTCTAACAGGAGCTGAAACAAAGCAAAAAGTCTGCATGTGAAGTTTCAGAAGTATTTACAGCGTTTTGCTGCTCACAATGTGACCCAGGGGAAGGGATCCTTTGGAAGGTGCCTTCCAAATTGCTTCTCTAGGGCAGGTAAGCTCTGCAAAACTGTGACAGGGAGGGAGAGAGCACAAAACACACTCACGAACAAACTGTGCCAGTAAAAACCAAAACCTGCAGAAGCACCAGAGGATGTCTGCCATGCCAGGAGCAGACCCCACACCACTCTGTGTCCCAGGTGACTTGCAGCAGGCTCAGGGGCTGTGCTAGCGACACACAGAACCCATGTCTGTCTCCTTCCAGCATGCCCTGTGCCCTGAGCTGCTCAGCTCTGGAGGATGCCTGAACATCAGTGGCTGTCTGCTCTGGGAGGAGACAACTGCTGAGCTGGAGCCTCACACAAACACAGAATGGTGAGTGAGCCCACAGCTCTCACACAGCAGCACCATGCACATGAGGGAGATTCTGGTGCAAGGAAGAGGAGCTGGCCAGGAGCCACTCCAGCAGCACTGGAACCATGACACTTTGGAAGAAAAGTCAGTGGGCAAGCTCTGTGAGACCTGGCCAGCAAGTGGTGTCACCTCTGCCATGGCACTCCGTGCCTACTCCATTCCTGTTCAAACTCTCACCTTCCCTCCTCTGCTTTCCTCTGCGAGACACTGGAGCAGATCCAGGCAGGAAGGGGCAGGGAGATGCCAGCAGGCAGAGCTTGGACATGGGGGACTGGGAGAACCAGAGAGAAAGGACACAGCCCACAGCTTACAGAGCTCTGTGCAGGGGGACTTCTCCACGAACCTAGGAAAGGCTGGGGAAATTGGCCACAGGCCCCACAGTTCCCATGCTGGTGTACGCTGGGCAAGCCTGCGTTTCACGGTGTGGCTGAAGGCAGGACAGCCAGAACCAAAGAACATCAGAAAAGCCAGGATGAGCATGATTAAATAGCAGGTACACAGACAGGAAGGTACGCAGTCTGCTGGGACTCTGCTCCATGCACACAGCCAGCCCAGCCATGCCCTCCATTAGGTGCATTTTCCCCAGGAGGGCAGTGGATACATAAAGGTGTGTTAATGCTAACTCTCAAGTAAACTCAGACCTGAGAGAAGAGATTACTTTCTGTTTGTAGCTATGTACAAGTAAAGCAGAGATATTCTAAATGAAGAAAAATTGAAGTCCATACCATTTACTTCCCTTCTCCCTAAGACTAAGAAACAGTGACTACAATCAATCAATCAATCAATCAATCAATCAATCAATCAACAGTCCTTGCTCCCGCCAAATGGGTGGCACTGCAAAAGTTGCCACGAAGAAGCATGAAGCTTGCTTTTATTAAGAATTTAGTCATCTTGTCAACTTTATGCGTACAACCAAATAAAAAGCTCCATATTTCCCTTTGGACTCCAAAACTTCAATAAACTCTAAGGAGCTGTTTTACTGATTTTAAGCAGCAGTTTTTGCAATCCTTGTTGGTGCAGCACAAAGACCTCTCTGGCCTCTCAGAGAGTTCTACTTCATATAGGTACAGCACACAGTTCGTACTACCTGTGCCAGTGCAAAATCAATTTACTGCCATGATCTGTGCATCAGCTCTGAGCGTCTGTTGAGAGCAAACCATGGGCTGTCTGGGCAAATGAATATTAATAATGTTGGGTAATCAGATCGATTACAACAGAGCAAAGCAGAGAGAGCACGTTTGCCCCTTTCCCACCTCTGTCACTCATCTTTAACGAGTGCCTGCCCTCTCCTGGGAGTGCCACTACCCCACCACCCCTCTGTACAGGCACACAACGGGGTGCAGGGAAATCTCAAAGGATAAGGGTTGCAAACCTACAGAAAAGCAAATGCAAAAATAAAAATACCTTTGATTTATTTTTCATTTTAGTGCCACCATTCACAGCAAACAGCTGTCTTGCACATAACCAGGAACAGGGATCCTCCTCCCCTTATACAAACCTGATGCACTGATTTAGGGACAATTATTCATAAATCTGGTACAACATTTCATCCAGTACAACAAACATGCTAATGGCATACACTATAGAATTGTAAGGCTTTTGTTATGAAAGCCACAAATATTTTTCCTTTGGGAATATATCAATGAAGATGTTTCTATTTTATGCAAAATTGTCAGTGAAATTCCAGCAGAGTTACAGATCTGATAGTTACAGTACTCCTTAGAGTAAAAAAAAAAAACAAGTGCTACATTGTACAACTATAACAGAGTTACAGAAAATAGTATAAAGCCTTAAAATAGCTGGGGAGAAGTCATTAGCCACTTGTTTCAAAGAAGACAGTGGTAATTATGCCTGATTAAAAATCAATGTTGCTAGACCTGACACTGGTTGGAAAAGACCTGGAATTCATAAACCCCCACACTCTTAGTGCTGTGTATGCACTGAGTTACATCTTCCTTTACCAGAGAGGAAGGAAAGTTGCTCCCTTCCTTTCAGTTTCAACACCAAGTATTGGGAACGTGTTTGGGGTTGGTTTTCATGTCTCTACTGGGTATTGTAACAAAAGGGTGAGGATGTATTGCAATGTAACAAAAAGCTTATTTATAAAGTTAGTTTCATTAGTGGGAAAACTTTATTTTCTACTCATGTCAGCCAGCAACATCAAATATGATCTGGCCCTCAATTTTGATAATGCAGCACAGCTTGCTTAGGCTTTTTACTGATGGGACTGTTTGAGATTTCTAGAAAGGATGCTGATGAGTATTAACTATGATGTCTGTCATTTTGTATCTCTGATAATCCTACAGCTCTATCATTATAAGACTAGACTGCCTCTCGAATTTAAACAGAAATTCTTTTTTTTTTCAAAACTTAGATTAAGTAGTTTGATAAGGGTATGTGTGTACATCAAAGAAAAAGAGAATGCAAGGTACTAAAGAAAAAGCACAAAAGGCAGGAAAGTGAATTTTGCAAAATCTGTGGTAACACTCTGGCTGAGCATGTCTACATGAACTCCTCCTTCCGTGGTTCCTAAAGCCAAGCCTACATGGCAAATACTGAAGGACATCACAGCTTTTTAGAGGCAAAACTGGAGGAAATCTCTCAGAAAGCTTTGACTATTTGGACAACTATTTCAGTTTTCCAGGATGGAAACTTAACAGGTATAATCATAAGAGCCTCTATAAAACAGCAGAAAATTTCCTTTTAAATCAGCTGGGGAGGTCCAGTCAGAGCAACAAATCTGTTTTTTATTTTGAAGCCATGTCAGTGTATATGTTCCAGCCAGAGCAGCAGAGTGAGTTTAAGTTCACTGTTACAGATGGATGGAGCAGATACTTCTTGCTGGTGTAGCAACACGACACCCAGCAGCTCTGAAAAAATGCGAAGCCCCCAGAGCAGAGGCAGAAACAACGGTCTGACACAGAAAAGACATTTCTTAGTTCTGTCTCAACTTATCCACCACCACACTTTTGACACCTGCTCACAGAAATGTGGATTTGCTGTATCAGTCCAAAGCCCTGACAGGAAAGAGCTGATGCCATCATCTCCATGAGATGAGATGCACAAATGTGACATCAACACAGAGCCACCAGCTGACCAAACGCAGGGGGAGCTCCTCGCTGAGCCCACAGAGATGTTTGGTGTTCTCCTGGCTTGCTCGTTTGCATCTGTTCTCCTCAAACCAGCCCTTCCCCGTGCTTTATGGATGTGACTAGGGAAAGGCAGCCATTACAATCACTTCTGAATTTCACAAGCTGGCAAAACAGTGTTCCTTTAAGATAAGATACCTCAAGCACAACCACAGCTCTTGTCACCAGTGACTTGCCATTCTACCCCACAGAATGATATCAGAACCACACTTCTGGTCAAAACCTTTCATAACATTTAAATACCATCCTCTCCAATTTTCTCTCAATTTTCCTGCTCCTCCTGGGCATATATCATTTCTTTCAGCAGGCTTTTTCCCTTTTTCTGTGGGGATAAGCTGTGCCCGTTTGGTGCCCATTGCTGCGGTACCAGAGCTCCTCACACTGGACAGACACATCAACGTGCCCTGTCCAGAAGGCTGGGACACGGCTGGGAGCTGAGTTTCAGCAGGGCTGGAAACACAACCCTTCTGGGGCAGCCAGCCACAGCTGAACACTGAAATACAATGCCTTAATAAGTAGGTCAGGCTGTTCCTATAAAAGCAATGGGTTTAACGCCAGCCGTGCCTGGCAGTGAGAGCAGGAAGAGACTGCAGCTTCCCCCTGTTCCTCACATTCAGCCCCTCTGAAGCCATGACACTGCTCTGCTGTTTCCTCTGAACCTCGGCCCGCAGCAACTCCACCTCTGCAGGGCTGCTCTCAGGACTGCTGGAACACTGCAGCAGAAAGCAAATTCCGAGAAAACAAATACCATCGCTAGGCAATTGAAATGCAGTTGGTAGCAACAAACAAACCCTCTGCAAGGAGGATCTGGGGCTCTGCTCTTGCCAACAGGTCCAACAGGTTTTGCATATTAAGTCATCCTAAGATTTATTAGCACCTAAAAGGGAAACACCACAAAGATCTTGTCACCTGAGGTTTCACACTGTCCCCCTTTCCTGCAGCCCACCACCGTCCTCTTCCTTTGGCAAGACAGTATTTCCACCTCTTTAAATCGGCAAAGAACACATTCCCACGCCAAGAAGACATTCCTGTCCAACTGAAACTTCCCAGCCCTCCAACACCCTGTGTGGGAAGCGAGGTGGTGGGGGGCAGCACCCTGCCTGCAGGGCAGTGGGAACACTTCTCAGTTTACAGGAGTTTTAGCTGCACAATGAAGCAGTTCCCGCAGTGAGCTGGTGCCAGGGCAGCATGCTGTCCCTCAGGAGCACACCTGGGCTGGCTGCACTCCACAGCCACTGACAATCCCCCAAACACCTGGGGCTGACCCCTACCTGCATGGCTTCCTCCCCTTATCACAGCTAACACGGAAAAGCTCTCCTCAACAGCAGGATCGCTGCTTGCAAAGGACACTGGTTCATTTCAATAAAGCTATGACACACTCTTGTCACTTTGTTTAATATAGCAGCAGTCGACGGCATTCGCTGAAGACAGCACAAAAGACAAGAAGGTTCATTCAAATGTTTCTTCTCTTGGTGAACTGCTCACTAGGATGCCTCTGCACATGGAACTCTACAAATCAGCCCAACGTGGCACTGAGTGGATTGCAAGACCGCAACACAATGCCCAAATACCATGTACTCCTCCCACGAGCTTTGTCTTGGGAAGTCTTTAGCTTCTGTAAAAAACTGCTGGTCCACTTTATTTTGAGACGCTGCACAATGTAGCAGAACACACTTACAAGCTCACTATAATCAAAAGCTTTATAGTCTACTACACTTGTTCTAAATAATACATAAATACCAAAAAAGACACATTGTACTTTTCATCTATTTTCATGCAGACACAGTTCTCTCTGCTTGTTGCATTTTCTGTTTATGGCAGTGTGGCTTTAAACCACAGAATAAATAGTATTATTTTCTGTTCCCATTTAGCTCTAATCCAGAAACATACACTATATTTAATTATTGTTTTGGTAGAGTCCACCTATGCAGACAGGCTGTGCTTACATGAATCAACTGCTATCTCTGGATTCAGAGCACTGAAGAGGTTAAAAAAAACATAAGGGCACTTATGTCAGCCCCTCCTTCCCCTCCCTTGCATGTCATCACACTGAAAGGGCTTAAAAGTAAAAAATTCCTTCCACATCATATAATCCTGGCATCTGCTGTGTAGCAAATCAAGCTCACTCATTTTGCTGTTATTCCCAAAAGTAACTGTACAGATTCGGGTCTAGAACTCCATTTTCCACTTCCTGAAGTTTCCTTAGGCACATTAGAAAATACAGTAAACACAGCTAGTAAATACAAAGCAATCTTCTCTGTCTGAGTGCAATTCTGATTGCATTACTTAAGAAATATAATTTCCTGAAGCTTTTTACTACCTTACTTTATGATACACATGATATGGCATCAATCTACCAACTTCCTTCTGCTGCTCCTGTCCTCAGAAGCCCACAGTTTACCCATGACATTTTGTAGCTCAAATTTGAAGCCATTACCAAGATTAAAGCACAGAAGGAATCCAGTTTAGAGAGTGAGTAGGTCGCTGCGGTCATCCTTATTAAATAATAAGAGTGGGAATAATTCATATCACAGCAACAATTCTCTACCACTCCATTAATCAATTTCAAAGTAAGGCACGTCAAAACCTCCAAGCAGCGATGGGAAGGCTCAACCCATCTCTGTTAAACCCTGATCTTTATTCAAGGATGAACCCTCTAGTGAGATATATGGGAACAATTACTCTTCTCCAGTATCCAGGTCTATCAAAGACCAACAGAACTAGATGTAAACCTGTGCCAGAAAAACCTTGGGAGCAGCACAGCCCCAAATTCACATCCTATTTCCCAGCAGACACTGGTTTTGGGTGATGTGTTTCATCCTCTCTTCCAATGGATGAAGCTTAATTCTTCTCCTTTGCATGGGCTGCCTGGCTGGTGTACTCACTCTGCAAGCTTTTTGAGGTAAAGATTGCCTCTTACTACATGTGTCTTGGCTGACAATAACTGCTAGAGATGGCCTGAAGTCTACAATTTCTCAGATTTTTTATATGTGTTTGAATCTGAAACCTTCTGTCTCCACTAACACCTCCCTTGGATATACCTTCTTTGCAACACAGGACAGCGCCTCGGTCATCAAGCCAACACAATCATTAATTTCCTTTTTCATCATGCTTTCCTTCACGTTGTCCCCCTTGCTATTTGTTAATGTGATTTTCAGTACGTATTGAAGGTGCAATGAAACAGAAACAGAAAGGAAGAGGTAACACTAGAATTGAAATTTTTATCACTAGCGTTCTTACACGTCTCACAGCTGAGGCATTTTACTTTCAGCTTGCTTCTTCCTATATGCCTTTTATCCTGCAGCCCAAATTATTGATGAACGTTTTAACTGAGTTTCCAAACACTAAGCAGTGGGCCAAGGTTTTTCTCTTTTTGTTTGCCTAATATTTTCACATCTATTTGCCTTGCTGCCACTACAAGTGAACAGCACATAAGTGATTTGGGTTCATTCAATAAATTCCAAATTGGGAACATGTCTATTTTGTTTGCTTTAGGGCAAGAGGAGGAACTAAAGAGGAGATTTGTAAGTGAAGTTGCCTGATATTCTTCTCTCAATTATGGCTGTGAAAAGATGTAGAAATGCAAAGTACTCTTTATAGACAATGCCACTTCATGCTGATTCAACTTGTTTCAATTCACTTTAATTTGATTCCGCCTCTAGAAGTGATATAATTTTGATATCTAACACGGTTTTTTACATTCAGACAGATTGTTTTCAGCTCAGCAGGACAACCTAACATAAGTAAGTTCCATTTAGTTTTGAGCATTTGCTTGAAAGGAGGGAGGGAAACTCACAAGAACAAACCCTGAGGCTGTCACCAGCTCTCTGGGTACCTAATGCCATCTTCCCATTTCTGTCATCTGATCCATTTCCAGTGATGACATTGTTTGATACTTTGAGGACTTAAAATGGTCTAATAAGCCCCCAAAACAATTTCTAAATAACTGCTTGACAAGAACGTACTAATGCATAATAATTTTGCAGCATAGCTGCAGCAGGCAATCTGACTTATGGTAGTTCAGCTGCAGTGTGAAACAGGTAGTGCTTTCAAGCTGATTTTGCTGCTCCACGCCTTCATGGCAGCAATTTGAAGACCTCCTACCCAACGTAAAAAAAAACCAAACCAAACAAACACAAAAAATTCCAACAAAACCAGCAAAACAACCTCAAACCAATCAACCAACCAAGCAAGCAATCAAAACAACCCAAAAGAACCTTTAATAAAAAGAACCCTTAATAAAATAAATGCATTTTGAAACTTTCAAAATTCATTCAGCTTCTTTCCAGGCTGACTGGCAACTAAATAAGTGCAAGACAAATACACATCATGTCAAGAGGCCAAGGTAAAACCACAGCTAGGACTTCCTTTGCTTTAGAAGTCCACCCAATTGCACGAGTAAGATTCATAATTTCTAAAATGGGTTTTAAAAAGCAAACAATTCCTGCATCTTCACTCAAAGGGAACTGTCTCTAAAAAAATCCTGCATGGAGTAGAATCCAAGAGCAAGGGATACTTAACTCACTTGGCTCCTTCAGCAGAGAAGGGGTATCTCCCCTTTCAGCTGTTCCCTAAGCACAGCTGGTATTGGCAGAAAACTGAATTTAGTAACATCACGATGGGATGCAAAACCCCACAGCTAAAACATAATTATCAGAGAGCACCCAATGGTGCCTTTTTAATCCAGTCTTTATTTAATATAGTCTTGAAAACAGTTACTGCATGCATACAATTACAATTAATTAAAATGAAAAAAACATTGTTGGGATTATTGTTGTGGGGATGAGGATGGAGGAAAGAAAAAAATGCAGTGGAGACATAAAGATGTATGAGAAAATAAAAAGATGCTGTCTCAGAGGCCCATGAAATTCTGGGCAACTGGTCAGACAAATACAAAATTGTACAACTGGGATCACAGGCATCAAGGGAGGATAGAAACTTGCTCCTCTGTAAGCTGAAGGTAGAAAGCCAACCCAAACCACATGAGCAGACCTCCAAGGAGTTGACCCAACTCTAGATTCTGGTGCTCATTACAGGCCTGCAGAAGCACCTCTCCCCCTGCACTTCCCGCACGAAGGTTGTCGCATTCCACAAACACTACAAATGATTAAAAATGACATGAAATTTCACAAAATTACATGGTGTGCTTCTGCTTCTATTGCCAGCCCCGAAGTGTTTAGCACACTGTTAAGCTATCAAGTTTTGTACTCTGTGCCAGTCACTCCCCAAGGTGTTTATGTGAAGCACTCAGGCAAACTGAACAGAACATCTGTATTCTATTTGCTAATGAGCAATCATCATTTCTACAATTCTCCAGCCAGGGATTTTGCTGTTTGGAATACTAATGCCAATTGAAAAAAACTAGAAGTAAAAAAAATATGTTCTGCTCATTAGTACTAGAGTTACTAAAATACTTCTGCACTACTTACAATGCAACCAGGCTTCTAGTTCCATTGCCTTCCCATATTTTTACAAAATTAGAACTTTCAGAAGTAAAAACTTTGATGATATATACCTAATGTATTTTCTGAATCAGTCATTTACTATGCATCTCTCACTTTAATTACATTTTATCCACACAGAGGCAAAGATTTAAAATAAACTATTATAAAGGCTTTTCAAACAAACCCTACTCAAGATTCCCTTCACTGTTTGCTTTATATATTGTGGCAATTCCCAGAGCAGATGAAACGAGGTAAAAAAGCTATAAAAATACAGGCCATGATCTACAAACTTCATGGTATAACACTCCTATGTGCACAGAGAGAGTGAGAGAAAAGTAACAGCTTTGAAACCCAGGATGTATTTTGTCTGTAGACAGAAGGAGCTATCAGTTTCCCATCTAACCAATGGATGTGTGAATCATGTGCAAACCAAGATTATCCTTTGGTGGAAAGACCACATCACAAAAACAGCAACATGCAAGGGAGTGCTCCCTCACTGCAGTACTCGGGCGTTTCTGATGTGAACCTCCCTTACCATCCTGTGCATCACAAACGCTGCTGAAGTCACCGAAGTTGAAGAGTAGCAAATGAGTTCAGAAAGGAATACAGAAGTCGATAAGCTCAATTGAAGTGGCTTACATAAGAATTGTCTTTATACTTGCTCATGGCGCGCTGAAACGTAACTTACAAAGCAAGAGAACGATAAATACAGGATTCGATTGATGCAGCTAAGAAAGTCCAGTGTGGTTCTTGTGCTCTGACATGGGAACAGGTGCGGGGAAAGCCTCTCTGCTAAGCAGAACAAACACACTACTCCAGGAATGTACACCTTTCCACACGAGAGCAGAGACGTATTTCAACAAGCAACGATACCCTTTTGGGCTAACAATAAACAGCCTCATCCTGAAAGCCCCAAGTGCTCAGGTAGGGTGGGTACATTTCCATCAGGGCTGAAGGCAGCTCGGGGCTCCGGGGAAGGCGCTGGCCGGAGCCATGGAGGGCGCTCGGCTGGGGAGGGCTGTCACTGTCACTGTCACTGTGTCACTGTCACTGCCACTGCCACTGTCACTGCCACCGCCATGGCAACCACCCGCCGTCCGCCCCACACGGGCCTGCGGCACAGGCCGCGGCACAGGAAGCACCGTGCCCTACCTTAAAGTCACCTTCCTTAAAGACAAAGCAAAATAATGCAGAGTGACACACCCCGACTCCTGCAGGTGCTGGATGAAATAAGCTGCTCGTCACAAACCTCTCCTCCACCCCGTGTGTTCAGCTTCAGACTGTGCTTTAAATCACTCTGAGGGACGTGTTCTGTTTGACTGAAATACCCATCTGGCCTCATTTTTGCTCAGCCAGACAGGAGGCAGCCCCGATTTTCTCAGCATTTACCTCTCCTTTTAAGTAGCTGTCAACCAACTTGGAATTGCACATCCCTCTTCGTCACAGAACTTCCAGCTGGTGGCAAAGCCAGACCCAGCCTGTGTGGAGGAACTAGCATTCACAAAGCCCCCTCACATCGAGCCAAGTATGAGGCAAAACAAAACCAAAGCTACGGATAATATGCAAGAGCAATCGATGTTTCTTGTGCCACGCTAAGGTAACTTGTATCTGCCCCCTTCTGCCCTCACGAGTGCAGGCTGTTCTACTCAAGAGGAGAGAAAATACACTTCCAGAACTACTTCAATTTGGTTTGAGCATTCTACATCTGTTTAAGAAAATAACACAAACCTCTTTTAATACACAGATTACCACAGACCATAACTCACTCTTGCATCCCCAGAACTAATTCTATGCATGTCACCAGAGTATCCTACATATCTCTCTTTCCATCTAAAGAACACACTTATTCTAACACATTATATACTGAACAATACTCTCCATGCAACAGTTTAGGGAAAAAAGTCCACCTGGTCCTTCAAGTGATGTGTTTTCTTTTATGAACTTACCTAGAAGTAGCATTGAGCTATAGCAGTTATTATTTAACAACACATCCAGTGCGGAAAAATAAACCACACACCTTATATAAATACTGATAAAAAGCTTTCTTCTTACTGTTGTTAGTTGTAGCCTACATCCACACCAACAGCAAATATAAAGGAACATGGTGTACTTGCAGAGAAACAAGCCATCAAGACTTTAGTATGAAAGCAAAGCACGGACCATGTTTAAAAGCAAACAAAGTCAAACGTGGAGCCAGGTTAAACACAAAGTTACAGTTCACCTCAATGTACAGGATTTGTGACTTCATGGTTTGAGCAAAGCTGCAAAACTATCTGTAAACAGAGGGAAGCTTCTTTTAACGGGAAAAACAAGAGCAAGCACAAAAAAAGAACGTGCAAAACCTGAGATGCTATTGAAGGAAGCTGTTAAACTGACCATATATAAATGCCTGAGAGAAACAAAATAGCAGGGAAACACCAGACTGAAAGACTAAAAAAGGAAACAGTTCACACAAACAGAATGCCCTTCATTCACACATTACAATTCCCCTTCTTGCTGTAAATAAAATGGGATACCCAGAGGCAAAATCAGTCGTTTTCATCATGCAATGCCTACGCAATTTTCCTAAAATATACTAGCAAACAAATACTCCAATTCTGCTTCAAAATACGTTAGCATCACAAGTATTGATGTGTTTCCTTAACTTCAAGAACAAAAAATCCCCAACTGGCAATGGAAGAATGGCTGATAAGAACAAAAGCCCAAACAAATATGAAAATGTACAGATGGGCCTGTACCTCCTCTTGAATCTCCAAACGTTCTCCCTCCTCAGCACAACAGCATGATGTATTGGGCCATGTACCAGAGGCATACTTCAAATAGAACAGGCTGCAATACTGAACCAACACCAAGAAAACATGTCTGAAAAATTAAATTTTAAATGAACCACTTTCCTGAAAACTGAAAAATGAAAGAACGTCAATAAAATCTGATGGAATTCAATATAACGCAAATAAATTGGATAAAACTTTCAGTTTCTCTTTTATGTCAAAGAAACAGATCTAGAGGCTGTTCTCACAGTAAGTCAACAAACGGAGAAGCTTCATATTTTGAGCATAAAGAAGACAATATATTCAAATTTTATGTGTGGGAATAAAGTCACCTGCACTCAAAATACTTGTGATCAGAAGAAGTACAGTGAATCGAATCTTTCTTTCTTTTCACACGTTAACGAAGTAATGGCCACTCTTACAAAGACTAAACTAGCTTAAGCAATGCAATTTGTAATTAGGAGAGAAAATTCATATGTGCTCATCCCAAAAGGAAAGGTGCACAAAGCACCAAGCAGCAGGACTGCAGGAAACATCTGATTACCAAACGTGTGCAGACAACATAAAATGGAGAGACATTTGTTTATTGACAGTCGCAAAACAGGCTGAGCATTTTATTTACTGTTATCTCATTTTCAGTATTACACAGATCATTTGAAAGAGGGCAGCAGGGATATAAGTTACCAAGCATGAAGCATGTCCATGTGCATATGTTTATGCTAACAGCCACGGGGAACTTCAGCTCTTTACCTTCTGCTTTTTCCCGAGTGGGGCTACGACAGCAGAACAAGTTCAGTGCCTGCCAAGCACACAGCACAGTCTCTCCTCCCGACCTCTTTAGGCAGCTGCTGAACCAGGATAATTGCTCGTGGTCACGGCTGTTCTCTCTTTGGCAGCAGCACTGCCTGCTCTAGGCAGAGCTCGTGGCTCTCTGGCTTCTTCCCTCCCCACCCCTCCCAAGTGAGGGTTCAGCTCTTGTACACAGTAAAACCTTGGCTACTGCTAAGAGAAGTGACAGAAAACATTTGTGCCAGCACCACACAGAGCCCCGCACTCCATGCTCCACAGTCAAACTCCTCACACTGGGTGATGCGCTGGTAGGACTGACACCTACTGCTATGGACACACAGGTTGAAATTACAAGCTCCCAAAATGCCCAGTTCTCCTACACTGTTTGCATCCCTTTTAAGATGGAGCATTCAAGCAAGCTGCTGTGTTTAAATTCAAACTAGGGAAAGACCAGTCACCACAATTTTAAACTATCAGGGCTGTGATAAGACACACGGACAAAATCAGAAGGCCAAGCCAACCTGAGTGCTCTTCAAGTGGTACAGGTTGTGTCTTACCCACTCCTGTACAACACTACACCGTGACTGCACAGACCCAAAGGCAGGCAGGCAGACAGACAGACAGACAGACAGACAGACAGCCTCAGTCCTCCCAAGCCAGCCTACCTCCAAGCAGCTCTGCACTAGGTGAGAGTGTCCTTTAAGTGCACTGTGTTAGACAACATTATTTCCAAAGAGCTGCTCACTGAAACCATTCTCAGTCCACAATCAGCAACCATGTGAGTATGAAAAATCAGCCTTGCATCTCTTGCCCAGTTCCAGACCTCCTGTACAAGGTCCAGGGCAACAATCTTATACCATACTGCAGTACTGCATACAGCTGTGTCAAAATGGTGTAACACTGATTGCCTGTGACAGCAGCCATTTGTACCAAGAGATTTCTGAAAGCACTACACTATTTCTTTGTGTGAAGTAGCTGAGAAATAATACTCTCAGCCTCCCTGCCCCAACGTTCTTTTCCTTTGTGCACTGCCAAGCAAAATGGGCCCAAAACCATGCTCTCTTTATTCTTTTACTGATGGAAATTACATTAGAGAGAAGCCCAGCACAAAGGAAGTTTTGGCAAGGAACGTGTATTTTATGTTATGCTCCATAAAGCACTTGAAGATCCCTGACTGATATTTAAAAAATTATGTTCATCATATACCCATGATAGCTGCTGCAATATTAACTCGATCTGCACTTCAGATTGGCAATATAAAACAAAACATTTAAAAACATAGCAATAAACAAAGCCTTGAAAAAAAAGCATCCAAGACCTATTCCTTTACACCTGTATTCTAAACTAATTATGGCAAAGCAATGCCAACTTACATTGTATTTCTCAAAAATATAAGCAATGGATTACAAAGGTATATGGCGTCTTTGCTCCTAAATACACTCCACCATAACTAATGGCACAGGCAATCCTTGCAACCTCCTTTTCTGACACTTTAAGTCCAATTTACTCCCTCTGTTTCTTAGTACACTGTCACAAGCAGCGCTGATTTTCTGCCCTCCTTGGTGACTGCTGGAACTTCAAGCTGAGAAAGGATTTTGGATTCAAACTCATGCTCCATTTTCAGCAACAATGGTCTGGAGTAGCTCTGTTGCAAGACAGAAAAGAGCCAGCAATCCACACGAGCAAAGGCCAGGTGTGCAGCACCATGTCAGAAGACACAGTCCTTCCCAGCTACAACTTTCCATCACAGGTATGATCAAATTCACAGCTGTGGAGTTTTGCCTATTGCTTATACTTATCACTGTGCTCTCAAATGCTCAGGAGGTACACTGCATTTCTTGTAGAACAAAATATAGCACAAGTCATAAAGCAAAATAAAAAAGCTCTGAATTATTTCCAAATAAGTACTTTTAAATATAGTAATTGCAGCAATGCTTTTTAAAATGACTCATATTTCAAAACATTGGTGTTCTGTGTATTAAATAATTTCTATTGCACTTGCAAGATTAGAAGCCTTAAAATCTGGAAGGTCTTTAAAGAACTTAGTTTTCAATACAGTACAGAAATTTGGTTTTCTTTCTTTTGGCAAACTCAATCATAATTTATTCTCCCTATCTTCAGTAAATCATTCTCTTTCCTGAACATCATAAAGGATTAAAGCCAGCCCAACATTTTGAAAGAGTTTTTTAGGTTACAGACAAAATAAACATTTTAAAATACAGAAAGGATTTACTGAATTAACTGAAGTAGTGACTCATCACCCATTGCATCTCTCTAAATTTACTTCACAAATTCTATTACGTCAAGCTCTGTCAGTTCTGGAGGGAAGGGAAATGCTTGACTGAAAGATCCAACTAAATAAAACCCACAGGGTGCTGTTCTGCTCCTGTACACGTGTTTCCCCCTGTAACTTGACTGGCAGTCAGACACACCTGCACCAGCGACAGAATCGCATACAAAGAAAATATTTAAGTTGATTAATAGTCAAAAGGCCCCTGAGATAACCTGACAGTACTGCTGCAACCTCTTCTGAGTTTCAGCCTATTTATTTTCAGCTGGTACATTGTACATTTAAATTGTACAACTGTCAGAGTGCTGCACACAGGTCCATGAGTCACCGCTGGGAAAAAGTTAGGCACATAAGGATCTCACTTCTTTTATGTCTCCCAAACTCACAGTAAAGCCTAAACTTTTATAATTGATCATGTTATATTCAGTAAATGATGTTTTTGCAATTAAACACTCATCCTTACTGTGGGCAAAGGAAAGGCAGAGGGAAAAATCAAAGCTGCCAGCTGAAGCCTTGCACACACTGTGCTGCCCCAAGGTTTGTCTTGTGCAGAAGCCCAGCAGAAGTTCAGGCAGTGCAAGAGTTGCTTACCTATTTCATCTCTTGAACATGAAACTGTTACAGCAAGATCATTTCATTTTCAGTTGCTTGCCTCCCCCCCATTTATCACTCAGTACACCTCTCTGCGTTAATTGCCTTTTAAACATTGCTCACACTTAAAATTCAGACTCAGCCTTATACCATTTACTTCCCAATATAACTTGATGTTCAGAGTAAAACACATAATTATTGGATAAGAAGTTGTACAAATATGATTAAATATTGGAAACTTTTCCCCTCCTGCAATTCACACTACAACACATATGCCCTAATTAAGCTTAAAGCCCCCAGTTAATGCCAGTATTACGAAACGAGCTTGTTTTTGACTGTTCCAACTACAGCTACGCGAAGGGCGTGTGTCAGCACTACATCCAGCAGCATTTGCTCCACACTGCCTCATATCACTGGCTCAGGTAAGAGCAACATATTTGGTTTTGTTCCACTAATGGCCACAGGATCAAACCTGCAGTAACATTATCTTGAAATTGTTTACTCTCTCAGGAAACGAAAATTTTATACTTACCTCTGAATAACAAAAAACTCAGGTCTTCATTTCAAAGTTTGGGGTTAATTATTCTTGGAAAAAACAGATTTTTCAGGAAGGAATTCAAAGAGCTGCAAAGCTATTCTTCATTTCACCCCAGAAGTAAATTGTTTAAGTGTAATTAATCATCAGTTTATTAAATAGGCATCGGGCTTTTACGTCGTAATTCTCCTAAAATCCTCAGCTGTTATGTAACTTAAGAATGAGTTTACATGGGATACTTTGATTCTGAAACATCAATGTTCACTTATCCATCAGGAGCCCAGTAGGATACCTTACCACTCACTTTAAAGTCAAAGTGATTTTACTTACTTTTCAAGATTAGCTCAGTGCATCTGCAACAAAGCCACAGGAAAGGTATTTTTTGGGTTTTTTGTGCTTGTTGTTTTCCTCCCCTTTGTAAAAGTACAGTACTTTCTGGAACTCTTTTCACAGACCAACACTCCAACAAAGGCAATCCGTTTCATCACATTTACTGCAGCCTTATTGTGAGGGGAGACTACAGATTTGTCAGTGAAGTGCTGAAGTTACCGTTCTCTGTTAACAAAATGTGCTGCAATACAGTACAATGCATAGTTAATCTCAGCTACTCTGCAGAGCACAGGGAAAACAAGCACGCTCTCAGTGTGGCAGTCACGCTTTGTGTGCACTACTGGACACCTCAGCTTCAGTACCAGAAAGAACAACCTCCCCCACCCCAGAGGCAGACCTGAAAATCCCAAATCCACAGCGGAGCAGAGAATCACAGGGTTTATAACCCTCCCCAGTAACTCCAGAAAACGCGCTGCAAACAACAAGCACCACCCTGTCAGCTTGGGGAGATCCATTCTGCTCTGCTACCTGTCAGTGCAGAAATGGGGAAGTCTTGACTCCTGCTGCCAAAGACTTCAGCTAAAGAAAAGAACCATTCATTTCCAGCCACGACTGCACTCAGCAAAGCAAGAGAGGGAACCAACAGTAAAGCATACTTGGCTACTGAAGTTTATTGTGAATTGGTTGGAAGTTAGATTTTCTTTCTACTGTGATGCCAAAAAAATCTATTTTGTGGAGGCACCAACAGGTATTTATTCATCTGAGGTTAGCATGGCTTCATGGAGAAGCAAGAAATACTTCGTTTGGATGACAAATCATTTCACAAACATTATAAATCCTTTGAGTGGTAAATATTTCAGGTTTCAAGAGCCAATTAGAAAGGTCAGCATTTATCTTTTTGTCTGTTTCCAGCCTTAATAACTTTTGCTCCTGCCTGTAGATTAATCATTGAAGTGAAGGATATAGAGTTTTATAAATAGGAAAAAAAACCTACACATATTAGGAGAGGGTTCAGACTGGACAAAAATTATCTCTACCTGTTCTGGTTTTGATGACTATAGTCTACCTTAATCCAAAATCTAATTATTTGGATTAGATTAGGACAGTGGATCAGTGGATTTTCCTGAAATGCCCAGGCCAGCCACACGCAATTTCATATTTGGGGCACAGGGTTGCATTTCATTTCCAAATCCCTTTTAATTCCACACTGGCATTTGTAACTTCTTCTTCCCGTGACAGGAAATATTTGTCCCTTTGCAGAAGTTTAGAAATCAAAATCCCTGCCTTTAAACGCAGCTGAAGCCTGTTCTTTCTCATTGCTATTCACTTGCTGCACCTCAGGTCATTGCAATTACTATAAAGCTGAGAAATGCTACTGTTTTTCAGGTGAGAAACATTTGTTGTAGGGGGATTTGTTGTGTTTGTTTGTTTGTTTTCTGAGGTTTTTTTGAGGTGGTATGTGCCTGTGCTGCACAATAAGGCACAGTAACCAATAAAATATCGGCAATAGCCATCTCTTCCAGGGCAGGAGATCATCCACCCAAGATGCAGAAAAAGGGATGTTATGCAGAAGCAAGAATGAATACAAATCTGTCACGAATGTACAGTAAGACAGCAAAGAAAAAACACAACTGACAACAAAAAACGTGCCTGTCATGTAAATAATTTCTGATTGCTAAATGGGAATCTTGTTTCTGCACCTACAATAAACAGACAGTAATATTTAACGTTTAACTCATCCAAACTGGTTCATGAATCAGTTTGTTTAGGCAGTCTTCATGAGAAAAAAATCGTTAAGATATAAGTAAAGACATACATAAAATGCCTTAATTCCTACAGAATTAAGTCTTGAAATCAGTTTTGAAACTGATGATTCCTTTCTGTATTCTTCAACCAGATTGCTCAATGTCACACTGTTAATCTCTACTGATTCATGAATGTGGCTTTGTTCTTTCTCTGACATAATGATATCCAAAATGTAATATTATGAACAATATAAAAATAGTTCTCCCAAAACTATCAACATACGTAAGATCCCACTGCTTAAGGAGGATATATAATTTGGATTGTTTGCTCCAGTGCAGTTCTTACAGGCTGCACTGAGCAGGCATGTACAACTCACCATTTGCTTCCAAAACATGCCCTTAGGAACAGATCCTCCAAAAGACTTCCTAGATACTGGTTTGTACACTATGTGTTTTAATTAACATCCAGAACAGAAATTACCATTTGGATAAGATAATGCTCCCCAGCCACCCCACCTTTGCATTCTGAAACTCTGCCAGGTTTCTCAGCCCCTCATCCACTCATTATTTATTTCTAGCAGTCCTCAGGCCTGGGTAGCATTAATTCAGCTGCAGTTGGAGACTTTCTCCAAGGCAGTCTCTTCAATTCCAAAGTGCATGAACTACTTAATTTGAGTGCTCTGTGATTCGAGCACTTTAAATAGAGAAAATACTGCAGGAAATTACAGACCTCATCCTTGCTTCTGTGACCGCTCCAACAGCTGGGGGGACAGAGAGATCTGAAAACGAACACGCAGCCCCAGGGGCCAGCACAGACACCCAAGGGACCACACCTGAGATACCTGCAGTGTCCTGACAGAAATGTCAGAGCTCACATGGCAAAGCTTGGGAACCCTCGGCAGAAGGTGTCACTGGGGTTTGAACCACGAAAGGCAGCCCAGCTGTGACACAGCAGCCGTGCCTGCAGTAAAGACTCACACAGGTTACTGGAGATAAAAAGATACACTCTCTAGTTGTGGAAGTGCTAATGGGATTTATAACCTCTTCTCACACACAACCTACTATTCCCCAGTTCCCTTCTCCACTCTTCTCATCTGGACAAGAGCAGAAGATCCCTCACCCCTCTAACACCTGCCTATTTCTGGCCTTCTGTAAAGCAATCCTGCAGCACATGTCCATTACCAGCAAAGAAAACCTACACCAAGTTTCCTGAGAAACCATACAATTTTTCATTCATTGGAGACTCCATGTCCAAAATGTGCAAGCAGGTAATTAACAATTTTGGGGCACACTTCTAGACTGTGATGGGAATCTTTCTCAAGGGGAATTTTTAAAAGGATGCAGGAATCAAGGAGGGCTCTGCAGTTCTGTGGCTCTTACCACAGCTGACAGGCATAGGCTCACTCTGAAGAAGTTGCTCAAACTCTCCACTGAAGCCAGGGGTACTGGTGCTCACTCAAACCCACCAGAAGTGATGCTTTGTGATTTAATTAGACATCAGACAATGCTTGAAAGTATTTTGAGAGTGAGAGGTGCTGTACGTGGCTCTGAGTTATTATCACAATCCAAGTAATTTATCATTCTTGAAAATATTTCATCATTTTCGAAAATTAAAAAAAAAACAACCTGGGTATCACAGGGCCAAGGTTTTTCACGTTGATTTTCTGTCATGTGCTATACCAATTACAGAAAAGCTCTGCCTGAATAAACTTAGGTATCATATATTTTTATTATAGTAACAAGCTTAAGAAGTCCTAAAAAATAGACATGCTTTTCCTTGAAAACTGGCCCCGAGCTCCAATTTTAGTGCATGGGCAAAGGGAACAACATCCAGCTAAACAACTAAGGATTCTTTTTTGTTAAATGAATACCTCAGTACAATTTGAGTAGACTTAAACTTTCAGAACGGGTGCTCAAGAGTTCCATTTTCATTATTTTTGAGCCCCTCAGGTAGTGCAACGTACGAACTCATCCCATCTCATATAGAACTGCCAAGCAGGATGCAGAAGTGTGAAGGAATTGGATCTAGAATTTCTTCCATATACAAATAACAAACCTAAATGAAAGTCATGAAGGTGGCAGAACCAAAAAAACCACAAACCACCTACCAAAAGGTGATGCACTTAAAAGCCAGAAAATGCTGCATTTTAGTAGATTGTAGCAGTCCTCCAAATCACCATTTCCAAAGTTAATGCACTGAATAAAGCAAGAGACTAATGGAAAAAAAAATCCCACAGGTTAAGGAATTATATAATAAGAGGATCTGTATCCTAAAGTACACACAACAGGAGAGCTGAATTAAAATTGCATGGAAAGACTTAAGCTTATGTTTTTCCAGCCTATATTTGATTCATAGGAGACAAATCACTAGCAATAGCCAATTAATGGCACTGACAGTCAGCTTTGTCAGTAAGAATGCATTATGGCAGAACAGCAGCCTGGCAGGGTTCAGCAAGTGTACAAGAATTACGACTTGTGAAACCACCATCACAAAGCAGTGCAGTGAAAGCTGGGACGAATCTTTGTGTTGGTATAACAAGAACAGCATGTCAAGATCTTCACCAACTTCAGCATTTGCTCTGGATTCGTGAAAATTAGCTAAAGCTTGAGTCATTTAAGAAACTTAGCACTTGATGCAAAACTGTTCCCTGCCAGCCAGTTCAGGGAATCCAAACACAGAAGAAGTACATCCGAATTCTCAGAAAGGTCTCAGATACTTCTAAGGACATCTTTAATACATGCTTTACTCCAGCTAGCCCATACCAGCTAGTTTCTCCTTTCACAGGTCTCCAACACTGCTTTTTAAGTCGCCTCTTTTCAAAACAGCAGCAGTCACAGGAACTGTGGGGTGCAGCTGACAGGCAGTTTCCTTTGAGAGAGGCCACCTCAGTGTCCTCCAAGGGGCCTCCTGGCACGGGAGCTGAGGATTGCACTCTCCCCAGGGCAGGCTGCCCTAGGGGCCAGCCTCTGGCCAAAGGCAACTCTGCCTTCCAGGAGCAAGGGCAGCAGCAAACTCGGGTTTGTCATTCTGCATGCGGTCTGCATGCCTGAAGGTACTAATGACACAGGCTTTTTGTGCTTCTGAATGACCAAATGTCATGCCTGCAGGGAAGAACGACAGGCTTCAGCTTGCAGGCTTCCTGTGTAAAGCCAACAGCATTTCCCTTCGTGATTTTTTGTTAACAAATACTGGAGAAACAATCTAGATGAAGAATCCAGGCGAGCTGAGGTTGAAAGAGACACCTGTAACACGACAATGGCTCAAGTCTGTAGGTGCTGCACGTGAGCACATCAGGCAGGCCCTAAAAGCAGTGCAGATGGCTGTTTTAACCAGGCTTTTTCACACATGTGGAGGGGTTACGCATGTACAGACGTGGGTGCTCACATGAGTTCACAGTTCAAAATGAAACCAGAGCTAGGTGTTTCAAACATGACTCCTCCAAGGTGACAGGCAGCACTGCCGAAGCTCCACTCCCCTCTGGGACCCTTGATCAGGGGCTGCAATGCTTGGGTGTGGCCTGAACTGCAAGTTTCAGGCTGTTCAAAAAAGCAGTTTTAAGATTCTTTGTGTATTGTCTTGTGTCTGTAAAGCTGTCTGTCCCTCTGCCTGTCCGGATTACAGAGTATGCTCCTGTAGGATATTATGTGGAAAAGAATTTCAGCTTATAAAACAGGGTTACCAGCTGAATAAAACATCTAGAGGAACTGGAAACTGTTTTTATGCAACTATGAAGATCCGTTTCTAAGTGACACTTTTTCCTTATTATTATTTTAACCTAATTTTCAATGGAAAATATTATTATTCTGCTCAAAGTACTGCCTACATCTTTATTTGTTCAGATAAACTACAAAAAAACCCACCAAAAAAACAACCCTCTAAAACCCTGAAAACACAAAACCCTGTGTAAAAAATGAGAGATTCCTTTAGCAGACCAGTAGTTCACCAGCATAAACTTACTCAATCTGTAGATTGCTGAACAGCTGTTCAGTGGTCTTGTGTTCCAGCAAGTCTCATTCTGGACCTCTATATTTCATTTTCCTCCTCTGGTAAATAAAAACATTTCTTGTTCCAGTTAATCGCAGAGAAAGTAAAATATCAGTGAAAAACTGAGGAATGTTTGTTTTATAATCTTTGCTGGCCATCTTCCTAAAAGCAAAAACTAAGAGTTACCTGGAAGAGTTTAATGTGTGTCACTCTTCAAGAAAAACATCTCCACGAAGACAGAGGGGCATCTCTAAAGATAGCAGTCAAATCATGGAATGTTTACAAAATAAATCATGATGCCATGGACCTAGATGCACTTGCAAGTCTGGCAAAAGAGTAACTGCTGATCCTAGGAACAAAATTTCAGAAGGATTAATTTCAGAAATCTTCCAGTAACTTTCGATCCCGTCCTCCAGAAGTAATAGGAGCCCTGTGAGCCCCATGGTGACTGAACCGAAAAGCCAGGGAGCCGTGACCTCGCAGTACTGCGTGTTCACTCAGTTCTGGCTCCATCCACTTCTGCCCTGCCTCATTTCTGCCTCCAAGCACTAAGCTGTTCAACAGATGGTATGGGGAAATTAAAGGGTTTGCTGAGTATTTTGGGAATCCATTTGAGCAGAAGTGCCCTCCTGGATGAACTGTCTGCTGAGCACCTGCGTTGCACACAGGCTGCCTTGTCAGCGATTCATACTGTCCAAAGTACCAAGGACGAGTGTCAGGGCTGTATTCTGCACCAGTCATGTCCAAACCTTTACTCAGACAACAATTCATGTGTTTAAAGCCTCATCCTTTTACAAACAGCACAGCAGCTTCATCTGCACAGGAAGAGCAGAAAGAACTGTATTTGTGTAAGACACTGTAAACCATTTAAGCAGCAGCTAAGTTATAGACACAGTAAAAGAAGCTGTCTTGAAAAGCCAAAAAGCAAAACCAAATAGCCAGAACACCTCACAGACTGACTACAACCCAATAAAATAAATAAATACATGAAATTCTTCAATTTCTTAATCAATCACGCATCTTGGCCAGCATTTGCTAATTTATATTTTTAAGCCACTAACTCACTTCTACAAGAAGTTTGAAAATGCAAAATTTGCCAAGAGACAGATCCAGAAGTAGACCTTGAGCTCCCTATAGACATTTCATGCAGCCAATTAGGTGTCTGCGACTTCAGACACAAATAAAAACCTATCTTTGGTAATAGAGTAAATTGTTACAGAGAAAATGTCAACACAAATTCATGGTCATATAATATTAAACAATTTTTTAAAAAAACAAAACCATTTTATAATAGACCTTTTTCATTTAACTCCAAACCGCCTCAAGCATAAGTGATGTCAACTGTAGCAATCAAAACTTGAACTGTTTGAAGGGGACTTCATTTTTCCTCCAGAGGACTGAAAGGAAAAACTGACAGAATCACAAAATAATAAAGAGAAAAAAATGTTTATAGAGCTCACAAACCTTAAGCTTGAGATACTTGAAGCATCATTGTGGATGATGAGGCTTAGGCTGAAAGTCACCCCCCACAGACACGTCAGTGCTCCTCAAGGTGCAACCACTGCCTGTTAGCAAACTCAGAGGGATTTGATGTATTTCACTGAAGCTGAGAGGAATCTTTGATAAGCACCTTTACACACACAGAAACAGGTGTACCTATATTCTACCCCTGTGGCTGTGAATTGATTATGGTATGAACGTTACCAACCCAAGCCTACAGTTCAGTCATTGTTATAATCACAGTGAACCCTACTGAATCACTGCTCATGTTAAAGTACTCAATCAATGATTAAATGCTGCCAAACCCCTCTGCACCTTTATCTTTGCATCCCTATCCTTTGCACCCTTACCCCCTCTTCTGCATTCCTGGCTTCCATATAAATCATTCTAAGTTGCTTCTAATTTGATCCTCCTTTGTTTGCTTTAACCTGTGAGTAGGTACTGGAGTGAACCTTTCCATCCAGCCCTGTAAACCTGTATATTCACCAGTTCATGTTAATCCCTACTTTTGCCAGTATTTGTTTGCTTTAACCTGTGTGCAGGTACTGGAGTGAACCTTGCCATCCAGCCCTGAAAACTTGTATTTTCACCAGTTCATGTTAACCCTACTTTTGCCAATACCTTTGATGATGTTTCTTTAAGCAGCCAAACCACACATTTATGACCATCACAATGGGGCAGATGCACCAAATCTTTAGCACAAAAAGGTAAATTTTTCTACATAATTGTGTTCTTCTTTGTACATGTTCAATACATCAGATAACTACACATATTGATATTTAAATGCATTTAAATATACACACAGGCACAGAAGTATTTGTACACACACAGCTGATCAAGTGGGTCTGGCCTTAGTTACTTTTCCATCTCCAAGAACTGTAACATATTGTTCTTGTTTCCCAGGAGAAACAAGTTACTGAGTGTATTAATATCAGAAACTGAGTGCTGAAACTCAACTTTTGGTTACCAAAGCAGCATTTCCTATTTTATTATAATGAAAAACAACATACGTATTCACACCAAATAAATAAACCGTGTTTAAAAGATGCAAAGCATGGATGTTGAATTATAAAAATGAAAGATATGCAGGAAGACTTGTTAGCATCTTGATTCAAAATATGAGTGTATGTAAAAACCAAGACTGGAATTTCCCACCACTGAATAAATAATTTTAATTTCAATTTCACCTTATCCTTCCTGTGCACTAGAGAGCAAAATGATGGGCCAGACACAGAAATAAATATTGTCAGAGAGAAACAGAATTTATTATTTTTATTGTATACAATTCCAAGCACTATGACATTCTGATCTGAAAAAAAAAGGAAACTAAGAGAAATAACCTGTAGATGAAGCCAAAGATCCTAGAATCCTATTTCCAAGTAGATGGAGGTTGCCCTAAAACAATTTAAGGAAAAGTTGAATTTTCTCTGCTAACTTGTGATCATATTAAATGCATTCAAGAGAGGATAAATTCTTTTATAGTCTAAAAGTCTTACAGACTCTTACACTTGTAAGAAAATGAATTTATCCCACTCTGCTGATTAGAGAGGACTGTTTTGTAAAAGTCTGTCAAGATCCAGGTGCAACTTCACTTTCTTTTAGAAAGGATGTGAGGAAGAAGTGCTGTGTGCAGTAAGTTCATGTTCAGTCTACTTTCCTGGCAGGTGTACTTGAGTAGTTTGAAACCTGTAGTGTGAAGCACTACTTACCCCAAAAGATGCCCTGGCTTTGGTTTTCAGGTTTCTGAACACACTGTACTTCTCCTGAAAAAGAAAAAATCCTGCCTCCTCTCCTCTTGCAGTCCAAATTAATTTTCTAGTCTAGTCTAGTCTAGTTATGTTATTCAGAAAAATCAAATTATGAAATCACAGTTGTAAGAACAAAGTGCTCCATCCCAGAGGTCTGCATACTCTCAAGTGTACAGCTCAAGAATTTCCAGTGGCAAGATTTATTCCAATATCTCAAACCAATGGATTTTTTCATATTTAGATTAAGTAGGGCATAACAGTGCAATGTGCAAGCCACTGACCACCCAATCAATTTAAGATAGCTTCTACTTTTCTCAACATTTCAAATAAAATTAAGCACTCCTAGTAATACTCCATTTCTGTTAATTTGTCATTTTTTTGGATGTTTAAGAAATGCCTCATACATAATCACAAACTTACCAGTGGAACAGAGATCTGCTCTGACCAACAGGAAGAAATTTATAGCATGTTAGAGGGGAAAAATTATTGCCACTGTTAACCATGACCATCGTTAACACAGACAGCACACAAAAACTCTCACACGAAACAAACATTGCTTAGACTTGATCACCATCACTGCCTGTCCCATCATTTTCCTCTTTTTACTAGTTAGGAAGCTTGGGCTTCCCCAGGGACCCAAAACCAGGTGACTGCCCATCACACAAGCAGGTCACAGCAAGAGAGCATCTTAAAAATTCCCAGACCTTCTGTTTTAATTTTCTTAGTATAGGTCTGGCTCAAGAAATCTGACACAGTCAAGGAACAGCCACACTTGACAACAGCGTTCCCTTGCTCATGGCAATTTGCACATCCCCAAAACTGCTCATAGCAACACAACTGCAGTAACATTCTTATTTTAGCAACCTCCATGTAAAGCACAGGCATATGCCTCTCTTGTAGCTGTGCTCTCAGACTCCAGAATTGTGAAAGTCAAGATTGCTTCTAATATCAGCCACCTTCACATTTTAGGAATGCCAAACATTCACAGGCTCTCAGCACGGAGCATATGCTCCAGCTCATCAGCCCAGAGATTTTGATGGCAATAGTCACAATAATTTCACAGTTACAGAAAATAAATCTTTCCATACTCTACCATTTTCCAAGATACTATACCAATTTCACCACTAATTTCTAACTGTGACTTTTTCAGAGAAGGTGTGCTGTAAAACGGGATCTACCTGGTAGTGTGCTATATTCCTGTCACGGGCCACTGAGATTTACTGCTCCAAGCCCCAGCCTAGCCCCAAACTTCACTGAGAGGAAGGTTTGGCACCAGCTGCTGCCAGACTTGTCTCCATATCTGCAGTGATCACCGCCAGGACAGTTCCCAGCTACATGCCAGCCCCTTGGGAGATGCTCTCCCTGTGCCACCAGGTACCAGGGCAAACAATCCCACAGGCAAACAGCCCTCACTCCTGGAGCAGACTACAACTCCTGGCAGGGAAAGGAAAACACTGCAGGATGTTTGGCAGTCCTAGCAAAGGGAAAAGTCAATGAACAGGAACTTGTTGTTTCTTTTGCTCTATCTAGTCTCCATCTTCCTTCACCCAACTGGAACCCAAGAGCACCACAGTCAGTTCTCCATCTGTAAGTCAGTCCTGTGTGTGTGTTTGTGGGAGGAACACAGGAACATGTCTCTAGACAAAAGCACCTGTGCTGATGCCTACAGAAGGGTCAGTCATAGAAAATACTTCTAAAAAAACTGAGATCAGCTAATGGCAATTTAAAGGAAGTAGATTCTAGCGTTCAGATTGCAAGGCCACAGCCACATCACCTGCAGGATCCACCTGGAAATAAACTGAGAGCAGATCTGAATCCATTCAGCAGCATCCTTGGATGAACAGCACCTGTAGATCAGCTCAGCACCGAGCTGCCAGCAGACCCTTCAACCCTTTCCCTCCTTCGTGCTTCGGGAGTAACCTCCCACACATTTTCCTTCCCACATTACAGCAGTTACATTACAGTTACTGGGGCAGCCAGGCCAGCACTGCAGGAGCCTGCAGAGTCACTCCTGTCTCTGGTGTGCTCTGCAAAGTGCTGTTTACTGCCACCACTCCCACAGCAGCCGACTGAAGGCAGAGCAGGTGAACAGACCTGAGCCCAGAACCCACATTAATACTGCGGGAGGACCTGCCTTGCAGCACTCATCCACACTCTCCGGTCGTCAAGGGAAGCAAACAAAGCCAGTAAACTTCATCTTGAGTCACTCAGATGTCATAATTTCAAAAGCACTGTTACAAAATAAGCAGAGTTATCTGTAAAGATAGTAAAGACACCCATGCAGATATGAAATGTAAGTTACTGAGTTTAAACACATTAGGAATTCAACTTATCTTTGTGTACTCTGCAACGTGATCTGCCATTACTGAGACCTGTCTCAAGAGTTCAGTTTTCTTCCTTCTCAACTTCAGAGACCAAAGGTGGCTCAGACCTTTTGGTCACAGGGAACAGAAACAGCTAGAGATCCCATTTCCATACTGATGGCTCTAACAGCAATGTTAGCAGGACCAAACTTCTGGCACTTAATAAACATCAGTTTTTGCCACATTTTACACATTCAATCAGAAAAATAGGAATAAAAAGACTACATACAAACTGCACAGCTATATACACACCCTAGACAGAATGCAGAGCTAAAAATGTGACCCCAAAGTCACCATTTCTGGATAAATAACTGCAAAATTCAGTTTCTCATTGGGATTTTTTTTATTGACTGTACAATTCTAAGGCCATTACAAAATCCTCTCACAAACAGGAGCCCTTACCAGCACCCTCAGGACCCCAGCAGCCCCACTAGAAGTTTACTCACTTTCCCAAACAAAAGAGAGCTCTGCTGTTCAAATTACTCCCTTAGGGACACACTGCACAACCCCCCTGACTTAATTTTACTTCTTCAATAACACCACTGCAAACACACTGAATGCTAATAATAAATAAATTATTCAAATAGTCAGTCTCTACAGAAGCACCATGTGAATCATCTTCCTGGAAAGAAACTCCTGAAGAGATTGTCAGATACCCTTTATGGGGAAGGGGAGGAAGAAAAAAAAAAGAAAAGAAAATTAAAACGAAAGAAAGTAAAAATTTTAAAAAGGGGGAAAAAAAAGCTGATTCCCAGAATTATGCCATGCGAATGAAAAGTGATTTATTTTAACAGTGAGAGATAGTAGCTTCACTGTTAATTCAGTATGTTGACCCAAACAAGTCACCAGCGAACAGAGCACAACTGTCACCATTGTTTCCAAGACAGTGGAATGGCAGCTCAGAGAAGCAAAAGTTGAAGAGAAGACATGATGAAGTCAAAAGGTTTAACACTCTGCTGATGAAAGTAACTACATGGCAACTAGACACTCAACCCCCCCAGGTCTCTACACAAAACAGACATTTTCCAAGTGTATCGCTCAGAGTAAAGAGTTCAACTAGGGGGAAAGAAAAACAAACAAAACCTCAAAATTCACTTCCCTGCAAAAGCTAATAGACAGCTCTGTTGCTTTTTACAGTTATATTACCCCTGTTTAAAGTTCTTCCATTAGTGGAGCATCAGAATATGATGCAGAGCCAATATTCTGTAGACTGACAGCTCTGGGCAGTGAAAAGCACCATCATTATCCTCATGTCACAGAGCACAAAATCAAGAAATTATAACCCCAAAGCAAGAAAACGTATTTAGATTCTTGGGAAGAGGAGACCCCCAAATATGCATTAAGAAATGAAGGTTTAGTTGGATTTTGGCCTTAGAGTTTTGCCCAAGACTGTGTTACAGATCACAGCACCTCAATCTACCAGTCCTTAGGCTGGATTATTTTGTATTGCTTCTGGCCTCCTACAGTCACCATGACATTTAAGTACTATATAATATTAAATTATCTGTAATACATATACTACCTTGCCACGTTCTTTTCGTTTGCACCTTTAGGCAGCAGAAGAAATGAGAGCATTTCTCTCCAAGGTTAGTTTTCTTCTGAGGTGTGACACGCAATTCTGAAGGTTAAATGCACGTGTGACTTGCTGAAGTTTCTTGTCTTTCAGCTCTGCCCTGCTCCTCCTCCTCCCCAGCCCTTTTAGCCCCAGAAAGTACGGATACCTTGTGTTCCAGGATGGGCTGCAGCTCTCCCCTGCATTCCCAGTGGAAAGAGCAGATGAACTGAATTTCCACCAGGAGAAAGAAGCCCACTGTGCTTGCAGGGGCTCCTGGGTATTTATTTTATTTTAGAAACATTCCAAATTCTCCATTATTAGACAGAAAATACACATGGCTGTATGCACGCAGGCATCTTCTCTTAGTGATTTTGTCAAGCTCCCTCCTGAAAGGCTTTACTCTTGAAAGTAAAAAACCAACTCCTGACAGCTTCTCCAGAGTCAAGGCTGAGAAGTTGGTGTGGGCAATACTTGTCCAGTTATGGCAGGTGTCAGATGTGTTACATTCGTATCCTAATGCCACTGTTGACATAAAAACATAGGCTGGATGTCTTAATTTATAAGAGTGAAAGTTTCTAATTTAGTGGTTTTAAGGCAAATAAACAACAAATGCCCCCTTTTTTGCCTCCTCCCTGCTGGTTTATTTCCACCTCAGCAACTGCTTCTACCAATAGCTAATGCTTGGAAAGGTGAAGTCCCAAATCTCCTCTCTCATTTCTTACAAATACTTAATGGGAAAGAGATGAAATGGCTTGTTTGGACATTTCAAGGATTCTCAAGGTTATTAGACAAGAAAAAGATCTCTGTACAATTGTATGCACATGTTCAAAATAAACTGGTTCATCTTTTTATGTAGGCCATCTAATTTCTGGTCTGTCCACAGCTCATACAAGATAAACTTTCTTGTTAGGAATGCAGTTTTCTAGCTCAAATAACTCCCGATTCTCAGCTAAGAACAAAGTGATCCACGTGCTTTGGTACCTTTCCTAAAGTCTCACGTTATGGCAGGTGTCAGATGTGAGCTCAATAAAACAATGTTGCCACCAACCTGAACTGAGGGCACTAAGAGTAAATGGAGTAGCAGGGCCCAGAGTTTCCAATCCTATTCTGCAACAAACTGTGGAGTGTCCATCTCATTCTGGTTTTGGTGGCACCTGAGCCTGTGAAGACAGTGTCCTCCAGCTCTTTCCTGTCCAAGCTTCTGACAGGTGTGCCAGTACAGCCATGGCAGCTGGACAGGGGCAGACTGCACAAGGGCTGCTCCAAGTATCAGAGAAAGTGTCTCTCATACAGCGCTTTCCCAGAGGAGAGGACAAGTCATCCCCACATAAGCATCCTGTCCTTTGCTCTGTTCTGGAGCATGAGGATGCCTATTTCTGCAGCTTCTGATAAAGAACTAAGCAGACCAGGGCAATCCCTCCTTTCTCAGGCTCCCTCAGCCAAGGGGGACCCGAGCCCACACGCAACTGCTCCCTTTCTGCATTCTCAAGGGGACGGATTTTTGCAATCTCTCTTCCCATCCTGATTAAAAAAGAATCATGGCTTCCAAGGAAAGCCCTGCTGTCTGAATTCAGCTCCCTGACTGCTGCAATCCAGCCTGCAGGTGTGAGTCCAGGTGGGCAGGATCTCTGAAGAAAGAGTTCATATCTTTGATGTAACATCCACAGGGCAGCAGTGCAAACTGTGCTGACTGCCAGAAGAGGAAGACCTTGCTCACAGCAGAAAGCAGACAACTTGGCAAGGATCACGGCTCTATTTACAGCAGGTCAGGCACAACTGGAAGGTGGACCATCAATGAGAAGGCCCATCTCCATTTTTTTTTCAAAAGCAATAGGGACTGCATAACCCAGGTTCACTTTCCTTCCCCAGAAAACGAAGACAAATCAAGACAGAACAAGTTTGATACAAAAAAAGGCATTGTAATATGCTGCATTTACTTTATTGAAGTGTGAGGGCAAATAAGATTAAGAAAGAGTAATAACTTTGCTGTTTTGGGTATTTTTTCCCTCAAAACCAAAGTTACATCTTAAAGAAAATAAACCAAACCTCCCCCACAGTCCAGTTACATCTTACAGGCAGCACTCAGCCACTGGAATTTATATGACTGCTGCTAAGAGGTAATCTGAAGATGCATTTTTAGTTTATTCAAGAATGTCAGATATATTAACACAAAACCAGTTTTATTATTATTGCTGATCTGTGAGCAACTGCATGCTCAAGTCTGTAACAGCAGCTTAAGACCCAAGATCAGAGCAGAGGCAATGAAACTGCCCTTTTGAGAACACCATATATTAGTTTTAAGGTCTCAAAGTTAATGTGACTACAGCCAGTGTAAGCTGCTGAAGAGTTTAGAATATGTCTAGACATTTTCCACCACAAGGACTTTTTCCTCACATATATTTTATTATATGAAAATGAATGCGTTATGACAGATCAGAACAGAAAAAACTGTGCGAACAAAGGCTCTCCATACAGCAGATACAAAAAAAAAAAAAGCCATGACTTGAAACAAACACACAATATGTACAGTAACAAGCTACAGAAAAACAACAGAAAAAGAAAAGCAGCCAGAGCAAAAACCTGTTTTATACGGAAATCCTGCAGACTAGAACACAGCAATTTCCACGGACACCCAGGTAATTTTGAGAGAATTTCCATGGACACCCAGGTAAGTTTTGAGAGAAGACATTCAAGGCTGGTAAGACTGAAGGTCCTACCGAAATTAAGCTCTGCATGGGACTTCCCAAGAAGACCAAGCAGCACAAGCATACAGGGAGCAACTGTCACCCAGCAGGAGCTCAAGACTTCAAAAAGCACCCAGGCAGGTGACTTAATACAGAGTAACCAGTTAATGTTAAGAAAACAGTACCATGATCCACACAAAAAAACCACTAAGGCAACCATCTTGTATCTAATAAAATCATAGGCAAAAAGAGAATGGTGAATTTATATTTCAAAATTCTTCAAAAAATAAAAAAGCCAGAAAGCAACAGAGAATTTATCCCGCTTATATAAAAAATATTAAGGACAGAGAATAACTAAAATGAATTTTAGCCTCCCTTTCTCTTCCTTTGCTATTTTGAGATACACAGGTAACTGTTACTCAGTCACTTTCTCAGAAGAAATATGTTAAATTCTTTACAATGGTTAAGATTCTTTTGCCAAATAGTTCTGAGGTAAAATGAATGGAAACTAGGAGCATCTACAAGTCTTCTTGGCTAAAGAATGCACTACTTACAATGTGGAATTTTTTCTCTTCATTCCTCAGACCAGAAAAAGAACATTTTTCTTAACAACTCAGAAGAAATGAGGTGCGACAAGGGCATGTGAATATCACATTTACTATAATTACAGAATTATTCTGTATTACTGTCTATAACAGAGTGAACAATCTTTTCAAACATAGCAGAACAATCATCAAGTAAAAATAGTTTAAAATCCCTTTGTTACCTCAACTTTTGCCATTCAAAAGGCAGTATTATAACTTGAAACCAACAATTGAGTCAATTTTTCATTCTCCTGTTTGCATTAAGCTGATTATAAGCAGTGGAAGAAGACTTCAGATGGTCATGTAACACGGGGACTGACAAACATCTACACCTCCTCTCACACCTCCCTGCACTGCTACCATTTCTCTGCACGGGTCTTCTGGAAAAAGACACTCAGAAGCAGCCAAGTAGAGGATGCACTATTTCTGTGCAACCTGCTAAAGCCTATATATTAAACAGCCTGTTGTAGGGGAAAACCCAAAGACAGAAATGAAAGCACAAAGACGGAAAGGAAGGCTGCGTTGATTTATCGTCTTGCTTTAAAATTATAACAAGTGTTAGAAGATTACTTCAATGAGGTTTTCCTTCATGCTTTCTCATCCTTCCAAACTCAGTTGTATCATGCACATTGCAGTCCAAATTGGCTGTGTTCTGCACTTGAAATGGCACTGCAGAATGCCAGCTCACTTAAAGCTTTGCTAGGCTGTGTTAGTCGCTTGAAAAGGCAGTCATCTCTTTTCTCTTTCTTTAATATATTGAAAAGACTTGAGCTTTTAGATTTTCCATGCCAGTATGGAAGGTAGAAGAGGGCAGAGAAGAAAAGGGCAGAGACCAGTGTATTCTTTATTGTGAGAAAGCTTTAAGCAACAACTGAGATAGGGAGGACTACAAAACCAGCTGTTATTAATTCCTGGCAGCTTGCATCTTAAAAAAAGGTAAAACATTTCTGCTATACAGACTTGACAGAGCCAGTTTACATTTTATCAACTCGGGTTACAAAGACCACATATGTGCACATACCCATTTAAAATCAGGATTGCTGAAAATGTGAAACAAATTAAGCTATTTCACTATAGTTCTTTTGCCTTACCAAATTTTTTTTAATCTAGTTCTTCTCATTAGGAAGGACTATAAAGGTAGCAGATCTGTCTGATCAGACTAAAGCCAAAAGCAGATAAACTCTACAATTCATACCATCTCCTAGTGCTAAGAAATAATCTGAATGTTTTAATGTATTTAAAATTCATTTGAACAAATCTCAGCATAGATATGCAAATTATTCGGTATGTGCTAGGAATGAACTTGAAAAATATTCTCAGGTAAACCTCAGATGCTGGATTACTTTGGTGTGTAGAAGGTAATACTGCCTGACAATGAATGATTTGCTTGTGTGTCTCATCATGAGTAAATCTACATCACAGGATTTGGATAAATGCTCCTGAGAACACTATATAGCATTTTCTGTCAGAACAAAGACCAGGAGAGTCTTGGCACCAGGAGAATGAACAGAAAACAGAGACAATTCATGGATAAATCCTTGCAAAGACCATAAAACCACCCTCAGTGCTGTAAGTTACTTTGCACCATGGAGAAACACTCAGTCTGAGGACACAGCGTTCTGTGACACCTTCCTAAGACACCTCCTTTAAGAGTGATGTACTCAATGGCAGAAATATAAACAGACACAGCACTGAAAAAACGATTTTAAGAAGTCTGGTATAGTAGACTGAAAAATTTCAGCTATCAAAACTGCAGTCATACAGCTTTCTGTATATATTGTCCATATAATGGAAATTAGATATTTAACACTATTCTATGAATATAAGCACTATTAAACACGGTAGCTTTCTTGAAACAAACACTTTGACACTGTTTTTTTCCCCACTAGATGGCTACCTACCTTCTGGTACCTTTTGCTATGAGCACAATTAAAGAGTAAAGAAAAGGATTTCTGTCATAGAACACCTTGGTTTCATCCACAGAGCTAAAAACAGTGTTCCTGGAACATCTCCTCCTGGGCACTCTTTATACACACAAAGGAAAAAAAAAACCCAAAAAGCTACCCTTCAGCATATATTACAGCAAGCAATTTAATGATCTGAGGAAAGAAAAAGAGCAGCAACTTTCACAGACCACACTCACTGTACGAGGTAAACCGTCATTTTCAAGGCACCAGATGCGCAATAAAGGAGAAAGGGTAAAGGAAACAAAAAAACATTTGGTTATTTCTTGCTGGGTGAGTATCAAAAAAGCTGTGCAATTTGCAGAAGCTGTTTCTCAAGTAGAACAGTTACTCCACGATGTAGTATCTATCACCTACCTTGTAGAAGGGCTCCATTTCTCTTGAAGAAGGTGCTTCCTGGCCAAATGGGTGGACCTGATGTGCTAAAGAGAATAAGAAACAAATGTAAAGAAAATCACATTTCCATTATACGTTGCAATTATAAGTTACTATTTGCATGAATTCTGTTTTGTTCTTAAAGCTAATGTTAACATCATGACACTTTTGCCTTCAAGCAAGGGCCTAAAATTTCAGGTTAAAAATAGGTTAATTTGATTCAAAACTGACATTTTCTTCATGTGGAAAAACCTCCTCAGCAGAGCACACACCCACACTCTTTTAGAGAAAGAGAGAAGAAAACAATTATGAATAAATAATAAAATAACCCTCAAATCAACGTCAAAATTATTTACTGGATTATCAGTACAGCAAATACATGCCTTTTTCCAAAGATACCTGCTAAAAACTCAAGAAGTTTTGTCTCTTTCAGCCAGCTGTGACAAGATGCTGCCCCAGGACCGGGCAGTGCCCGTGCCTCACCCACCGAACGCCCTCACATGCACAGGTCCCCTCACAGCAGTGACACAGCTCAGGGTGTGACAAATCCCAACCTCTGGGGTGCCCTCACAGCAGTGACACAGCTCAGGGTGTGACAAATCCCAACCTCTGGGGTGCCCTCACAGCAGTGACACAGGTCAATGGTGACAAATCCCAACTTCTGGGGTGCCCTCATGGCAGTGACACAGCTCAAGGGTGACAAATCCCAACCTCTGGGGTCCCCTCACGGCAGTGACACAGCTCAAGGGTGACAAATCCCAACCTCTGGGGTCCCTTCACAGCAGTGACACAGGTCAGGGTGTGATAAATCCCAACCTCTGGGGTGCCCTCATGGCATTGACACAGCTCAACATGTGACAAATCCCAACCCGTGGGGTGCCCTTGGTGACCACACAGCTCCTGTCAGACCCGGTCAGGCCGTGGCCATGGCGGTTCCTGGAGGCTGCCGGGGCAAGGAGCGGTGGGGGTGACCCCAGCCCAGCTGAGCCCACAGAGCCAGGCTCAGCCAAACCAAGGCCAAAGGAGTGCAGAGCAATGGCTGGAAAGGGGCAGCATCCCTGGGGCTGACCTCCAGCACATCAGAGCAGAACAAACGGCAGCACAGGCACCTGTGAGGAACTGAGCCCAGGGGAGCGGCAGCACAACCCAACTCCGATGACCTGACTTTTGGGAAGCTTGCTTGTCACTGTTTTTAGTTGTTTTGGGCTGGGTGGCAGAAAACTCTATCCACAGGAGCCCCTCACCATCATTCCTGTGTTCTCAACTACCAAAGGAACGATCACCATATTGCTTTGTCTGGGGAAGCCACATGGATACAACCTACAGGGAGTATCCACCATCTTGTTTTTGTTTGTTGAGTACCTTTTTTGCGGATAAAATACCTTCTCTCTTTCTATACTTCTGATATTAATATTGTTGTTATTATTGTGCATTTCTTATTCTACTGTTTTTGCTTTCAGTAAATTGTTATCTCAACCCATAGCCTCTGGTTTTGTCCCTCCCTGACCAGAAGGGGTAAAGGAAGCAGGGAGTGGCTTATTTGGACTCTAATTTTGTGCTGGAGCCACAAACCACTGCACTCTTTTCCTAACAGTGCTGCTGACTGCAGTCCAGGTGCATCCCTCCCTCCCCTGTGGCACAGCTCATGCTCTCCATGGCTGTCTGCAGGTTGTGCTGCCAGAGCAGAAATGTCACCAGCACTGCCACTCCTGCTGTGTGGGCAATCCTCGGCAGGAGACACCGCCTGCAGGATTTCACTGATGGGATCCCAGGGCTCAGGCACAGCAAGGATTTTAAAACCACGGTACCTGCGGGAAGTTACTGTTTGTTGCAGCATTGTCAAGGCAGGCGACAGAGTCAGGAAACAGGTTTCAAAAATCCTCTACAGCTTGAAGACAATCATAGGTGTTCTAATATGCTATGGTTTTACTGAAATTAGCATCCTGAAATTATGTTACCAATATATAAATAATTGCCCTATGCCCAAATTCGAGCACCGTTAATCTCTTTAGTAAGAGACTAAATATCCTTTGATAAGATTGCTGTAAGGCCTTTGCATTTTTAAGAAGGTAATCCTTCCTCTTTGGATGCAAAGTGTGAACCAAGCCCTAAAATCCATTTCTCCTCAAAGTCACTTTTCTCTCCTCTTGAGCTGACAATTGCTACACCAAATACAATGAAATGAAAACAGGTGCTGTCTATTACATTGACAGCATTAGCAAAGTTCTGCTAAAATGCCATATAGAAGAAAACCACTTCTTCCACAATTATTCTGCAGATAGTCTTGTGCTAATATATAAAAAATCGACTGTGTTAAAATAACGACTACATAAAAATCCAAATCAATTGTGTGAGTAATAAAAACTTTCAATACTCCTGAACAAAAAGGGGAATTGAGAGAGAGAGAAAACAAAATGACCAAAAAAGAAGTTAAGTAGGTGTACATTCTAAGTGCTGGAGAGCATGGGGCACACACTTGTCTGAACACAGGCTCACTTCACAGTGCTTGATGCAGCCAATTGTTTGCACTCCTCAGAGTAAGCGCCTGCCCTTCAGTGTAGCTCCTCAACTCACAGGAAGGTCAAGAGCTGCTGAGGGCATTCACACTCCTGTAGGATTCACTCCTGGAACATATTTATGGTGCATCCGAGTCCTGCACAATCTCTGCAACAGCAGCCATCAGGCTACAAATGGAAAGCCACAGCATGGTCTTGGTACTGTGGAGATTTGCCAATCAGAAATCACAGTATGGCAACTGCATGACTTTCTAAAGCCCAAGAGAAGAAAAAAAAGTGAAATTCTGAAATGACACTACAAAAAGAAATTCACTCCCAGGCTGTCAAAGTGGGTGGAAGAGGGTTAAAGAAAGGAGTGGGAAAAGTGTATATATTTGAATAGACAAAATGTCTCGACTGGAGAAACAAAGCCATAGTGATTTATCTTATTTTCCAATTTGAAAAAAGGCCCACTGCTCCCATAAAAATCTCCATCTGATTCAGCACAAACCCACACAAACTGAGAAAATTAACTGTGTCTTCCCAGGGAAGGAAGCTAAAGAATTAAAGCATGTAAATAACGTACGGCAGCAACCATCAAGCCTATGAAACAACGAGCTTTTGTGTTTGCAGGGCTTTGCAGAAGTTCACCTATGTCTGACCTGCATCAGGTAAATTTTTTTTCTGTTCCCAAACTTTTGTATGTAAAGTCTCATCAGGTATTAATTATTAAAACATAAGTTGACAAATGACGGAGTTGAACTATCTTTCACTTTAAAGTGTTCAAAAGCTGCTTCCTCTCCGTTCCAGGTAAGAAACCATCTGAATAAGTTCATTCTTATAAAGGCCATCAATAAAATCCCAAAACATCTGGTCCATCTCAGGCATTTTTTCAAACAAGTTGTTTCTTCAATGTAGCCTATAAGCTAAAAGAGAAGAATGGCTGCTTCATCTACAGAAGTAACAGCATATTCTGCATTTAGGCAAAATAAAAATGCAAAATCCGGGTCTATGATTTTCTTTTGCAATCAATACCCGATATAAAATTAATATTTATGGCATTAGCATTATTGATGGAAGAGTTTTTCCCCAAATCTACCAACACACTGACTAAAGTCGTATCTCCTGGAAGAAAAGCAGTAAGTAGTTTGAACTCTATCTCACTATAAAGAAACTTGAGGCCTAATACATTTTTGCTTTGGACATGTTTGGACTGGCCTAACTCTGAGAAGCAGATGAGCACAGGGCACTTGAGGGGCGGGTGGAAGATGGACCTTGATCAACCACAGTAAGCTGAGATTTCAAGCAAACATCTTGAAAGAACAATCCATACAGTTTATGAATTAGATAATTCATAAATTATAAAAAAACCACAGGGAGCAAATGAAGTATTCACACCTGTTGAACCTCTAGCTGAGAGACCTGACGGAGGATGGTGTTTAACCCCCGGGGAACTGGGAGCCACCTCTGAGCAAAGCCCACCTTTCCCATGGATGTGCCAGCAATCTTCCAGTTTTTAATGGCAACTGGGACTTGATTTCCACTCAAGGCAAGTGATGAACTGCTCCTTCTCTGAAGACACAACCAACAGGAAACTTTGTTGTGCCCCTGGGTCCCAGGCATGGGAAGCTTCTTGACTGCAGGGATTTTTCTGAGGAAAGGCTTTTCCATAGGAAAATGTTGCTTTGCTGAAATCTAAAACATTCTACAGGAATGTGTTGATTTGAATACTGTTTCTGCTGGAAACCAGGCCAGTACGAAGACTGTCCAGGCAGTGAGGGTTCATGGCAGCTGGCCAGCCCAACCAAGAGCTCCCAGGGCAAACAGAAGCAATAACGTGTGTGAGCCCCCCAATTAATTATTTCTATCAAAACGTACAGCAGACATTTATAAAAGTCTTCAAAAGGTGCAGAGGCTTCAACAAACTTTAAAAAGGAAACATAAATCCTTTGTCTTCTGGAATTCACATTAGAGCAAGGAGACTGTAGTCTTAAAGCCAAGCACTAAAAAAAGCCAGAGTAAGAATTCTCTTGCACAGTTGCAGTATTTCACAACTATGCCAAAAGCTCTCACAGGCCTCTTTGTCAGTGAGGCCTGATTAATAGATTTTAAAAACCCAAACAACTAAAAATTCAAACCAAATTCAATTGTGTGGGACTACACACCACAATTAAGGGATTATGAAAACACAGAAGCCAGGCAATAAATACGGGCCAATGACTATGTTACCAAATATGTCCACAGAGTGGTGGCACAGCAGGAAGACACACAAAGAGGGAAAAGCAAACATAGAAGCCAACACCAACCCCTAAACACATTTCAGTGGCGTCTGAAGCTAACACTTATTAGCCCAATGAAGTACAGCTCAGTGGAGAGGAAGGGAAACTGCTCCACACACCTTAAGCCACCATGGCCTGAGGAGGTGGAATTAGCTGCTGGGGCATGGCTGGTGCCAAAGTACATCCTGGCTTTCAGGAAAGCCCGGACCACAGGGCAGGACAGCTCGGTAAAGGATGGAAATATGAACAGGTCAGCAGTGAGCTAACAAGATGTTGCACACAAAATACCCAGCACAGTCTACAGAAAGCAAACAGCTGCTGGACCACAAACAGGCAGCAAGGAAACAGAGGATGTCCTCTGCTGTCCTCTCCAGTGGCAAAAATGATGGGAACAAGAAGATGATTGACCGAAGTGCCTCTACAACCAGCTGAACCCAATACACTGCAGCTACCCGCCTTTGCCCCAGGGCAATACTGCACACTGCTACAGCCGTATAACTGAAGATTTCTGGGAACAGAAGCTGCCATTGCCAGGTGAAGGGAAAGAAGGCATTGCTGCACCCATGCTGCAGGTATTCTACCACCAACCATCCACAGTGCAAAATGCTTCTCTGCCAAGGCTCACCAACACCTCTGACAAAGAGTGAACTGAAGGAAATGTCAAGAACACCAAACCTGGAAGCAATAAATCATTTTGTCAAAGGGCAACCAATGAAGCATCCTGCAGGTATAGAAACCCACCTCCAAAAGTTTCTCAGAAGCAGGTAAATCACAGCTGGTCTTACGTTCCAGGTGCTGGTAACAGGAGTTGTAGATGCCTTGTCTGGATGAAGCCATTAAAGCCTGCATTAGAGGCAGCAGGGAATGCTGCTCCTGACAGGAACATCAGCTCCCAATGCCAGCAGGTGCACACTGCTACCAGGAGGTGTGTAAGTGGCTGCCCAGCTAAGCTGCAAGACTTCATTTTTACCAATACTTTAGAAGTAAATTTAGGATGCTGCTGTAACTGAGGAAGAAAAGGTTAAATGTGTTTTTGAGGGAATGCAGCATTCCTTGATGCTGGAAGATGAACAGTACTTCCTCATGGCAATCACCCTGTCTAAGGCACGGGAAATGTTCCCAACAGCCGTGGTGAGCATGAGCAGCCTTCTTGGCTCCTGTGCTGAACAAACGTGGTGTGCAGAGCGGCTGCTCGATGGCACACGAGGAGGTCACTGGCTCCAAACCACACTGCCAGGGGCTTGCGGAGAGAACACGAGACAGAGAGCAGCTCCTGCTGCCTGGTGACTCTTGTGACACCTGTCAGCTCTTCACTGCTTGAACTGCACACCTCACAGCCCTCCCCTGCTGTATCAGCTTCCTTGTCTGCACTCAATTTTAATGCCATTACTGCATGGGGGCGAACAACACCGCTGCACTGCAAAGGTCTGAGCCTCTCCATCTGGGTATATAACCACAGCTGTTTTAATGAACTGATCACTGTCATTACACCTCCGGAGCAATACAGATGTATTTGTATGCTGCTGGACCTGTAACACCCGTGTTTTGCTAATGAGGAAAAGAAAAAGTCTAATCCTTGTTATTAACTTGTAATTAACTGCTTGTTGGCAGTTAATATCACAACTAGCCATCACCCAGCCACAAAACAAGCGAGCTTCCTCTCCAAGCAAAGCAAAAAACCCTCTACTAACCTGGGCCAATGAGAATACCTAAAAAAAATCTTCAAGCCTGGTGACAAGGTATTTCCTGATTTCAATGAAAATTTATTAATACTTTAGAGATTTTAAATATACTAACCCATTACTCCATCTTCTCGAATTTTCTATAACTGACAAAACATTACTGTTAAAGATATTTATGAATTCACAACACAGATTTTTTTAATTTATGACTGCTAATCTAATATTCTGGCAGCGCTTCTCTTTTCTCTGCAATTCCCTCTTTCACTGTCTCTCAGTACCTCTCACTTACTGCAACATGTGAGATTGAGACTTTAAGCTCCTAGAAGGAGTCTTTCCTGGTTTCCCTAGGGTGTCTAACACATTTCCAAGTGAACAATAACATTTTGATCCCTTGTGAACTCTAAACAAGTTTTCTATATGACACAACTGCCAAAGTAATTACACTTAAATTTCATTAAAGACTAAAGAAAAGTTGCTCATGAAAGCCACTCATGAACAAAATGCCTGAAAATAAAATTTAATGCTTTTTGAAGGATGAAGTGAAAATTTGGTCAAATCTTTATGCTCTCCAAATAGCTAAAGCCATTCTCCTGCCATGATCTAGACTGAAGTCATTAAGCAAGAACACGGCAGGGGAAGGGGGGAAAGCGGGGGGAGCAGGGTGGATTTAAAAAAAAATTTAAAGAAAACTTCTCAAATTTCCAGAATCAGGGATAAAAAAGGCAAATCCAAATTTCAAGAAAAACATATGTCCTTTGGAACCCACCAACAACTCTGCTGTGGTGCTCAAAAGGCCCCTCTCACTGCTGGTGTGATATATGAAGCCTTCTTCTCCCCATGTGAGACTCTCCAGCCTTCAGCCAGAATTCTGGTCTTTCCTGAGAGCAAAATACTATATGTTTATGGACAACTGCACAGGATTTGTTTAAATAAATGAAAACATCATGATTTCTAGAGAGTAGTTGTTTCAAGAGAGATGGCTATTTGGGGTAAACCAGCCTCATAGTGCAAAACGAAAATCTTACATTAATCTGTGTTTAAGTATGTTAAGATGTATTTTCTGAACACAAGATAATTCTAGGCTGAATAGTAAAAGAGGATAAAGCCCAGATATATTTGAAAATTCATGGTGAGGCAATTGTCCCATGTTACTTTTAATTAAAAAATTTGCCTCCATTGAGAATTGGGAGAGGCTGCCTAACAGCCTCCAGTTCTAATTCTACCTCCACCACTGAAATCATACAGTGACTCCAGGCAAGTGATTTCATCCTTTCTGGCCGAGTTTTATTTTTCTTCTTTTGTACTAAAACCAGGCTTACTGACACAGACTGTGTATCTCTGGAAGGAATGAAGAATTGTTAAGTAACAACACAGTAGGTGAGGGAATAGTCCTTTGAAGTGCATGTAGTTAAGGAGGGACCAACACAGCCCACTTCTAGAGCACAGTTGTTATTTGTTCCCACTTCCCTTATTTCAAAGTAAGGAAAAAGACAAGGTCACTTCACTTCTCCTTACTTCACAACTGCTGTTAAATGGTTCTTGGACTATCAGACTATCAACTACCAGATGAGTAACTGGTAGTTGGTCTCAGGCAGGGAAAACTTCAGTTACCTGAACTTGCTCCTGTGCTACAGAGCGTGCCTGTGCCAGCTCAAGCAGGAACCACAAGTCAGTGCCCCAAAGCCCAGATGAACTGAATATTCCTTTTACAGACAGCCCTGGCCTCTGAGACTACAGAGGACTGTGGCCTCTTTTGGCCTACAGCAGCATCAGACCTGACCTGGCCAACAGGGAGAAGTCTGATTCTCTTCTATTCTACAAAATCAGAAATGGAGCACTTCAGTTTGCTGCAAAACAAGTGGGAAAGAAGAGGTTCGTTTCTGGTTTGGTTTCATTTGCTTGGGGTTGCACTGGAATAGAAAAACTTCGTGAATCTCAGGTTCTAAAAAACAAATGAGTCCTAGACATTGTCTGTACCTAAGGCTCACCTTCACTTTAATGTAAAGAGTCTGCTCAGATATTTAATCAGTACAGACAAGGCTTGAGAGATCACCCACACTGACCACCTGAAATGCAGTGAAACTGCAGAGCTATTAACCAGGCACAACACTGTAATGTTCTAATAAAAGAAAAATTCTCCCAAACCAAAACCGATTAATTTTTTTAAAAGTCCAAGATCACACAGGTGACTTCTGTTAATCTAATCCCAAATTCTCCATTTATTATCTTGCAGAATTTCAAACAGCCTTGCTGATAGACCTGCCTGGATCTCAGAAATATTTTCTACTCACAGCTCTAACCGTGGCTTAACCACAGCATGTCAGCCACCTGGACTTGAGAGTGACACAGGCACACCTCCTCTGGAACGGCTGTCACCCGCTCCTGAGAACACACCACTGCGCTGCTTTAGACACCAGTGTACCCTGAACATGCACAAAGTTACACACCTGCATATGCAAAAGTGCAAATCTGATCTCAAGTGAAACAGAAATTGATGGGGAAAAGAGAGGCGAGGCCTTCAAGTAGTGTGTGAATGAGTGTGTGTGTGTGTGTGTGTGCTCCACCAACTGCTTCATGTTGCTTGCTGAAATTCTTGTTTATCTGGAATGGTGTGATTCCCCATTTCACCAATTTAAGAACTAAGGAACTTAAAACTAGGCATGATCCGCAGGCTGCTGCCAGTATGAGCTCTCCCTCCACCACCTGCTCAAAGCCAAGGCGCTTACCAGCTGAAATTCTCCATTCTTGGTCTTTCTCATTAATCTTGAATGAATGTGGTCCAGATGATTCAGAACTAATCTGGCTTCTGGAATTACAGCAGCAGAGGACAAACGAATGTTTAACCTCTCCCCTGGAACATTTAACCTCTCCCAGATGCCAAGGGTACTTTTCCCTGGGAAGCTTAATGTGCTTATAGGATCTGTAACACTGCTGCAGAGATTTGTACTTACTGGGCCATACACAGAAGTGTTTGATGTATGTCAGAAAGTTATGTAAAAGCAGAAAACACCACCACGATGATGATGATGATAACAGCATCAAAACAGAAGCATTCACATATTTGAAAAGCCCCAATTACAAATTTCATCATCTCAATTCTACCTCTTCATGCATATCTACCACCTGAGTCCAGCATTCATGGTAATAATTTATGCCCCAGAAGACCTGAGCCCGAGGACCACAGTGCACAGCACGAAAGGTGCTCAAAGGATAAATGACAGATAGTCTGTGGGTGCTATCACCAACACAAAAGTTTAATGTGTAAATAATGTGTTATTCTCAGAGATACGTTTTTAGAAATAAACTGCTAAGGCATAAAAAATTTAGTATCAAAATACGTCAGTTTTCACTCATTCATATTCCCAAGATTATTCCTTTTGAAGAACTGAGAGCTGTATTTTAGGGCTGGGGAGAGACACCCCAATGCACACACAAGAAACCCTACAGCATCCAACAACGGGGTGTTTCACCCTGGGGTCCGGGTCTACAGACTCGACAAAAGAGAACACAGCATTCTGTGCATTCAGAACATTGCAGAGATACCACCTATATAAATTCTATATAAAATCCCACCCACAGAGCTACAGAGAAATAATTTCTATTCTAAGAAAGGAAAACATGCACACAGAGGTGAGAAGGTACCTACAAAACCACGCAGTGAGCAGCGGCAGCACAGGACACTCCCCTCAGCGCCGGGCCCCTCCTGCCAATTCACAACCCACACTCTGCTGCCAGGGCTCCTCGTCACTGACTGACATTAGCTGCACCCACACAGGTCCCCCAAATACCTCTCAGGTTGGCTGCAGAGGAAATTATAAGCCAAATTCTAATATGCCCTCCACTTTACAATAAATTTAAAGCAAATGGCACAAGTTTGACCAAATTCTATCCTATCAGCTCAGCCCAGTCAGCAGAAGAGGAAAATTTTCCACTAATTCTTGAGAACTCTTCCACTCAACAAGGCTTCAGACTCAAGGGGCAGAGCAGATGAGACCTCACAGATATTTACACTACAGAAGTCCCTTCCCTCTCTACAGCCTCTGCCAAAATGAAGAACCCCCCTGAACTGTGGCTGGGAAGTGTGGGTGATTTGGACTTCCCTGGTCTCTGAAACAAGAGAGCTCCGAGCTAATTTTACAGGAGCAAAAACCACCACACCCAACTTCCAGTATCTTCTACTTAAAATTTCCAAAGCGGAGCTATGAAATAAAGAATTTCATACATTCTGCACACCTAACTGTAGACAAATACTCAGAGGACTTAATATTGACTCATTTAAGCCACTTTCATTTAACAGAAAAATAAACCTCCCACCGGTAATGGGAAATAAAATTCAGTGTGCATCCTTATCCCTAATCCTTACTTCTGTGAACAGCTATTCAGCCTGTTGAGAATACTAACATTGTACTTAATAATATTCTAATAATTCTCTCAAGTTACAATATTATCTACATGAATGAAGGAACTCAGTGAGGAAAAGAAAAGCTGACCTTCACAGTATTAACAGTGAGAAGTCTCTCTTCTACCTTTAGGCCAGTGATTTCTCGCATGACTGGTGAATCTGTACGACTAAAAAGGAAACCACTTTTCCCAAAATTACCTTAAAACATTGTCATTTCAACAAGTCTCAGCTTCCCTGGTGGAATCCATGACGTGGTCTGTTTCCCTCTGCTGCTTCTCCCTCAGCTGTTTGTACAGAAGTTGAATGGCCTCAGTAAGACAAGGCTTTAGCACTGCTTTTCACTTGGGGATTTGCAGCAGAAAGCAGAGGTGTAGGAATAAAGGATTTAAGAAGAAGGTGAAGTTTTACAATTGCTTTTGCAATGGGATACTCGTTTCTCCATTTCTGTTTTATCCGCTGTGACTCCATGTGGTGAAGGTTGAAAAAAATCATTATGAATGTGAAATAAAGTCACAAAAACCCACAAATATCAGAGTTTCTTTCTTCTGCACAGTACATCTTTACAGCAGTTTGTTAGCAACCTTGTGCCAAAACACAAAACCACAAAAGGAGAATCTAGATCATCTATTCTTTCTTAACAAAGCCCAAAGTTACAAAATAAACTCAGATATGGAAACTCAGCAATCCTCAGTGTCCCTTCCCTGAACAATTCCGGTTTAGCAGCCAGTGGAGACCATAAGTTCTCAACAAAACAAGAGGTTCTGAGAGGTCCATCAGCTGGTGGGCAGCCCCAAAACCAGAGGTATTTCACTGATGAAAAGCACAGTCTTTGAAGGCACCAAAAGGAGCTGCTACAGATGGGCACAGTCACCTATCAGGTACTGTGTAATTCCCCCTTCAGTTGAACTGCTAGCTGCCATGCAGCTGCAAAATACCCTTATTAACCAGCAAAAATATGTTCCAGAATGTGTATGCACCCTCGCTCTGTGTAATTAATCCCTGGAGTAAAGCTGTTCCTTGGATCACTTCAAGTGTAGAAAATCAGTGAGATTACAGGAAACACTTATGGCACACCGGAGTTTAGAAAGAGACAGTGACACCCTGACATCCCCAGACAGCATCTGAGCCCTCTAAAGCTGCAGATCACAGGAAGTATCAAACTATGCTTTTCAAACATCAGATGAGGCAAGTTTGTTCATTCTAGTCAAATTATACTAATCAGTCATAAAATGAACGGGACACAATCTTTTAAACATTCAAGAGGCGATAATTTATAAAGTGTCCGTTTACTACAACCAATTAAGCAGAAATATTTCCTTCATGTGTCAACTGTAAATTCTGGCAAATCAGGGAAGGAAAAAATGGAACAAATTACTCTGCCAAGCCACTCCAGTTAATTCTCATGTTGGTGGTTTCATTGATAATTAAGTCTCTTTTCTAATACCACGTACAGAACATCACGGAATTTTCCAGCCAACACACAAAGGGCTAGCAGTAAATGCACATGAACTGGAGAGCAGCAAGCTCAGCCGTGTGCAGGACCGAACCATCCAGAGAGCTGCCTCTGCTACACGTGGCCAGTGCACCTGCAGGTCTCACTTCAACTGGAGCATGCTCAGGCAGCAACTCCTTTATAGAAATCCCTGCACCTAAATTTCATAGAACAGAGAAAATGACTTGAAGTAAAGCAGCCTTGGATACCTTCAGCAGAAACTGCTGTCATCTCATTCCATTCTTAAACCTTTCGAGACTACTTTTTTTCCTGCTCCTAAGAGGATGTTCCGTTCTGTTGTCATTGCCAATCCCTGCTTATAAACCATCTCCTCCTCCACATTAGCTCCTCTGCTGAATCTGGTTTTGGGTTTCATTATTGGCTTTACTCTATTTCAGAAATTTTACAGCTCATTTGTACAGCCTTAGCATCTCAGCATGGGAAAACTTCACAACTAAAATCTTATTAAAGCTATTTACACAATTCCTATGCAGAGGACAAGAGCCTGTGTTTCTTCATCAACTTGTGTGGAAACTCAGCTGATGGACTTGTCTCTCAGTCTCTCTATCCCTCTTTTCTTGAAGGGACTCTAGACTAGGTTGTGAAGGCTAGAAAGCAGCAGTTGAGATTAACTAGATTATGTGAGAAAAGTTTAATGGAAAAAAAAAATCAAAATGGACAAAAATTTAGCATTTAACAAGAGCTCTGGATGGGAACTAAAATACTTGGTTATAAACAAGTCCAAAGATGACAGCTCAAAGAAAGGTGTGCAGAATGCCCTATTTTAATGGCTTTGTCTAGCGATAAAGGGTCCCTTCTGAAGGAAAGGTTGTTCTCAGTGTGTTCCCCATACAACGCAATCTTTCCCATTTTTCAGGCTACAGTAGCCTGAGAGGCAAGATGATGCATGTTAACCCCTCAGTGCCACACTGGACAACAGCTTTAACATTGAACTTGGAGATCTCTTCAAACCTTAATGATTCTATTATTTGCCTATGAAAGTAGTTTTAAAAAGGCTTATGTGAAATACGGTAGGGAAATCAAGAGCATGGCAGAATCCATTACACCTTCACAATACGAAACTTCCCTAAACTTGTAGGCACAGTGGATGGAAAGCAAAGGTTTCAAGCCTGCCTGCAGAGGTGTTTTGCACTAAGAAGTTCCACTGAGAAAGTAAAGGAAGAAAAAAAGCTGGTAAGACATAACAGCTGTGTGATCCCTACACAACTACTGACTCTAAGCCACCCCAAGAGGAACAGCTTCTTGGGAATGGCAGAAGTGTCTCCATTTCACACAGTCCTGCATAAACAGACTGCATCAAAACATTTCCTACTAAGTTCACAGCGTAATTCCTTTTGGTAATTCCCCCTTTTGTAATTCCCCTCCTGAGGGAGAGAAGAGGGAAGACCTCTCTTTCTGCTGTGTCCAAGCAAGCTCCAGTCTTCAGTCGCAGACCATTGTGGTGTTAGGAGTGTGCACTGTGGTCTCTTCAGCAGGGCAGCAAGGCTCAGTGCCTGCTTCCCTCTCCAAGGACAAGAACCACGTTCACCACTATGGCACTGACCGGAGATGGTGCTCTTAACTGAAGTAGGACCTGCCTGATCTGCATCTCTGAGCAGGCCAACAAACAAAAACCGGCACTGAAATTCATCTGCAGGACGGGCTGTGAAAGGGTGACTCCAGTGCCAGTTTCATAGTAACCACCGGGAAAAAAAGTTTCCCCAAAGGAAAAGAGGGAGTTCAATCTGCCTCCTTTTCTTGGCTTCCATTTTAAAGAATACAAATAAGCTTCCTGAAAAACAACAGGCCCTTTGATGAGGTAATAGCCTTCCTCCATGTTTTTGTTTGTTTGTTGAAAACACTCGGATTTCACAGGAAGCAGTAACAAACACAACCGGGGATCAACTTCGTTAAAGAACCTTAAAAATCAACAGGACACACATTTCTGGCTTCAGCCACTAAACTGGATTGTCTCACTGGCTCGGGCAAAACTGCTGAATTATTTCCCTAACAAAAGAAAGGCGCTTTTAGGTCCTATAATCTCATTTCAAATCCTTTTACCCACTCCCTTCTCTTTTTGGCCTTGAAATTGCAATCCTCTTTCAGGACTAATCTTGGGACTAATTGGTGCCAGCACTCCAGTTTCTCTCGCCATTTTGTCCCCTCCCTCCCGCATTGTTCAGGTGCCCAAAAGGACAGCAGGCCAGGGCTCAGTGCCCCTGTAATGAGTCTGTTCCTACAGAGTAACTGTTAATAATTAGCAGGAAGCATTTTGTCTTTAAACGGCCCAGTGTGAGCAGCACGATTTCGCAGAGCCAGAGAACTGCTCCACTGTTGCTCGTGAAGCTCCCCAGGTTTGTGGGTGACGGGCAGGCAGGGTGCCAAGCCCAGGCCAAGCCTCACAGCTGGGCACACACAGGGTGGCACCGGCAGCGCTGGCTCAGCACGGCTCCTCACGGCACCAAGGAGGGAAACACGAGCACCCTGCACACACCACCCACGGCGGCTGCCCAGGAACGCATCAACGGCATGGGACCGAGCTGGAGCGGGGAAAGGACAGTCTGTGCTAAAGAAATGTTCCACAATACAATTCCCTGAAAAATAACTAGCAAAGAGGAGATTTAAGAAAGCCTGCTACTTTTCAGCTCATAACTGAATTTGCAGGTAGTGCCAAAAAGGAACAATTACTTCTCTTACCAAGGGAATAGCAGTGCTGACCGTTTTCCATTTTCTGACATTTTCTCAGACTTGGAAGCAAAATTAGTTTTTCTGTATTTGGAAACTTCAATCTAGGAAGCGCATTAAAACAAAACCATAAAAAAGCTGTTTTCCAGTGGATGTTCATTTCCAGCAAACCTAAGGCTAACCTCGAGTTTTGATTCAGGCAAAATAAGCCAAAAAGCTTCCGAAGTTTTCAAAGCTTCAGCAGTTTTCTTTGGTTTTTACATCACCAAGTGTACACACTGAGTTTTGACACTTTGATATTGTATTGTGCCTTCTACTGTCCTGAAGCTGAACACAGAAACTCCATCTGAGATACACTGCTTCCATCATGCCCCCCAGCAATGCTCTGGAGTTCAACCACAGCTGGGACTAAATCCACATTCCTATGTGCTACTGCCTTCATACATCTGTGGTGGGTATGTTATGAAGAACAGATTAGCATCAAAAAAGGAAAATGACACAACTTCTCTCCTGAAAGATCAACATTTCACGTGGAGCATCAGTGAGAGACAAGCTGCCAGATGTTGAGAACTGCAGAAGTCAGCACACAAGACACCCAAGTGTCACTAGATTTAGGGAATCTACCATCACTGCAAAAGGACAACACCAAAGATAGCTGTGCAGAAATAAATGCTCAGCCAGCATCTCACTACCACTGGAGAAAAAAGCAGCCTGTCACTGCAAGAACCTTCTGGAATGGTGTGGGTATGTAACTGTTACACAGTAAGAACACATGTATCTCCTGTCACAGAAATTGATAGCAAGTATGAACACAGAGCTAAAATTACTGATGGTTTTTCTTCATTTGAACCATAGCTTGAGGTCAAGTGGTGTCTCACTGGCTCAGTTAAGATGGGTAATCAGTTACGGGTAATAAGTAAATTCTGCACATATTACCTTGGAATGCTAGATTCTCCCACCACACTAAAGCCATACACAATGCAACACCTTGCTGAGGAATTCATATTAGAGACCAGCTAGAAAAAAGGTATTTAAATTTTCCATTTCTTGAAAATGCAGTTTGCAAATGTGCTCGGGATCCATCACTTACTTCAGTTTGCCTGCGTGTCACAAATTTCAGACTAAAGGCTCTCCTCAGGTCATCCAATTCAGCTTTCTGCCAGCAGAAAACTCTTTCCTACAGTCAATTTTCTAGAATTTTATTGAGTCTGCTTTTCAGCACTCTACCAGGTGGATTTCAGACAATTTCCTTTAAGGGACTAATTCAGTCTAGTAAGTTCATTATTTGCACCTGGTTGACGACCAAGGAAAGATAAGCCAGGGTCTGTGTGCTTGTCTCCTTCTCATACGCTATTAAAATGGGAAGTTTTCCATCCTAGTGTCAACATCTGATCACACCAGCAATACAACAGCACCAGAGAGACATCCTCATGAAAATCAAGCAACTGTGTCTACAGAGAGGCATTATTTACTTGTTTATGGCATCAAAGCAACCTCCCTTTTCCACACTGCAGTTTGAAACCCGGCAATCGATCAGAAGACAGCAAGTGGAGACCAGCTCCTGCTGCCATCCCTCTCCTCAGGTTAGAGTCCCTGGGCAGGGTTTGTCTGATTCAGTGCAGCCCAAACGCCTGAGCCAGCACAGGCTGCTGCACTGCTGCTGCATTAGAGCACCAGGCTGAAAGAGGCAGCACAATGCCAGGCTGCGCCTTGCAAATCACCCTTCTCCACCAAGCTTCTCAACACCTAGGGATTTTGAAGCTGAGGTAAAGCATGTTTTCCCCCTGCTTTAGCTGGCACTGGAAGACTTCTCTATAGCATTTAGCCTGAAAAAAAGGGTTTGCAAGTCAAGAAGCCATCAAGGCAGGTTTGTAGCACACAGTCACCAGATAATAACAGAGTCAATACTAAGCACCATGATGGCTCCATGCTCCTCTGGAGAGAATCTGCTTGGGGAGCCACCATGAATTTACCAGCAGGGCACTGTGCCATCTCAGTAAGATGGGTTTTCACTGGTAGGAATGCTTTAAGAAAGCCCTTGTCCTTGACAAGCCCAAACACCTTAAAAAAACCCCACAACAAATCACCAGGATCACACTTAAGAGCACAACTACCCAAGTTTCTTCACCAGCACAACTTAGAAGACACTTTGTTATTCTACAAGGGCAGCAAGAGCATCTTAAAGTGACTTTGCAAAGAAAAAAACCGAAGAAAACACACCAAAAATCCCCCAACAAACCTCCAAATGAAAGTCCAAAAGCAACCCTCTACTGAACAACCAGGTGATACTGCTCCAAAGGTCTTCAGAGCTCAATGCAAACCAAACTCCTACAGCTCTCGCCCCATGTAATTACAAAATATAGAACTCATCCATACAAACTGCCCCATTTTCAAAGCAGAGTTTTGACACTGATATCCCCAGGGTGACAGAAAAAGAACAACTCCAACGCTTCCAGGGGAAATTTCCAGTTTCTTTTTCCCTCCAAATCTGACCAAGCCTACTTCTACACGTGAAGGCAAAAGCAGCAAAATGTACTTAATAATCAAAACATCTACATCACTTTAGCAGTATAGCTGACTGTGGCTCTTAAACTACCACGGAATAAATGTGTTTGTAAAAAGCCTTCCTTTTACATTATATTATACTTGCAAGTTGCAAAATAAAAGCTGTCTACTCCAGAAGCTTTGTTTGTTATTAATTCCCTTAAGTTCAGAAAATTATTTCATTCCAGTTAATTGTTTTATTTATTTTTTTAATCTCATGAGGAAAACGGTCTTCTTCATCTTTCATATGCAAAACAGCTAAAGAGAGAACAATTTTTTATACAGAGAAGGAACTCCAAGTTATAGAGATCTTAAATACTTGGGGAGCTGTTATGAATTTTCCCATTGATCAGACAGCTGCCTGAAAAAAAAAAGCGCCTTTTCAGGAAAGTTACATAATTAAAAGTAACCCAAATCCTTTTTGTTTGTATTTTTTTCTCCATCTGCTTATCCAGATTAAACACAAAAATCAGTGAAAGCCAAATGATGTTGAATTTGCTAAACTTACATTTCTCTTTCTTATACTTTTACTGGACCCTGCATGCTGCACTGCCATCAGTTACGCATTCCCAATGCTCCACGGACATTTGAAAGCGCGGTTACATTTTTAGTAACCCAACCCTCAGTATCTGCATTACTATGCAACTCATTTTTCCAAATTCCATATATTCTGCCTTAAAAACCACCCTCACCACCATCACACTAGACTGAACCACAGAATTATGAACACTTCTAAACACTGAAGGGGAAGTGTCAAAAAGAGAGGCTGTTCTGAGCATCTCAGCTTTTCAAACTAACCTTAGGAAGTTCTCCACCAAGCCTGTAACCAGTGTTTGAATTTCTTTTGGAAGGATATATAATGGAATTGTGATAAAAATAGTTACAGGGAAAAAAAGCAGTGAGAGGCGTAGAGCTCTGCAATATTTATATCAGCAGGCAGACAACACAGAGAACCCATCAGTGAGGTTAAAAACTGCAGCACAGAGAACAACAGCAGGTATAAGGGGCCACAAGAAACAAATGCAAAACCCCACCAGCTGCATAAAATTGGACACTGACTACTACCTTCACAAGCAGAATAATAAATCACAGTTATTCTGCTTTTACAAATAAAGTCCATGTAGTCCTGATTCTAACACCAAAAATATGCCATACAAGCTAATGAAAGGAAAATTGAACAAGTGCACGCATGCTGCAGCAAGCCAAGAAAGAAATACATTTACAATTGTATTAGAAGATCCACTGCCTGTGCTATCTTGGATGCTCTAAGAGCAGAGCAATAAAAAATTTCCACATATAACTGCACAGTTCATGTGAGCTGACAGAGAGTACTGGCAATTAACAGGAGGGGATTGCCAACAAAGAAGAAACGAGTCAGGATGAAAAGAAAGATCTTTTACAAAACTCTGATCCACACTCATATCTGAGCTGGCCAACCTCTTCAGTCCTTTGCCTTTCACAAAGGAATAAGGATCTTAAGGCACGGAGGTGGAAGCCAGGCTCCCTTGCAAACAGCTGCCCTGGTATGTGACAACCCAAACTTCACCCCACAGACAGAGCTGGGCTGCAGCCCCACCCATGCTCATCTTCTGCTGTCCCCAAGTTATTCATCAACAAAATGAACTTCCCGAACGTGTCTGCTAGTCAAACTGCTGGCACAAACCCACTTCAGACTATTGTCTCAAGCAATTCTCTTACCACTGCTCTCTGAGTGTTTGCTCTTTTGTAAATCAAAATAGGTCACCTGCCCTAAAACAGCAGATTTGTTTCTAAGTGCAAGAGAGAACAGCTTCCCTGGCAGCCAGGCTGTCTTCTGACATAAGGAGTACACTGCAGAATGTACATGTACCTGTGCACTGGAACCCCAGAGATTTGCACATTTATTACTAAAACCATACGCAGTCATAGGGAAAAAGCCACAGACACAAAATGGAGACGCCTATCAAAAGTAGAACAACATGAAAACCACCAAACTGCATGAAACCCACAGCCTGTTTAGTCCAGGGTTTCCATGATCTAATGCCAGAGATGCATTTTTTACAGCAAGTGGGAGAACAACATAACATAGCACAGTAAATTTGTGCGTGCTTCTACAGCCCATGTGGACTAGAACTGCTGGAGAGATTGATTTAAACCTAGAAATCCCACAAACACTAATATCCTCTTCCAGATGCACTTGTATTAGCTGTGGACATAGTAATTAAACAAAATCCCACCTTTTCTGGGGTTATCACTTAATCATTAGCCTCAGCGTTCTCCTGTGGTAACCACTAAGGTTCCCCTGAGTAATTTACAGCCTACCTCCCATCCCAATTTCCTAAACCAGTAGCAAAAAAAAAATAATAAATAAAATCACTAAACCATAACCAAAAAACCAACCAAAATAACAAAAAACATACCAAAAACCAAAGGAAAAAATGCTGCATTTTACAAACAGGTCCACAGTTCAGAAACAGCACAAATGCCACCAGTGAGTACCACACGCATACAGATTGTCTCAGGGACACCTGGAATGCAAAGAAAGCCCACAAGAGTTCCTTGAAATCTATCTAAAACATGGGCTTTGAATATCACTTACTTTTTTCAGTGCCAAAACTGCCTGACAGAACAATGGGGTTTCCAAAATAAAGTCAAAACACCAGTGAAAAAATACACTACGGATAATCAAATATAACCTCCAGAGTTTCATCAGAGCTTTACTGAAAAAGAACAAGAAGTGCAAGTGCTGAGCACTCCTGTTTTTCAAGGGGAAAGGGGAACAACCATTTTTACCAAGGCACTGTAGCACTGGACACACTGCACAGGCCACACAGAACTTTGAGGAGAATGAAATTTCTCTACTGAGGACCCTCCAACACCTCCAAACCTCAGTTTTTATATAAATACTTTATTCTGATGAAACAAGCAGCTTGACTTTTTCACGTCAGAATTCAAACCCAAGCGTAAAAAACTCCACGCTTTTTGTTCCAGAAGTTCAGAAAAAGATGGTTTAATACCATTTAAGCCCTTTCTGTTTTTATTCATCTGAACCCTGGAGGTTCCTGTGAAAGGAAACAACTCTAGCAAAGCTACAAGTTTTACTCCTACAAAAGCTAGTTCCATCAAAATAGGAGGAATATCACACACGGATTCACACACAGTGAAAACTGGGTACAATAGAAATCCAAGTGTCTTGATGATAGAGTTATAAAAGCCATAAAAAAAACATGGTCAGTAGTCACAACCTGCATGAGACAACTCCAGCCTTGAGCTGAGGCTTGCTGACATCAGGAGTCAAGTAACTTCATCTAACTGATGATGACAAAAATCACAATGCAAGCTTTCAGATACTAACAAGAGAAATTATGCCAAAATGTACTTTCTTTAAAGGAATCAACAGACCTGCCTTCTCCAGAAAGGCTATCAAATGACACACAGATACTACACCACCACCACACAGCACCCTGTATATACACATCAGCATAGGGATTTAAACACACATCTGAGAAAAAAGTGAATTGGTCCAAAGGACTAACCTGCTAAAACATGTTTCGAACTTTTTCTCTAAAAACAGACCCATTCTGAAGAAATAGAATGCCTTAAAATCATAACCACTACAAGTAAAGCCATCCCTCTCCTACTGTTTGAAAGACTCAAATTATCGTAATATTTTTACTAATAGTTTATCACTATTAGCATAACATTAAAAACTGCTCTATGAATGTCAGTCTTACAGTAGAACTACAAATAATGTGACTTTCCTTTTGTGCTTATATAAAGAAAGATTGGGAAAGTCCAATAACTAATAAAGAAGTGAAGAAAATCTAAAAGAAAAAAGATAAGAGCATGATTAAGCTAAATTTTAAAAACTGAGTTACGGAAATTAAAAAAAACCAACTTTTCTTGATCCAACAGAATTTTCATATTGAAACACCCAGGCCTACAGAGGGTTTTACAAACAAAGTTACAAAAATTTCAAAACACATCCCTACACTTTCTTTTTCCCATGAACTTAGTGGAAATATCTACGGTACCATTCCAAGTTATCTTTGGAAAAAGGCTATATTTATCTACAGAAGGCACAGAGGAGGGGAAAAAAGAGCTTAAGGAGCCAAGTAACTGGAAATTCTGTTCAACAAATGGAACCATGAAAAACAACAACATAAAGCAAGGAGCTGGTGTTTGCTGGCATCTAGAGAAGGATGACACACTAAGGACCCTGCTTTACCAAAAGTCTACACACACGCAAACAAGACCCAACCAAACCTCCATGTATTTGGCAAATGGAAAACATGGCATTTCTTTCTTTTTAGGGGTGTGAAGGAGAAAGAATTGAAAGCATTTCAGAAGAGAAGACTCAGAAGCATGTCACTAATTTTGAGAGGAATGGAGATGTGATTAGAGGGTTACTTGTATTTCTACCAGTCCTTCCTGCATGAAACTACTATGATAGATCAGATTCAGACTTTCTGCGCTTCGTTTTCTGTTCAGGACCTGTTGCCATCTTTCCTAATTTATCTTTCCTCCCTACACATCCTTCATTAAAAAAATGGTAAGAAGAGTTGATCTGTTTTGTTTCCTGAAACTATGTTCAGTGGGATCACAGAAGTCTATTGTTAGAGAACTGATAAGAATATATTAGAAACCAAGTCCTGGACTGGCAAATCCTCAAATATTTATGCACTTACCAGTGCATTCAGTCAAGCAAAAGTTTCCTTTGTTATTCATACCTGACACCGAACGAAACCAGTATTGTCTAACGTGCCAGAAAACAGAAATAAAGCAGCATAATCCCAAAATATAGATGCCCTTTAAATTAAGGCATGTGATGGTGGCAGACAGCACATTTTAGAAGAACTTGTATTCTCTGTGATCTCACAAACTACAAAACTATGAAAACAGCAGAATGAAAATTCCCCAAACACTCATCTTTAGTTTCTACCCTGGGCATGTTAGCAATGTCATCAGCGACAGGACAGATCCGCCAACATTTGACACTGCTCTAAAACTGTAATTAGGAAAACACGCTGAAGAAAATGAAAACCCGTGAAATAATTATCCACAAGTCTCTAAAGCCAATATTCCTGAAGAGTCACCCAAATTTTCAAATATTTTTATTACTCTGTGAAAATAGTAATTTCTGTAATTTTAGATTACATTTCCTGTTAGTTTTCAGCAGTACAAAGAGAAATACAATTGAGAAATAGCCCTTTGCAATATACACAGGGAAAAAACTCCATTTCAAGACCTCCTCCAAGCACTACTAGAAGAGAAAGTTCCACCTACACGTCAGTTAGGAGTCAGAAAAGTGGAAATAAAACACGTAGATGAAGTATCAGGGCACTGACTTGTACAGGTACTTAACCAAGTGTGTGTCTATAAATATATTTAAAGTTGCTATTGCCAACATAATTGTAGAATTTAAGAAGAAACACATTAGTCTAACATACCTATTTTTCCACACCAAGGAGAGCTTTTCCTTTGTAATTACGTGTATCAGTGTTAGTTCACTCTTGAAATTCTTCATAAAAGACACGCTTCATGACATATGCTTCAATTAGAAGAACCAGATAAAAACTCAAGGGGTTTTGTTTGTTTGTTTCGAGCCTTGTTTTTTAAGAACACACATTCAAGCCAATTAAAATTAAATAATTCACCTTCTGATATTCTACTACTCTTCTTACAGCTTACAGGTAACCTTTGCCCTGAACTGAAGCAGCAATTCAGACAACTGCTGCCTGAAGTTCCTTCTTATGTACAAACACAGCAAAGTTGCCTTTTCCCCCAAAATGTCTTCTAAACGTGGAACCCCACGTAGTCCAAACACCGTGGCTTGAGTCATTTTCATCTCAAATGATACTGGTATAACTCAGCCATCCAAATGTGAAACCAGCCATCATGAAACTCCTTCATAAAAGATCCACCCCTGTCACATTTACATAGGATGCTCTACCAAAGCCATGAAATTGAATCATCTGGTGTAATTGACTCTGTTCAGGAAAAGGAGAATTTGTGCATTCAGTGATCGCCTTGCTTGGGATATTTTTACAGTACATTCCTCCACTCTCTGCTCAATTCAACCCTAAGCTGCTTTTGCAGATACTAAACAGAACACGTGATTCATTTGTGCACCTTTTTTCTTTTAAAATACCTGATAAAGACAAGGAATAGGTCAAATTACCCCTGTGGAATGTCACCAACTGACCCCTATAAACCTTGTTCCTAGAGACAGGAATAAAACTGGCAAATTATCTGGTTCCAGATATATTTAATTAATATCAAGTGACATAGCTTCTCCTAGTTGTAGACTTCCATTATTTAAGATGGACAGACAGCAAAACCTCTGCCACCCAAGGATTTTTTTCTAGATGTACTGTCTTCATCATAAGAAAAATTCCCCTTGGAATTTGTTACTATGACAATGTATTGCTCTGGAGATCTGACTATGGTGGAGTGCATTTACATTTTCTACCATTACTGAAGTCTTTGTGCACATGAGAAAGCAATCACTTACACATGGGATTACTGTTTTTTTCCAAATGCACAGGGAATGCTCAAGTAGTTGAAAATATATTGGAAATATATTCAGAAAATTACCACGTAACTGCCAATCCAGAATTAATTCAAAACTCACTGATAGCCTACACCAGCTTCATGTTGGTGTTTCACCAGTCATTAGCAGCAGAATGAATGAATATTTTAGAATACCACGGGGATATTAAGTTTTATTTAACAGTGGAAATGCTGAAAGATAGCCAACTACAAGTAACAGTGAGACCACAATTTCTTCATATAAAACCTGGCCTTCGCTGTATTTGCAAGGAATTTGCTCCTTCAACCACACAAGCTCTTTGTTTTATGGTGCAGTCATTACAAGGAAGACTCCAAAGCACTTGGCAGCACAAGCAGTGCGGCAGCAGCTGAGACATCCCATGGGTTCCAAGGGGAAAAAGTTTCCCTTCCAGTTCTGGGACTCGCTTGTCAGTGTTTCACTAGCCCTCTCCTTCTCCCTGGCTCAGCTACACAGGGCAGTGCTGAAAGCAGGTAGGGCTTGAAACCCGTTTCTTGAATCCCATCCTGTCTGGCACCTGCCAGCAGTCCTCTCTTGTCCCACTCATGAAAAACAGGCGATGAGGTTCTGGACACACACCCCACTGGAGGAGGGCAGCACAACTTCTGCCAAGGTCTGTGACTCTGCAGGCATCCTCTGCCACACGCAGCAAGCACAGGGCAGCAGTGGGCACTGGGCTGTGCACACACAGGGCAGCAGTGGGCACTGGGCTGTGCACACACAGGGGAGCAGTGGGCACTGGGCTGTGCAGAACGAGCACAGGGGAGCAGTGGGCACTGGGCTGTGCAGAACAAGTCTCTAAGGATTCATCCCTGCAAGGACTGCCCACAGCAGTGCTGCTGCATTGCTTCCTTCAGCCTAGCCCAGAAGAGCTGCCCGTGTCGTTGATCCTGCAGCAACATCTACCACCAAACCGCACGGCGCTTCTGGCAAACCCAGCCCATCAAGTCTACAGTCACCTCAGCTACAAAAAAATGGGAGATCCTCTGCTTTCAACTGCATGTGTATGATGGATTTTTTTGTTTGTGGGGATTAGGAGGGATCAAAATCCCTCCATTTCTACATCAGATGTGCATTACACTTCTACTCAATATGATAATTTATCAATAAATCTGTATGAGCGTAACTAAAATACTCTTTAAAAGGCAGCAGTAACAATAAAGCAAGGGCCAGGAAATATGCTTTGTTGAAAGGCACAAATTACAGTTTTAATCCATTATCTAAACTATTTATCTGTCCTTCTGCAGAGCACAGTAGTGGGGAGTATTTCCACAGTATTTCCCCAGCACCCCACGGAACACCAGCACAGCCGGGCTGCGCCGCCCCAGGATCCCGCAGCCAGGAAACCTCTGGAGGTTTCCAGAGGAAAATCCAGGGGGCCAGGGGAATTCCCGGCAGCCGGGGTGACCCCCGACACAAGAGCAGGCCCAGGGTTCCCGTTCCCAGTGCCGTGCCGGGATCGCCGTTACCGTGACCCGGCCCCATTCCCAGCCCTGCTCCCAGTCCCGGTTCCCAGTCCCATTCCCGGTCCTGTTCCCCAGTCCCCGTTCCCCAGTTCCCGTTCCCAATCCCGTTCCCATCCCCGTGACGCCGCAGCGCCGGCCCGGCCGCGCGTTGCCGGGAGACGCCCCGGTCGCCACGGCGACCATCACGCTGCCCTCCCCGGCCGCCGGCCTCAACTGTAACGCGGAAAAATAATAAAATAATAAAATAATAAAACCAGCTGAGGCGGGCCAGCGCGGCCATGAACAGCGTTCCTGGCCCTTACGGGCACCGAGGAGAAAGCAGCTCTGCCAAACCTCCGCGCCCGCTTCCCTGCTTTGTGCATGGCAGCCATACATCGCGTCTCTTTGCTAACACAGGTCCTAAGTGAAGGCCAGATCAAAAAACGCAAAATGAACAGAAAAACCCCACCCCACGTCTGTTTCACTGAAGCAAAGGAGAAACTTCAGGCTAATCCTAAAGGCCACCACGGGCGCCTCTCCACCACCAAGGGATACTCAAACCGCTCGGGAAGCAGCTCACCTTGCGGACATCTCGCAGCTGCACAGGCAGCATCAGCCCTCGGCTCTCCCAGAACAGAAGGAGCCCATCTCCTCTGAGCGAGAGAGGGAATCGTGCCTTCACCAAACGGGATAAGTGGGCACTGCAGAGCTCTCCGTTTGCTCATCTGCATTTTGATTTCAGGCGCTCCTCTGCCAAGCGGCTTTTGCAGGAAGCCTGCAGGCTCTGCTGGGGGAACTCACTGATGCCAGCAGGGGCACGGGCAGCACAAGGTGTCCCAGACACACTGAACACAGCTGGGTGCTCCTGGGCCTCACACTAGCACGTTCCAAACTGCATCGCTTGATTACATTTAGTGTCTTACCCAAGAATCACACATGACACCGCAGGAAAACAGTTAGAGTTGTAAAATGCATCTAGTTCTTACCTTTGATATGCCTGAGGAGATGTGGGAGGTGTATTGAACACATGCGAATATGGGTGATAGGGTGTCTTTTTCAAAGCCTGAATAAGATTTTGTCTATATTCTGGGTCTATACACCACAAGGATCCCTTTCCAATACTCTGCAAAGAGAAAAGAATTAAAAATAAAATCAAATATTTGATCGAATGGCACAGCCTTATTTATTCAGCAGTTTTTGACAGGAAAAGCAGTGGGTTTGGGATTCTTGTATGACAGAAGTGAACATAACTTGCTTGCCAGAGGTTATTGCTCCATTAATAATGTATTATGACTGTATGATTTAAATCACAAATCTGAGGGGAAAAAATAAGAATGAATGTCTGGTTGCTCTTTTCCCCCTCTCTCTTGTTACTAGTTAATATGATTTAATAATAGCTGGCAATTTTCCAATCACCTCATACTGGAAAAATAAGAAGCTACAGTTAACTGTTAAACAGGAACTTTGAAGAAAACTATCTTGTTTTTAAAAGTGGTTTTCTTCTCCTTTTGCTGTTATACAAACAGAAACAAGGCTAAAAGGGAGGGGGTTAAACACCCTAGCAACTATTTTAAAAATATAAGGACTTAATCCTCCAACCCACATGACATCAATGCCATTATACTACAAGAGGAAATCAATCATCTTTTCTCCCCAGAGGGGAAAAAATACCCAAAAAAACCCCAAACAAACCAATGAACCAAAACAATAACAACAAAAAAGCCCATAGCATATTGGAGTATGACCATTTGAGGGTGTTGTGAAATTGTGATCGGCTAAAACAACAGTTACCGTAATTATCCTTTCTGGACACAAGGAACAACACAAGCAGTTAATCTGTAAGGCAAAGATTACACTAAAATTCAGTGTTTATTCTGCAGTTACAAACAGCGCAATTTCATTTCTTGTCTCAATCCCATCAGAGGTCATCCTGAGGATATTTTGGATTGTTTTGTGTGAGTTCTCAAACAAATATGAAAACTTTGCCTCAGCTTCACTATGAAAGCATATGGAATGACAGCTCAGGAGCAATCTTGCTCTGCCTGAACATACATAAAAACAAACACCAATCCTAACTGTTGATTGAAGTCCACTGGCAGGCTTCCAAGGGATTATGCAAAGATTTTTTGGTAAATGTTGATGTTTTCTGTTACTGGTGGGGCTGCGTTACTGCCTCTAGCTGCTTTTCAACCCAGGACAATCCCTTTTCTCTGATTCAACTTCCATCAGTGAAACAGAGCTCTCAGTTAACCTTTTAAAGAACAAGCACACACACACACACAGAATCACATCAGAAGATGAATATTATTTTCTTAAAGCATATAGAAGACCAAAATCAGATACTTGTTTCTTTTTGAAAACTTGTGTCTTTGCCCTGCCACCTCCAAAGCACTCCTCTGCCCCACAGACAGCTTTAGATACACAGTGCAACATGCAAAGTGTTTACAGAGAGAAAATCTGCACTAAATTCTCCTCCCCAAAAATAAATGAAAAAGTCTTCCCCAATGTCACTGGATGGCTGCGTGTGCACCTAGAAATTTTCCAGCACCACGTGAGACTTGGCTTGGAAGAAAAGGAGAGAGGCAGCACGAGCCACAGGAGCTGAGTCAGTTTTGTGTCAGACAGAAGCAGGGCTGCGTGCTGCCCTGCTGGAACAGGAGCACGGGTCTTCGAGGACGGCTCCCAGGGTTCCATCCATCCTTTTCCTGCCCAGAGGTGCCCTACACGAGGTCCCAGGACAGTCTCAGGGGAGACATCTTCCAGCTCTTGAGGTGAAGCTGGGCCCTGATATGACCAAAAAGCCCAGGACTCGAGGGGCTGGAGACACAGCAAGCAAGACTCTTTGGCTTTCATGTCAGTGAAGCACTGCAGGCACCGGCTGAGGGATCCAGTGCTGCTGTCAGCTGTGGGAGCTGTGCACCGCCCTTCTCAAAGCCCTCCTTGCTACCTTTGGCCCTCTTAAATATGGGACAAGGAGCCAGACACACGATAAGCCCAGAAAGTGATTTTTAGGCAAAAGGACAGAGTCAAAAATAGAATCCAAACATCCCAAATTCCACTTCCATGCTGTATCCAAGACGCAGACTAAGAACATAAAATTTCCTTTTAAGCAAGCAAGGAGGAAAACTAGGAACATTTTTCCGGAGAAAGCCTTTGCTGGATTCCTTACTTCTTACAGCATGGGATAAGCTTATATAAAAAGCTGCACTTAAATACCATCTACCTTATTTGTACTTATTAGAACACAACATATTGTTTTCAAACTTCTCTGCTTTTTCCATTTACTTCCAAGACAGACTTTTCATCTACCTGGAAGAGATTACTGCCCAAAACCCACCAGTCAGTTTAAGATGAGGTCCTTACAATAAGAAGTCACCACTGAAGAGTGACTTCAAAACCTTTCATTACTGCTAAGATAAATTTGTGTGGCTTGCCTGTATTCTTGGAAAAGCTAAAAATTATCTCACTGGAAAACAGGAACTCCCACAAAAAATATTGAAAAAAACACTTGTTAAAAAAAAAACACTGGGAAGGCAGATTTGCTATATTTTCACTGCAACTGAGCTGACTTATAATTTACCAGCAAAAACAAATGTAATTTAAGGCACAGCTTGCCAACTTTGCAAAGTTCTCTTTTAAGACGGTTATTTTTGTTTTTCCACAATCACGTAAGAGAGCATGAATAAAAAGGAAAACTGAAGTGACATCTGGTTCAGAAACCTTCTTGACTGTCGGGAGGTGTGAAGAGCTTCGTTAACTGTCTGTTCAGATGTGTCATTTGCCTTCCCATACACAGAGCAATCACGGGAAAGGAAATCACTGGAGCTCAGACCCATCGGTTAGTCATTAATTTCCATCTTATGACACTTGGCGTGCTGCTTCACTGCCTCCTCCAAGCCAAAAGTCAATAGTGACTCCAATCAAAAACCAGCAAGGAAGGGTCAAAAAAAAAAAATAAAATCTCTGGATTACATTTGTCTCCCAGGCAACAAGTGAGTGAGGAGAGGATAAGAGCCCCCTGATCACCTCAGCACTTGGAGTGCTTTCAGACCTCCCCCCAAGAACAGGCACAGCCACCTCCTTCCTGCCAAACACAGGCCACAGCTCCTGCAGCGATTCCTGTTCCGGGGATTAAAACATGGGGACTGTCACTACAACTCCTCTTCATGTGGTCCAAGAGTAAACTATAGTTGGGGCTATTTCAGAGGGAAACATATTCAGTTACCCCATAAAAGTTTATGACTAAATACTTTATTAAAAACAAAAATCCTGATTATCTTTTATATGGAGAAATTGCTACTCCTTTTTGTATCACTTCATATATATGTAGATTGTGCACAATATTGTGTACTAACTCCCAATTTATTAATGAATTTGCTCTTTCTCACATCTCAGATATCCCGTTCTGATTCCCTCCCAGCCACTAAAGCCAATGCACTGCCATGAAAAGGTACATGATACACTCAATACTCACTTGTTCTTTCTTCCCATGGACTTAATATAGAAGTTTTTAAATACTACTTTACACAAGCTCTTTAAGTAGAACCGAAAAAAGACTGAAATTTTAAAATAATTAAAATGGTGCATGTCAGCTCTTTCAGTCATTATAGCTGGGAATTAATAGCATTATCTACTAGTAAAACTCCTCTTTGTGAAGATTTTTCCTGCATATACCTCACAACTAACTGCCTGGCCTCAGCTACTGTCTGCCCAAAGCTCAACTAAAAGAACTGTGTGTGGAGCTCTTTCTCAGACCAGTGGCTGGGAAAAAACACACAACTCACTGTACTGGGTTTGCCTGGCCAGATTTGGGTACTGCAGGGGCTACATCCATCTATACAAAAATTCCAGATAGTGCTTATTTGAGTAATTTTGTTCCCTGCACAGACTCGAAAGTTGTTAGGAATGCAACCTTTTTTCACAGAGTTGTTCTTTTCACTGCCATAAAAACAAGTCTGGCCAAAACAAAGCTCTGGGAAGAGAGCGGACATCTGGGAAGAGAGCAGACACAGAAACCATAAAACACGGGCCCGTGGAGATGTTGGCATTTCCAGATTTTCCCTTCTGAAGCTCTGGTAACATGTTCACTCTGAATCTGCACCAGGGAGGAGCAGCTCCAGGCACCCATATCTCTCACAGCAGCATCACCACCAAGATGGTCCCCAAGGAAACCAAACCCTCAGGGAAATCTGCCAAAAGGGGGAGTTTTCCTCCTTTCATGTGCCAGGGCCTTCTTCCACAAGGCCATTCCAGTAATTTTCCTCAAGGAAAACTGTTTTTTCTCACACAGGTCGATGTGATTTACACTCATTAAGCTGGCTCACATGAAGGGTGTGACAAGCATCCAGAGAGCTGTGGCAAAGCACAGGATGGCTGTGGGGAAGCAGAGAGGGGAATGGGACCCTGGTGACATCCTGACGCACCTCATGAGACAGAACACTGAGAAAGGAAAACCAGGACTCTGTCTGGACACAGAGCAGCTTGGAAGACAAATGGCAAATCCAGTGTGACACAGAGCAGGGGTACAGGGAGAGCTGGGGTGAGCTGGGCAGCCAGGCTGGCACACAGCCCTGAGGGAAAGGCCAGGCTGTGCGTGGGAAACCAGGGACACCAACAGGCTGGGCACCAACACAGCTGCCTGGAGGCTGCGAGGAGAAAAACCGAAACAAGACACCCACAGGAGGCTCCACAGCTCTGCTCAGGCACCTGAGCTATACCAGCAGACTGAGAGTTTTAAAACAGCTCTGAGCTAAGGACCTTGCTGCTCCCAAACAGCAGTAGATCTGTGCTTTACTTCACTATCCCATCAGGAGGGGATGAGCGGCCATGGCGAGGCTTTCTTGAACCAAAATCATCAGCAGTAGGACTCAGGCAGCTACAAAGACTGAAGGGGTGCAGATGTACACCATCTGAAAAGTAGGGCACATTGGCTTCAGTAACCGTAAAAGCAAAGAGGAAAAGCAGAAATTTCCTGTTACTCAAAAAAAGGGCATTTCCAGCTAACATCTGCAGCCCCAAGCTACCAAATACTGAAATCACATCACTGTGACATCTGTCCCTGCCTAACTCAGTGTAGGCTGCTGAAATCCTCAAACAGGACCAGTGAATATCATTAAGGACACCTTCTTCAGCGATTAGGAACCTTTTGTTGTGAGTAATTCACCATCAAAAGGCTTTCTCTCCTGGATGAAACCTACTGTTGTTCCAACAGGTGATCTCTTTTCAAGCAATAGTGGAGAGATTACTGAGTATTAAAGATTCTTACTTTGAGGAAATATCTATCCTGAGCTCATTGTGCCCAGTTATTCTGCAACAGCAGGCTTGAAGCAAACCTTTCACACAGATTTGCCACCAAGCTTATCCATGGGAATGCCCAACACCTTCTACAAGTCCAGCTGTTCAATATGAACACAGAAGGGTTTCTACAGGAGCAAAAAGAATTGTATGATAAAACTATGAATGTCACCATACAATTTAAAACAACTGTTTGAGTAACTGCATCCAGGACCAGAATCTGAAAAAGAGAATTGTTTTAGACCAGAAGCACATTTCTCAGCTTCTATGACTGCAGCACATCTAATGTAGCAGCACAAAGCCATCAGCCACCACTGCTGTCACTGCTGACTGCTCACACCTGTGCAGGAAGCTCTGGGGGTGGTGAGAGCACGCCAAGGCCGACAGGCAGCAAGGACCTGCAAAAGCACCCAAGAGAACAAGGCATGGTAGAAGAGTCTAACCACAAAAAGAGCAGGGTACTTCACTCACCACCTGACACTGCAGTCACCCAGAATTCCAGAATTCCAATTCTGGAAACCGTGACTAAAACAAATTTCTGGTTGATTCCCAGGAACAGCAAACTATCATCAGGAATTCCTCCTAAACACAATTTCCCCTTTTCTCACCCTATGAAAAGATATATTTAACAAGGAAAGTGAGCTATTTTCACGAGGAAATGGAGAAGCAGAAAGAAGGCAAGTAAAATACTTTCCTAGTCGCACCTTTTGACACCCTGTCTTCAGCTCTGAGGTGCACCGAGAGGAACACAATAATCACTCCAAAATCCACCTCGGGGGAGAATGACTTGCTTAAATAACTTTCTTGTACTAAGCAGAGAAACCTGCCAAGTGACTTCAAAGCCATCCCACAACACAACACAGATTACACACACTTCACTAAGTACACCTCTGCTCCTGAAGGTTGCAAGCCTCGTGCTGGCACTATGGGAAAGCAGTGGTTCATGACTGCAAAATTCACCAAGACTCAGAAATGCAAGCCTGTTGTGACCACTGTTGAATCAGCATTACAGCAGCAAGGACAGAATTTCCAGGGCGAGAGAACCTGTGCAACCAGGAATGCTGCTCAAAGGCCAGCTCTGTGCTCAGCGGTGACAAGAACACATCTCACTTTTTCAGTTCAACTACCCATCCCTCACGTTAGCATCGTGCTCCTCCAAACGAAGGGTATCACTCCTGAAATAGAACCAACTCAGAACTCTATTCATTTACATAAGGCAGAATTAACATACTAGTATCAAAACTTGGAAAATATATTACAAAACTAATTTTAAACTATTTGCCTGGCAAGCGCTCAGGAAGATTTAAGAGTAGATGCCAAAATTGGTCTCCTGGTCTGTTTAAAACTGATCTTTACTGTTGCTGTTGCTGATGTGTACTCATTGGTATTTCAAGTTATCAAGAAAATCATGATGTGCTCTGCTCTCCTACACAGATTCTCCAGTTTTAAGTGGTTTTCTACAGGTAGTCACAGATAATACTGAAACTTTATAACAGTTTGCCTATATCTTGCATATGAGTCTGGTGGGTTCTCTAGTTACTCCTTTTTTTAAAACAATTGGACTTACTTGCAGAAACACACAAACAAAGCATTGAATCATCTGAGGTCAGCTAGGTTTTTTCTGGTTGGCTTTTATTTTTCAGTTTTGTTTTGGTTTGTCTTTTATTTGTTTTGTTTGTTTTTGTGTTTCGGGGTTTTTTTGGGGTATTTTTTTTTTTTAATTAAGAAGTTCAACAGCTAAGGAATTCTTAAAGAAAAACAAAGCCACTGCCAGCGATTCCTATTATTACAAAACACATTCCTCAGATTCACTGCAATCTTACATAAAAATTACAAATAACTATTCATGCAGTTTAAGGGCAGACTTTTCTTCATCTCTTTTAACATTTCTAGCACAGACCAGTGAAGTTCTCTATGTCCAGCTTTAAAGAATTTCACTGTAGACCTTGATTGCACTTTAATGACAGTGGCAACTGCTTACTAAGCTTTTAATTTTCACAAAAATCCCCTGACCTACGAACTTAAGAGAGCCAGAAATTTCCCCCGCTCTTCCAAGGAAACTTTGGCAATGTTAGGCAACAGCTTGACACCAAGCTGAAGTAAATCTGAAGCAAATCTGAAGCAGTATCTGCATTCAGCCTAACAAAATCCTCACAAACACTTTTGCACGTTTTCAGCCTCTTTTCAGTAAAGCAGCAGTCACAGCTCAGCTCAAGCACAAAGGTGAAGAAGCGTGACAAGAAGTGACTAGCTAAAACACAATTACAGGACCATAAACATATGCTCATCTAATGCATGAAATTGAAGTTTTGATGCTAAAGCTTGCTGGAGTGCGGTGCTCAACCCAAGTAAGCCAGTTGCATCAAAAAACCATCAGCATTTCTCAAGAAAACAACATGCTGGGGCTTTTTAAATCTTATTTTGCTCCAAGTAAAAACATCCATTACTTCCAATCACGCAAGTCCAAGCCTTTGTTTTCACGCTCATCTCTTGGTATTTCAGCTCACTTGCTCAGTGAGCTACCCCTGACACCAACCCAGCCACCAACCTTTTATTGCCCTGATTTGACTCGATGAAAGTGGCCTGGTTCCTGTGAACCACCTCCACATCTCTGCTGTTCTCCCAGTCACAAAATGGGCACTGTTTTTCTGACTGGAGAGCCTGGGTGGGTCTATTACCTGGAGAATGGAAGTATGAGACGGGCCATCACAGGCACACTTGAGGGAAGATTAGGCAGCAAGTGGCTTTAATAATGCTCCTCCAGCCCACAGAATTTCTGTGTATACATGGAAAGCGTAATTATCCCTACACTATTGAAAAGAAAATTGAGAAGAAACAGAAACAAAAGAATAAAAAAAGAAGTCCTCAAGGTCACCTATAAAATCCATGGAAGAAATGAAAAAAACAAAAAAAAAACCCAGACTCCAGACCAAGAGTCCATTTAGTGGGGTGTGCTAATTTCATGTCAGAAGTGCTCTCATTTAAATACCCACTGGTTATCCATGCCCTTCATATTATCTACAATTGGAAAAGACATAAATTGCCTTTCCTTACAAATGTATAGTTACATCACATGTGAAAATCTAGGGACAATTTTAAAACACAACCCTTCACAGAACAGATATTAAAAAAATTATTCAACAATTATATCTGTGCTAAAGGTTTACAGGTCACTTTTTGCCTACTGCTGTATTAATGACAAAATAAGCCAGTGAGTGAATTTCCAGGAGAAGGGGTTAACAGCCAGCAGAAATGAGTTAGAGGGAGTAGGTTGTACTAAATCCATTATCTGTGACAAATAAAAATAGAAATAAGGAAGATCTGACAAAGGCTAATGGATTTGCACCATTTCCCTCATAACTGTTTATTTAATGTACGGTTTTTCCTTGCTTAGTGTTTAATATTGGCTTGCACAATGTATTGAGGAGAAAAACCAGGCACTTTGATAAATGCATTGAGAGGCTCCCTGGATGTGGGGTTTCCAAGTGTTCCTGGGCTATTTACAGAAACAAAGCCGTGCTCCATCCCAAGCCCCACTCAGCAGATCCCTGTCACCCCCAGCAGGCACACGCTGAAGAATAACCATCCTCCTGCAACAGAGCCCTCAGTGCTGCCCACATCCATCAACACACATTACTTTGGCTGCTTTCTCTCACATTCTGCTCTGCTTGTGTCCCACTGCTGTGCTAGGTTCAGAGATACTTATTTTTTACTATCTTCCCCTTTTCTCCTCCTCTTTCTCATGGCTGAATGAAACACCAGAAAGCAAAATAAAACACCTCCCCCCATGCTGCGAACATCCTCCAAAATGAAGCAACTCATGACTGCAGTGAAGTTTTCATCTTGCTCACAGAGTCCAAATCAGCACAAACTTGTGAGGGCAGGGCCTGGATTCAGAAGCCCAAGTGTCATAACCCGAAACCCCAGGGACTCAAAAAAATCTGGGACTTGGCTGCTTGCAGAAATGCCAAGTCACAGTGTACACAAATCCTCCTTCCACCCAAACACCAGTGACTACCACAAGCCTCTGAAGAAATATCCCCTAAATTAAACAGCAAGATCAATTGCTCTGCAATGAAGACAAACCAGAGCAAGACCAGTTTAGCTCCAGGATCAAAGGAGCCTCCTGTGGGGAGGTCAAAACCCAGCAGCTACAGTGTGTACACTCCCTCTTACACACCGGGCACCCTGGTGGGACTAGAACTGCACTCCTGGGGGAGAGGGCTTCCCCCACCTAGTGGGATTTGGCTGTAACATTTTACTGTAACAAACAGCAAGAAATCTCACCGGAGAGGCGCTGGAACTTATACATGGCCAGAGAGCAGCAGGCCCTCCCTGGGACCATCTGCAGAGTCAGAGCACTCCACCTACGGCAACAACCTCTTCCTGCATCTTCTGGAGCGCCGGCCATAAAAGCCTTCCTGAGAGAGCCACAAACACACCTCAGCTGCACCAGAGCCTTCCAGCACAGCGATGCTCCCATCTCAAGACAGCAAGGAAATGATAAATGCAAGCAGAGACAGGGAGCAGGCTGCTAAGCCACCTACCTGAGTGCCACGTCACAGGTCACAGCAGCACCCAGCTGTGCCCTGGGTCTCCTCTGGCAGCCGTGCCTGGGTGCACAAAGCTTCTGGCTGGAGACAGCCAGGGCCATGGCATTACCACAAACACAAACAGGAGCCACTGTGGCACGGGGGTTAAATAAACACAGCTCTTCCACCCTGGCAGCAGGCACAGTGCCCTCACATCCTCTTAAAGCGCAGGGCACGGGCTGGAACGTGGGCTTTAGGAGATCAGCAGCCTGCCATGAAGTCAGGGAGGAAGAAAAGGGGAGAAAGAAAGCTACGTTGTCAGGTTTCATCCAAATCATCCTCAAGGTGAAGTAAGCTAAAAAGAACAATGTAGGAGTTTTTCACTGTGGGAGCCATTAATTCAGACATATTTGTATTTTCTCCCACTTTTACTTTAAGTCTGCTGCAGAACCAAAGGCTCGTAAAAAGAGCAAGAAGATGAACTTGCTTAATCTTCAAAGTTTAATTCACAGTAAGCTTCATTAAAAGTGTAAGAACACTCCCTTTAATATTTATCTCCACATAACCACCTCAAAAATGGACTTGACAACTATAGGAATTTTTTTGTCTTGGGTTTTTTACATGACTGCATTTTTGCAAGCATGGCTACGCAGGTTGCAACTGGTAAAATACTAAAAGTAGCAGACACAACAAAGCTTGTCATGGAAAACTGCAGCATGAGCCCCTGAATCAAGTGTATTTTAGAGTAGATAATCAGCTTCCCTAAGCACCTCCATCAGTAAAACAGATTTGAAATTGTGCAGATAGTTTATTATTAAACACAGCAAAGTGATTACATTAGAGAAATAATATCTGAACTCACTGGTGTGCAGAAAAGGAATATTTAAATGCACAATTTTTCCAAGGAAGCTAGCATGTCCCTAATCAAAACCTACATCTTGGCAAGAATAGAATTCACAGGTTTATTCATGTTATTTCCTGGGCAGACTAGTTCTACATTAGCAGAGCATTAATCAAAGTCTACATACTTAACCAAATCCTGACTCAATATAAATTATTCCTCTGTTTAGAAGTCTGCCTCATTTTTCCAGATGCCCTTCCAAATCCCACAATAATTTTGTTATTACATAGAAACAGTAAAGAAAAAGCGAGTTTCCTCAAATTCACAGGAGAGACTCAAAAGGCGTGTGACAGAGGCAGCAGCAGAGAGCCAGCCTACAAACCCAGTGCAACAGACCAGGCAGAAACAGAAATGTCCCTCTTCAGGGCGCTCTAAGCTGGTAGCAAACAGGATGTGAGCATCAGTCACTGTGTGCAGATAAGAGGTTATTCAGAATAGCAAGTTCAGGCACAGACCGGGTCTTTCACCCGCTAAGGAAAGAGTGGGAGGAAGGAGGGGGTAAAAAACAGCTTTCAACCTACATACCACAGCCTGCCTATTTGGGTTTTCCCTGGCTGCTTTTTAACTGAATTATCTCACAAGCAGTCATTTTTCACTTTCAGTACGACGTTCACAGGACGCCCCCATCAAACAGGAAACCTGTGTGTGTTTGTAACATTCTAAAGAAGAAATGACAGGCTCCTCAGGAAAGTGAGACACTGCACAACCTGAAGCTGGTCAGCAGCCCTGAGAAGAGGACTGGGGCACTTGCTGAAAGACACACCATCTGCAGAAAAAGGATTGCTGCTGGGCCTGAACAGAACAAAGAAAAAGAAACAGAGTTTGGAGTAGGGAAGGGGAAAAGAAATTGGATGGGGTCTAGAAACTTCTGGAAAAAAGCTGTGTCAGTTTCTACATGGGGCTAAGTCACCACCTTCACCCTCCCACTCCTCAGTGTTTACTAGGAAGCTGTTACTCATTCTGATAATTGCATACAAAAACACTGCTGATCAATACTGCACAAGAGTGATAAGTGATCAGTGAGTAAACATCAGTGTATGAATTTAGCTGAATTAACATGCCTGGAGTGGAAGGAAACAGGGAGAAACAATTTCTGAGCAGACTCCAGTGATGAAAATCCTCAACCTGCCCAACATAAGATGATAATGCGAAGGGTTCAGAAGTAACAAGGAAGAGAAGACGTATGATATTCTCAGAAGGTTAAAAAGTTGTTTTCCTCTGAACTATTCATGATCAAATACGCCTTTGAACAGATCTACCATCTAAAGGAAAAGAAAATGTCATTTAGGGATGCCAAAGCAAGGCTATTTTGATGACACAGGTGTCATGCAACCAGGCCTGCTGTGACCTGAGTCACCGCTCCAGGTCTCCTGTGATCTTCTTCTTGATCAGTTTCACACAGGAAGCCTTCATATCTGACACACCAAAAATAGCATACGGTTTACAAATGAAAATCCTGCTTCAAAAAAGGCTGCAACTTTTTTTCTCTTTCGAAATGCAAATGTGCTTTCAGTAGAGTGCAACGACTGAAAGCACTCGCCCCTGCATTCCTCTGACAGATGCTTATGAGCACTTACATTCAGAGATGATGCAGGCAGGGGAAAAAAGGGAACTCAGGTGTGTTTGTCGGGGGGAAACCACAAAAAAACCAATTGGAATTGAACAGCTGAAGGTGAAAAGCAATGAAAAATAACATACAAACACCCCCACAGAGAAAAATGCACAGCTGGACAATGAAGTCCAAACTGCTGAAGGCCCTGTCCAAAGGTTGAACAAAAAGGAATGGATGCCTTATCTTGATTCCATTCATCCTACCAATATTGAAACACTTCATCAGCAGTCATCTTACCTTTCACAGCTGCACAATGTACCAAAGCCTGCTGAAAACCAGTAACCAGCCCTTGAGGATGCTGGTGGTGTAAAGACTCTCCGCTGCTTGCCCCTGCAGGAGGAAGCTGGTTGCAGCAGCTCCAAAACATTGGTCTGTAAAAAGAGCTGGCTGCTCCAAAGGATCTTTCTCTCTCATAGTTGCACCCAATTACCACAAAAGCTGACATCTGTGCTGTACGGTGAAGGACTCCTGTAATTACTGTGCCTTTCTTGCAAAAGACTTTCTCGGGCAATGCTAAACACACCACTAACAGAAGAGTTTGAAAGAAACTTGACAGATAATAGCTTTATTGCAACCTCCAGAATCTGGCTTTAATGTTGCTAGTTCATAGCATTTTTAGCATGTTTATATTCTAGATGTTTCTATTAGAAAGTCATGAGATAGAGAAAATCCTGTGCAAAATCACGGGGAGGGGGACGACCAAAAAACCTTTCCAGCTGTCTTTGCTTCTATAAAAGAGCTTGTAAAAGTTCTTAAAGGCTCTAAAATAAGGCACACAGCTCCTCCCTTCTTTGTTTAAATGACAACGTGTTTTTTTAGCCAATCTCATAACTTTTAAGATACAAATCTCTATATAAACAGCCTCCCACACCACTCTTATCATATCCATTCATATTATTACACAAACACACCCTTAGATGCTAACATTACTTGGTCTAACTTAAAAGCTATGCAACACCAACAGAAAATTTATTTGAGCAATTGCAAAATTCCCTTCTTTTCCAAACAAAAGCATGTCTTGGTATACAGTGCAAGAAGTCCAAAGCTACACATGTCATGGACTGAAAAGCTGTTTAAACCACTCCAGAACTGTTTTAATTCTTCATCTGATGCCAAACAAGAGGAATCAAGAGATAGTCAAAACATGAAAAAGGGCAAGTTCGCTGATGAAACAAATTCTTCCCCTTTGAAATGCGTGTCCAAATTAAATCCAACAAGTTTGCAAACCCTGTTTTATAAATAGCAAGGGGAATAAATATAAGATGATGTGGCACACAAGTGGACAGCTCTACCATAATTAAGACACAGACTCCTGTCACACCAGCCCAAGCCAGCCAAATGCATTTTCAGCAGACTAGATACTACTGGAGGGTGAGGGCAACTTGAGTGCAGAAAGAGCAGAAGGTAATTACCAAGAGTGGCTAGATCATCAGCATGTTTACTTTCAAACTAAAATAATGCAAGTATTTTAGCTGGCGGGAGGAAGACATTTGCAGAGCCACAGAAGAAAAGGATGAAAATGCAAAACCTTTCCTACAATTTCATTGCTACAAATTAAAATCAATGCTTTCTAAATGAAAACTTTATTTTTCAAACAAGAATGACTGAAAACCTCGTCTCTTAATGGTAAGGGTCATAATTACATTTCCGCTTTCCCAAATTCAAAATTAGTCAGCTCTAAAACCTAACAGCAAATGACACATCAAAGCAGACTTGCTAAGCCAAGAACAAGGAACTTCATTCCTGTGAGCAAATGCAGCACTGCCCAAGAGGCAGTGAAATATTACAGGTGAAACAACAAAAAATTAGACAAAGTGGAGGTGTGTTACTAAATTTTAAATGCTGATTTGTTTTCGAAAAAAACAAGAGAGATGGTTCAGGTTAGTTAAGACTCTTAATTCAGAGTCATCTGTTTAGACTAACTGGTAACCAGCTGTGCTTGAAGGCACTTGTGCATCCCTTCCAACACAGAATATTCTGTGATTGAAGATGTACCACTATGACAACATCTTATCTTCCTGGCACAGAGCCACAAGCAGACAGAAAGCTCTATCTGACAGCCCAACTTTTGCTCCTGTTTTACCTTAGAAGTGTTTGCATGACCTAAAAGCAGTGGGACTCTGCAATGCTTTTTATATATAATAAGTATTTATATACACACACATCTATACAGATAGATTTAAAAAAGAAGAATTTAAGCAGAAAAAGGAGGTACATCATGAACAATAAAACTGCATTTGCCTCAAGAGCTGGGAGCTAGCACCACACTGAATCTTCTGTGCAATTTGTCTCTGTGATAGCTTCTTTCCTCTTTGTCTGCCATGCACTCAGAAGTCTAGAAAGTATTACATGTCAGTATAAAATTGTAAATCAAACCTACACTCTTTTACAAAAGCAAGGTCTTATATTTAACAGTGAGCATTGAAGGGGAAAACCTTCATCTGTATTGAAAAAGGGTAAGAGAGAAAATACAAACAAATCAGTGTAATGAGCAGTTACATTAAAATAAACGCATTACATTAATTGCCAAAACAGGAAAAAAACATTTTGGACAAGTTTATCCTACTGCTTCAAAGCAAACCATGCAACAGTACAAATGCCAGCATTTGTGTCATTCTCAGCCATCTCAGCCACATCCTGACTCTCCAGCTTCCCATCTCTCCTGACTGAAGACTGAAGACCTGCACTTCCCATGCACACCACGCATTCCTTCTTACCTCAGCTATGCAGGAAAGCCAGCAAACTACTTACACCAATGTATCAGAAACAGGTTTTCACCCAGAGGGTGGCTGGGCCCTGGAACAGGCTCCCCAGGGAACTGGTCACAGCAGCAGCCTGAAGAGTTCAAGAAGCGTCTGGACAACACTCTCAGGCACAAGGTGTGATTCCTGGGTGTCCTGTGCAGGGCCAGGAGCTGGAATCGATGATCCCCTCTAACTCAGGCTGGTCCATGATCTGTGATTCTGTTAATGTGCAGCAGCCCCTTAGCCCTCAAGTACTTCAGGAAGGGTGGAATTATGTAAGAATCATGTAACTATTTCCTGTTAAATGTATTTATAACTATTATATCTGAAGGGAATTCCTGCAGAACTGAATACCTTTTGATCCATGGTATTCTCCCAAAGCCTAAGTACAATTGTAGCTCCACATACACCAGCAGCAGGCAGTTCCTAAACCCATCAAACATTCTCTCCAGGAGCCTTCAGCGTGCTCCCAGGAGCAGAGATATCTCTGGAAGTGCAGCGATTCTGTTTTTCTGGGGCTTGAGAAGTGCAACCAGGCACTGCAAAGCAGAGGTACTGAGGAGAATCCTTCAAATACAGCTTTTCCTGCACGGCAAGCACTTGAGTCCTAAAGATGAAGATCTTGTCCTTGTGAAGTCTATTCAGTTCTTCTCAATTGTTTAAAAAGATCCAATTGCAAAAGTACTACATATTTTACATTCTGAACCACTAAACCTTAACAGCAATGTTCAACATCCCTCCCGCTAATGTAAACCCAAAACTTTTCATGAACGATTTCCCTATTTTTACTGAAGCATGCACAACCTATCAGACTTGTGTTCCCACTCTCCACACTAAAGAGTGAGGAAACCAGATAAAAATGTGTAAATGAAAGCTTGAGATGAGGTATGCCAGCAGCTAACCCTAGTCTTGCATTAACCCCCACAGCCCCTACAAGTTGCACTGTAGATATTTTTTCAGCTGTAAACTCAGAAACACATTCATAATAGTTGCTTCATCTCAGTGAGTACCCTCCCACAAGGAGGCAGCTGTGGGATCTCATAAACACAGCTCTGAGCACAGGCTAATTTCCTGCTCCAAGCTTGAATGAGTGTGAATTCACCATTCCACTCGATTCTCTTATGCAAAATTCCGTCAGTAAGTTTCTGCTCCACGCACTGCCACAAACAATTCTCCACGCCATTGACACTTCCCTGTACAGAAGGCTGCTCATTCCTCTGCTTACCAACAGTCACCTTTCAGCAAGTTACACTGGTGCTTCAAAATCCTGAGAGCTCTCAGCTAGTGGTAAATTGCTACTCTTCACTGCTGCAATGAAATATAGCAATTCAGCATGCCGTAGATAGTGTTTTGGTAGCTTAAGTCACTGGCTAAGGGCAGCAATTTGCTTTCTTTTCTACTGCAACAAAGAAAAATCCACTCCCATTTAAGATCCTTAGAATGAGTCCTCCCACAAATCCCTACACTAGTTCCCAGGACAATTTTTCCACAAGAGCCAAATGGAATGTGAAAAACTAAACAGAAATAAATTAACAAAATTAATTAAAACATACTGTCTTCAAAATTATTATTATGGATAACTAAGCAGGATCCAGAGGCATCATTTATGGCCACAGCAGCTACTTCCCACAGCTCTCAGTCCCAATTCTGTTGTTGATACTCAAGGGAAAGTGAAAAGCAGCTTTTTTTGAAGTCAGGAGTCCAAACTGGTGGAAGAATAGGAAAAAACACCCCAAACAAGTAATGTTTCAGGCTAAGAAGGGCCAAGAACAACCCACAAAATATTCAGGAGGAAAAAAAAGTTGTATGCCAAAGCAGGAAGGTCAAGTGCTCAAGGACAGGGACTCATAACTGCACCTGAACCAACCAGCCATGTTTCTCTGCTGCTTGTCAATGAAGCACTGCCAGACAATGAATTTTGGGGATTCCTCTCTTCCCCAGCCCGCCCATAATATTTCTCATCTCTGGAGCTGAGAGGGTACCCTGCTTTAAGCAGCTCTGAGACACTGGAGCAGGTGAGGAATGGTTGGGGAAGGGACTTTAACTGAGGATTAGGTTGAATGACAGATGTTTCTAGAAAGCTAAATAGCTTTTTCCTTGAGACCAATATTTAATTACTGAACCATAAAAAGCCAGTTGTTGCTACTGAAGAAAGCAAAATCGCATTGTTCCTAAACTACTTAAAAACTGACAAATTAAAAGTATCACAAAACCAGCAAGATTCTTACACATAAATGAACTTTCCTCAGTATCTTCCTTTACCTAAAAGACCTTTACCAGACTTGTATTGATTAAAAATAGCAGACTAGGTATTAAAAGATAAAAGCAAATTACTTAAAGACAACAAGCTTTATTAGCTTAAAAATACACATAAGCATGGGCCTTCCCCTAGATGCTTGCTAAGCAAAACTTAACCAGAGGCAGCCACATGGGGCTTTTTCTTAAACAAATCTGTGTTCAGAAGTGTAATTGAATACAATCATAGAAGGATTAGGTTTGGAAGAGACCTCAAAAATGATCCAGCTCCAACTCAGCCACCATGTGGCAGGGATGCCATCCACCAGAGCAGGGCGTTCAAGGTGCATCCAGCCTGGCCTTGAACACTTCCAGGGATGTGGCACCCACAGCTTCTCTGGGCAACCTGTGCCAGGGCCTCATCACCCTCAAAGTTAAGAATTTCTTCCAAACATCTCCTCTAAATCTCTCCTCTTCACTAAAACTGTTTCCCCTTGTCCTGTCACTCTCTGCCTGTATAAAAAGTCCCTCTCCCTCTTTTTTCTAAGTTCCCTTTAAGTAACGCAAGGCTGCACTGAGGTCTTCCTGCAGCCTTCTCTTCTCCAGGCTGAACAACCACAGCTCTCTCAGCCTGTCTTCACGAGACATGCTTCTGCCCTCTGATCATCTTCAGCCCTCTTCCAGACCCTCTTCTTCCTTGCTGGGACCCCAGAGCTGGTGCAGCACTCAGGTGGGGTCACCAGGGCAGAGCAGAGGGGCACAATCCCCTGCTGGCCCTGCTGCTCACCCTGCTCTGGGTGCAGCCCAGCAGAGAGTCGGCCTTCTGGGCTGTGAGTGCCCATGGCTGGTGCACGTCCAGCTTTCCAGGCATCAGAACCCCCACGTTCTTCTCTGCAGGGCTGCTCTCCATGCCTTCCTCTCCCAGCTTGTGCTCATAACTGGGATTGCCCCAAGCCAGACAGAGCACTGTGGACTGTTTGAGCTTCATGACACACTGCTTTGTTACAGCTGCATGCAGCGCTTGCACCATGACCTCATGCAGCATGTCTGCCCAGCCTTGCAGTGACAGAAGTCACCTACTTTTATATGCTAACCCACCACTGCTCAACATACAAATGACAACCAGCTGAACTAAAAAGTCACACACAGTCCCTCCTTCATAAGGACTTATGTTATTCTATACCATTCTCAACTCCGCAGGTATTTTCAACTGCTCAGTTATGACCAAGACTTTTAAATGTTGTTTTTTTTTCTCGAGGTCCTCAACCAGGAAAAGAAGCCACACAGCACAATTTGCCGGGCTCTTTCAGACAATGTAAAACACTTCCCTTTTAGGAAAGGAAGGGGGAAGTCTAAGGGACACGTATTTAGTAATTACAATGGATTCTTTGATGTTCTGCTGAAGAACTGAAGTGCATACGCCCAGCCACACCAGCAAGCCGCAGCTGGAGTTAGCACAGCCACCATCAGGGGCCTGGTGCCTGGGGCTGTGCCTTGCCACATCCACTAATGGCCACGTAAAAGTGCTCCTGTGAGCCCACATTCTTCATCAGCGAGGCCTCCTGTGCTCAAACCAGTGAAGCTCCAAGATCTGTGCTTCCTTTGCTGGCAGTGACAAGGGCACTTCATTATCTCTCTGACAACTGGAAAGAAACACAGGAGGTGATGAGGACCTAACAACAGCGGCATGGGAAAAGCCTGACAATCGATTTTATAGACATCCTTTCCTCTTCCATAACAGCTTTTCAGAGGATGCACAGCGCAGGTCCACACAGAGCCAATTCTACTGCCAAAATTAAGAACCTCGAGCAACTGAAACGAATCTTGAGAAAACGCACACGTGTGCACACATCCTGGTGCAGTTTTTGTTGGACCATCTCACCCATGTCTCACGGACACAATTCAGCACCAGGCATGATTCTGACTGAAAATACAAGCGGCCCCAGTGGTTTAAGAGCAGCCTGTGCTCTCAGAGATGAGAGCATCCTTCACCCCTTCCCTTCCCCACCTTCTCCTGCTGTCACCAGGTCAGCTCTGAGCTGGCTGGAAGCCGCAGGCACAGCTTCATGCCAGATTAAACAGAGCTGAGCCCATGGCCTGTGCTGACACTGGTGTTCCTCTGACCACAGCAACCATGAACTAAACAGGGAGCTGAAAATGAATCCTGCTAAATTAGCCCAATGAAAAATAACCCAAACGAAAAGCATACAGAGAGTTTTCAGCCTGCTCATTACATAGTGACACATGTGCCAGTCTGAGCTGAAGAGGGCTTGCAATGCAGCCCCAGACCAATTCCACCTCCCAGGAAAGGGAACAGCCACGTTTGGCAGAGGGTTTGTGGATGAGAATGGCAGCCCAGACTCATTTTCAAATCTGTTGTAAAACACCAAGAACAGTCACTAACAAAGGCCACCTGAACAGCAAGCAGCATGGTCCTGCTCCCAATGGGGAACCCAAACAACTCCAGCAGAAGAACATCTCCCATTGCATTTAAACTTCTGTTTGGGTTTTTCCTTAACCTTGGGGCAAGGACTACATCCACTACCCCACCAAGCAGGGGTGCACATGCAGCTGCCAGCCCTCCTTCTGTAAGGAATGGCCTGTCTCAGCAATCCCAACTGGCAACGCCCAGCCTCCCCATCATCCCTATTCCCCATCAGCACAACTGCTACCTGGACTGCACTGTAACCTGAACTGGGGACTTGAGCTGAAAAGCAACACAAGAATTAAAAGAAGAGTAAAGATAAATCCAGCCAGATCAGCTGTTTGCCACAGAAACACGGAAGTTCACGTGCCAGGAAGGTGATGGAGCAAACAGTCGGAAGCAGGGAGTGCAAACTCAGAGGAGAAACAGACTCACCAAGCCCCCCACAGCCCAAGCCCAATGGGTAAAGAGATTCACTCTTGATTTCCAGTCTTTCAGTGCTGCTTAACGTGCTTTGCATCATCCTGGCTGTGGGTGAGGAGCAGACAGGGCCCTTACTCCACTTTATTTACCCAAGTGGCCAATCTCCTGGGGCAGGTCAATGGCCTGTCACTGCAACCCACACCTCGCTACACAGCAGGGCACCTGCCTGCGGCTCCTAACTGACAGCCAGACAACACAGACACCTCACACTCAACGTCCAGAGGATTCCCTGCATACTGCCAGCTCTCCCTCAGCGCTTGAAAAGGACTGCTTGTGCTTTGTTCAGCTCTAAAACAGCTAATTCAGGCAGATTCCAGAGCAAAGAGTTACCTCTGAGGTGAACTCGAGCAGCTGGAAGCCAGTGAAATGAAAAATGTTATTTCCATGCACAGCTTTAGGAAACCTATTATTTAGATATTCTGTGTAATTCTCGGGTTTGCAATTCAAAAAAAACACCAAAAGGGAGAGAAAAGTTCTCTATGAATTGTCCAATATCTTGCAACTCCATTTACAGTTCTAGAGAGTTGTATGATTTCTCTAGAAAGAGATGAGCCTTGTTTCTTCACACACCAATCTGAGGAGAAAATTTCTGATTTAGAGAGCTTTTTCATATGACAGACAAAAGTATAAGAAAATGCATTTCAAGTTAAACTAGACAAATTCCAGTTTAAAACCACAAAACATCCTTTTAATAATTAAATTAACAGTTGTACCAGCTTATTTAGGACATTAATTTTTTTTAATGGGGTCCATATCACATGAAGCCTTTAAAACGTGACTCTGAGGGGTTGTTTTGTCAGGTTTGATTTTTGGTATTTTTTCCCTTTAGCTTCCCCAGATGTTATAAATGCAGTGAAATTCTGACATTTCTGTTATTTGGATCAGTCTAGGCGATAACATTAAAAAGAGAGGAGATTATTTCTATCCCCAGTGTGAAACTGAACTTTCACAGGAAACATCAGCAACAATAACAGAGGGAGGACAGGGTCCTGTGTCCCTCACCTTTGTGCATATGCAGATCGGGTCAGGAGACTCTAACAAAGAACAAGCAGGGTCCTTCTTCTCTCACTCCAGCTAGCACTTATCTTTCCACAGGATTTTAACCGTCAAAAGCCCAGATATTATCACATCAGAGGAAAGACATTTGCAGGAGGCACTCCTGAAAAGTCTCCCGTGCCCCAAGGGCTTCCCAGGGCTCCTGTCAAGATGCCCTGGCAGACAGACAGTGCCTTAGAGGAGGAAGGCTTGGACAGCAGCTCGTGCAAAGCTCAAGGGCCACTCGGGAGTCCTCAGATCTCAGAGCCTGCTCCAGACGGAGGAGGAGCCTGGCTGGATCTCCATGACCCAGTTATGGACCACGTACTTCTAAGAATAACTTCCACATCAAGCGAGGAGAATTTTTCTTCTCCCCTCCCCATAAACATATCCTTTACCCTCATTACATTTTTATTAAGACGTCCCTGAGCATAAGTGCCAAATAAACCTTTCAGATTCTTGAATTTCTTCAGCGTGCACACAGCCAGAAGCATGTGTGTGTTTCCCTATCTCAGACAATGGAGAGCAGACACAAAGAGGAGCCCTCTTGATAGGATGGATGCCCAAAGAAGCAGAGACCAGGGGAAAAACAGCAGAATAGCAGAGAGGAGACAGGGGACAAAAGCTCCAGCCTTTATAACCGTGGGCTGTTCACTGAGACAAAAATACTGCAGCGAAACCAGCGAGGTCAAACATCATTTCCCCTCGTCTGTTAACGATGACTGAGGAAGTTTGAATTCATAAAAGGCACAGACACATCACACGCCCTGGAAAGACACTCCTACCAGCCTTTGTTCAAAGCAGGAATCCCTATAGAAATAAATCAGATTTTCAAGGGAGGCAGAAATAGGGCTTTAACAAATTTTTTCAGCCGCCCCTTAGCTCGAGCAGCACTAGTGGGCATAGCTATAATCACAGCAAACCTACATAATGGGTCTGAACTAGCTTAGCCCTCTCCCTGCAAGCACAGAAGCTGCCACATCAGTAACTCCGTTGCTAGGGCAACTGCTTACTTTCCATATCAACTGCAAACTCGTTGCTATGGAGACACATATACAAGAAAAATTCCTCTCTATAGCCAAGGACCAGATGGTAGGGAAGTCATGGACTAACGGGCTGCACTAAGTGGGACACAGACTGCAGGACATTTAGATCTGTACCTTCACAATAGGATTAATCTCAACAAGCGAATTCACAGGTCTGGCAGTATAAACAAAGCCAGGGAACTCCACATCTACTCCCCATCATGTGATAACTTCACACTCTGGCCAACTATTATTAAAGTGCTGAGCTCGATGCACAGAGGTTTGCACAATCCAGGGCTCAGCATTTTCCCCTCTTCAGCCCAGCTCTCTGTCTCCATCCAGACCGGGCTCATCGCAGTTACACGAACAGCCAGGCTTCTGGTTTGCCAGGTAAGCTGGATGGCACTGCAGCTGATGTGGAACAGCAGCAATGTAAAAACAAATCCTCTTTTCCCAGCGTTCCACACCAGACCTAAAGGCACCAGGACAGGGCAAGTCAAAAAACAAACTGATGAAGGCTGTCCCTTTTTTTTTTTTTTCCCTCTCCATTACAATGATCTTGCATCAGGAAACTCAAGCATTCATATGCAGGCAGAAAAAGCTTCGACTATTAGATGCACATTTAGCCCCATGAATATAAACTACTGGAACTCGAGAAAACTACTATGCAGAGGGAGTTAAAAAAAGAATTAAGTGTTCAGCAGAACTTTTTTTAGAAAAATTATTACTGAAAGGCTACATAAACAAACACTGGAAAGCACAAGTACGAGAGGAAAAGCTTCTAGCTTTTCACAATGTGTAAACGCACATCAACTGGCAAATGCCTGCAATTCCCAGCACTGATTAACTCTTTCCCCCCAGTACTGTACATGTCTGAGAGCCCATCTTGTTAGCATTTCATAACATGCCATTTGCTAAATGCTGCTTTTTTTCTTTTTTCCATGCAAAACCAGTAAAACAGGCAAACTCCAATCCTGCAGTTTTAAAAAACTGTCTACAAAGGAGAAGCAGCATAAAATGATTCCTTACAGACTAAAGTCCCCCCCTCCTGCCCCATACCAAAACCAGAAAACCCTTCAGGCACCTTCCTTCTGAACAGCAGAGATATTTGCTGCGAGGTACTGAACCAAGCCCAAGTGTGCATGCACACACACGAAGGTATTTTCAAAGCCATCAGTTGACATTTACTGCTTTCCAAGTCCGCAATTAGCTGTCAAGCACCTGATTCAGCAGCCGTGACCCAGGGCCAATTCTGCACTCAGGACTCTGTCTGCCACATCCCTTGGCCAGGACACGAGGACAAACCCAGCAGGGGATTTGAAAGACCCGCTGTGGCGCGTTTTACATTTGAGATTCCCATCTCATTCACCTCAAACCTGGCTACCTGCAGTTACTAGCATCTTCAGGAAGAGGAAGAAATTATTTCTCAAAACCTGGGATTTTCCTGGAATTAATAAAACCCCACCTTGTGATTCATACAGGCAAGGCCTCCCACCACACCTTGCTGTCTAGCTGTGTAACCACAGCTGTAATCATGAACTCGAGGCGTGGGTGACCTGTCCTGCACTGTGCTGTGCCACCTCCCCACGGAGCAGCAGGGCACCGTGGTACTGCTCAGGTGAGCCCAGTGGATGGCCGGATACTTGACAGACAGACATGAAGACAAGTTCCTCACAGGAAGGAAGCTGAAATCTAAATAGTCAACTTGTAAACAGAGGAAGAGGGACATCGCAAAACACAAATGGCAGAGTTAAACACATGCCTTGCCAGTTACCGTATTTTGGTGGTTTTTTAAATGCATTGTGTGAAGATTTCTTACACTCTGGGATAGGGTCATAAAAGTCTGTTGTGGTATTTGTTATTACAGTCTCGCTTCCAAAACAGAATTTAACACTCTGGCTTACACAAAACAAGATCCAGTTCAGGAACAGTTTTGGTTTTTTTTTCATTTCACACACAAGCTTTCACAGCAATTAATGGATAAAAATAAAAACACCCAGTGTATGATCAGCAATATGGGGACAGTGGATTCTAGGTAATAATACTTTTCAAAAGGAAAGATATACATAAATAAATGTCGTCATTTTAAGAATGAAAGCTCTATGGGGAAAAGAAAGTTAACTCATCTAAAATGGAAAGTTGCTAGTTTAGGCTAGTGTAAGACTCTTCCTCTAGAGTTACTTGAGCTTCTATTCCAGAGTTTTTAAAGTTAAATTGCACACAAAATAGGGAGAACAGCACCACCAAGAGAAGTCTAGTTTCAGGGTAACAAGTTACAAGACAATCACAGCATTTAACTCACTGAAATACAAAAGCTGAGTGCATCTATTGTTTCTGCCAGGGGAAAGTGTTCACTTTCTGATCTTCAGCCAATTTTAGAAACAGACCATGAGTGATATGATTTTACCTGCTATCTTTTTCCCTAACCTGTGAGAAGGCCCCTGAAATTAATCTGCAAGCTGGTATTTTTATCAGTATACTTGCACTCTGCCAAAGATTCATCCAGTGCACTGCTTTTTAAGCAGCCCCCTTTGGAAATGGATTCCTACTCCCAGGCAGACTGTCAGAGGAGAAGGCTGTGAAGGGCCTGGACATCACTCTGCTGGGTTTCCCTTCCCTCACACAGCCTCTTCCTGCAGACACCACTGCGGAACCACCAACGAAACCAGGAGACAACAACTGAGAGCAAAGATCTGCTCCCTGCTCCCAGGGCTCCTGCTCTGCACCAGCTGCACAAGCTACACCAGCCCAAAGAATGCCAGGTATTTTAGTGAATGGTAACCTTCACCTCTGATGATGCCAGAGGTGTCCCCTCTCTTTGAAGAATTTTTCTAAAACTTGCTTGAAATGGAACAAAGGTTCATCATCATTACCCTCCTTGTGTAAAAGAAAGAAAAGTTTTTTTGGATTGCAACACAGACGAGGGCAATAGCAATGGCCTCTTACATAAGGCATACCCTTTCACTATACATTTGTATAAGCCAAGAACAGCAAGCAGCCTATTTATAACATGATTACATTCATCTAGTATAGCTGGAAACCATTACCACAGCATGATAGCTAAAAACAATATTTAACCACTATGCATGAAGACACCAGCTGGGGGGAAAAAAACACACACACACACTGAACACTTTCTTACAGATGTCTAGACAATGAATTTAATAAAATCAGAATGAGCAATGCTAAAGAAATGTTGGCTCTCTGAACTTAATCAATTACGTTACCAGGCGCAGGGCTGCACATTCTGTATTTCACTGTTAAGGACATATTCTGGGATTAGCAGGCGAGTATTTTCAGAGCCAGATAGGTTCCCACAGTTCCAAACTCACCTGACTTCGGTCTTTGTCCACTTTCTTAAAACACTTATTCAAGGATAGATTATGCCTCACAGAGTTTTTCCATCCAGTGGGTGCATTTGCAAAATACGGAAAGTGTTCCAAGATCCAGTTGTATATATCCTTTACGGGCAGTCTTTTGGTTGGCGAATCCTCGATGGCCATAAATATGAGGCAGCTAAAGGAATAAGGAGGTTTGCAGTTGGGGTTCTGCTTGGCATCGTAGGGCATGTCAGAGTGGGCAGGAGACGGTGGCGTGTCATCACCCATGTCCTGAACAGGGCTAACGCTCCTTAACACCGAGTCCCCAAAGCTTTTCAGCAAGTTCTTGCTCTCGTGTAACCAGTTCAAATTAGTTAGCTCTTCATCTTCCATGGCCCCTTTATCTAATCTGATGGCAGGCAAAGAGAAATCTAGGTCCTCGTCATCATGAAGTGCCTTTGATAAATCGCTATCTTGATAACGCTGGCTCAATCCGCTGGGAACACTAATTCCTGAGCCCTCTGGCTTCTTACTGGGAGGCATGACTGGACCCATTTAGACAGCAGCTCCTGGGAGAGTGAATCCAAAGAAAAGGGAGAAACAGAAAAGTTAGCTCATAAAAAGGTCCTGTGTAACATTTAGACAGCTTTTCCCTACCTGGTCACTTGGCCTTTTGCCATCTGTACTAAACATGACAGTTTCACGTAGCGCTCATCCACAACTGTTGAGTACAATTATCTAAACTCAGCACAAGGGAAGAAATTTCACTTGATGAAATAAGACAATAATCCAGATACACCTCAGTTCTGAATGCATGTGAAGCCCCACACAGGAAATTCCAAACCACATCTCTTTAAAGGGAAAGCAGTGTTTTCAAGCCATTGAATACCCCAATTGTATCACTTTAATAAAAATGTAAACTTAAAAAAAAAAAAAAAATTACTTACGGCCAGTTGCTTCAGATTAATTTCAGCTGTTTCACATTTACAGACAATACAACAGCACCATGATTAAAATCACTCTGGCTAAAGGCCTAGGTGGACAAACATCCATACTGACTTGGTTGCACCAAAACTCAGAAACGAGAGCAGAACTTCAAAACCAGCAAGGTCAGGAGAAAGCAGGAGGGAAAGCAACACCCGGTAGTTTTGGGCCCAGGGCCAAGAAATGGGGAAGCAAGTGCCAGAGCAATAGAGCACTTTAAAATGTATGTAAACAGAGAAGATTTTAACATAAGCTGAGCTTATTTTAAACACAGTAGAAAACAAGAGCCAGAAAAACCGCTGTGATGTTCAACAACGGCCTGTGAGAGGGGGGATGAGCTGCTGAGGTACTGCACCAGCAGGCCCTGGGGCACACCTGTGTGCATTAATAGCTGAGATGACCCAAGCACCTGAGAAGCAAAGTGAAGCTGGGCCCCTGCCCAACTCCAGAGAAGCAGATGAGCCCAACAATTCTACTTCAGAAGCAGGAGACAGGCTCCCTTAGCTTCTACATACAGTCACATTGCCAGGAATTAGGTCTGGAGACGGAAACAGAAGTGGAACAAAACCTGGACTGAGTTAATAACAGAATTTAAATGCACAAAAATTCTGCACAAACACTGAATGTGAAAAAATTATTCCCTGTACCTAAAAGACAACCCCAGCAGTTAACCTGAAGTCATGCAGTCAATACTGTAATTGAAAGGCAAAAAAAGCTACAGGTAACAACAGAATGAACTGTCTGGACAGAAAAATAGAGTAAAACAGCCATTACAGGAAAGAGAAATAATGGACTTTAATTTAGCTGTCATACATGGGCAGAAATGAAAACTTTTAAGTTCTTCGGGTCTTTCTATAAAGAAGTTACACCAAAGCAGACATTTACAAAAACTGAAACACACAGAACTTTTCTGCACAGAAGCCCATCAATACACTCAGCGTGCTCAGTGACAATGTGCCGTTTTACATGAGTAAGTATCTGGAAAAGGAAAAAATACCGAGGCAGATATAAACACCAGGAGGCCAAACTTGCGTCGGCCCCACTTCCTAGTTTTCAAAACTGCATCCAGCGCAAGCAGAATGTAAACAAGGGAAGCGCCAGCGTCCAGGGGCACTGGCACTGCCTACCTAAGCCGCACACTCAACTTTGACTCCAAATGGAAGTTCCGTCCCATGAGCTTCTAAACAGGAAAATTATATGATGGCTGACAGTAAAGTAATTTAATTGCACTGTTGCTATGACAACATGCTGCTCTCTTTCTGTTTAATTTCCTTATTTGCCAGTATCCTCCCAACGGGCCGTATCACTTCATGATTTTTTCCCCGCGTCTCTCTCTCCCCGCTCCAGGCAGCAGGGGTGACCGGGCGGCCGCGGAGCCCCCTCGGGCCGGCACGGAGAGCCGGCGGGGAAGTGCGGCTCGGTCCGGCCGAAGAGCGGCTCCCGGCGGGGCCGCCGCGGGCGGGAGGGCGGGCGGGGTGCCCGGGGCAGCCCC